>JAFMOC010001141.1:0-38914 GCA_019802505.1 Corydoras sp. C115 | reverse complement strand
TTAAAAAGATACAGACTTTCAAGACCGAAACCTCAGTGCAATCAAACCTTATAGGCAAACTTTGTAAGTTTTCTTCTTGGTCCCAGGGTACCAGGGCAGTAGAAAGGATACCAGGGTACCAGGGCAGCAACGTCATGCTAGAAAGGATAAATCAAATTCCCTCTCAACAGTCACTGAAAGGCAAAATGCAGAGCAACACAAAAACCTGCAGTACCAAGAATATCAAGAAGAAATAAGCTTACTAATGATGGGACATCAGCTTCCAAGGCACAACAAGCTAATGTTCCTGGATGTTTTCCTGGACTCAGAGGGCATGCTTAGGGTGGGAGGCAGACTCAGTCGTTCATCTTACCCCCCTCCTCATTCAAACACCCCGTAGTCCCACAAGTTATATGAGGACACCATATAACAAATCTTATTATTGCCCATTTTCATGAAAGGGTGAAACATCAGGGTAAAGGCTTTACAAGCAAAGAGATAAGGGCTAATGGTTACTGGATTGAGCAGAGCAGTTGCAACATGCATTCGTCAATGCGTTACTTGTCGACGGCTGAGAAGGCCTGTTGAAAGCCAAAAAATGAGTGACCTTCCAGTAGAAAGAACAGAACCCTCGCCGCCATTTACATACTGTGGCATGGACTGTTTTGGCCCCTTTTGGACTAAACAGTGTAGAAAACAACAAAAAGATATGGATTACTTTTTACCTGTTTTTGCTCTAGAGCAATTCATATTGAAATGTTGGAGGACATGTCCGCAGACTCCTTTATTAATGGACTGAGATGTTTCATCGCTTTAAGAGGTGCTGTGTGATCACGGCACTAATTTCGTGGGTGCAAAAAACGAACCGAGTGCTTCACTGAAGGGATTGGATATGGACAGACTGAATGTATTTCTCGCAGAAAAGCAGTGTGAGTTTGTCATGAATGCCCCTAATGCCAGCCATGCAGGGGTGTATGGGAACGGCAAATTAGAACTGTGCGAAGTGTCTTGAATGCCACTCTTCTACTGGCCCCTGGTAGGCTTAATGATGCATCACTATGCACCTTCCTTTATGAGACCATGGCTATAGTAAACAGTCGTCCACTTACTGTTGATACTCTAAACAGCCCCACCAGTTTAGAGCTACTTAAACCCAACCATTTGATCACCCTGAAGGCTGTTGCTGCTTTGCCACCTCCTGGCCTCTTTGAAAGAGCAGATCTTTATGGAAGAAAGAGATGGCGTCAGGTGCAGTACTTAACAAAACAGTTTTGGAGTAGATGGAAAAAGGATTATCTCCATAATACAACACTAAGAGAAACATGCAAGTCGGCAATGTAATCCTGGACACTGACGACACTTTACCCAGGAGACAGTGGAGACTTGGTAGAGTCTCGGAAATCATTAAAGGCCAAGATGGACTTGTGAAACGAGTTAAAGTCCTGCTGGGAGTAAAAGAAGTAAATGATGAGGGAAAAAGGCACCAGCAAACATTCTTTAGTAGAACGCCCAGTTCAGAAATTAGTTCTGTTAGTAGAGGCTGTTTAAGTACTATGCAGTTGGACTATTTCCATTATGCAGTTGGAAGCTGTAATATAGTCTTTATTGTAATATACTGTAAATGTTCAAAGGGCTATTTTCTATGTGGAAATTAAATGTTTTAAATTACCCATAATGTAAAACACTGTAATTTGGTGGGAGTGTAAGTAACCACTTGGGGTGTTAATTTGTGAGAGGAATATTTCAGTTATTTTGTTCTAATTTAAAATGAGTGCCTGGGGTAAAATATAGGGTCTTTTGTTTTTAAATGTTTGCTTTGTTGTGTGGCGGTGCCCGTTTTTGGCACGATTCATGTTCACCAACTAGTAGTAGGTTTGTCAAGGCATGCAGAGAAGGTATATGCACGGTAACATAGTAAGAACCTGTATTAGTTTAATAGACCCGTATAGAGGCACAAGCTGTTACGGTGGCTTTAGTTTGTTTGTTTACTCTTTTTGCAACATGAGAAATCAAATAAATTTATAAACTTGACCAGCAGTAAAGTTATTGCCACACATTACGGGATCTGTTACAGATTTAAATCCCCAACCATCAATGTTACCAGTTAATATGAGAGTTAAAATATTATAAATTGAATGCATGGTTAAAAAATGGTCACAAAATAATATTTGGATATTATAGTTAGATCATTTTTTATTTTAGATTACGCCGCACATTTGAGTGTGGCATCATCTCCACAAGCTGCTGCAATGTCATAACATTTATTTTTGTCCAGAGTTGCATTATTGTTTCCAAGATCGTGTTTTAATAATGGGGTATTTGACCCACTGCACACAATTTTCACCAGCACATTCCAAACATTCTGAATGGGGTTCAGGTCTGGACCTGTATGTTCATGTATGAATATGATGTCTCCTGCTCTCTGAACCATCTTTCACTTTTTCAAACTGATGAATCTTGGCATTGTCGTTACAAAATATATCTGTGCTATCCGGAGAAAAAGATCCATTGATGGAATAACCTGGTGGTTCAGTATATTCAGGTCGTCAGCTGACCTCATTCTTTGGGCAGGTAATGTTGCTGAACCCAGACGTGACTAAGTATAGCAATCCCATATCATAGCACTGCACCCAAGGGCTTGTACATTACACATTAGGCATGATTCATCACTTCAGCTCATTCAAGGTTCCCCCCCCCCCCCAACCACAGTCCCCGCCCCTCCCATGCACTGTCTTATGCACTTATGCACTGAAATGCACTGTCTTAAATGTTCAAACAACTTGTTGCAACTAAAACACAATCACTTGTACAGTAGTTATCCAATGTCAGGCCCTTACCTTTTGGCTTAGTTAAATCCAGATAGTGACTTTTTTAACCAGGCAGTTTATATATTGTTTTAATGTAAAAATGTTTTATTTAATTAATGAATTTTAATATAGCCATTACATTTAAAGTTTATTACTAAATATCAAGTAACATTTTACAGAATCAGACATTGTTTTCTGCTTTACTATTTGTGTAGTTTGTGGTGGTATTATGGGTAATGATCTCACCTAGAATGGTAACAGGGGCAGGGGGTTTCTCCTTCTTCTGTTAAACGAGAGCTGGGATAGGATCCATCACCTCCATGACCTTGTTCATGATAACAGTAAAAATAAATGAAATGTTTTGTTATCTTGCTGAAATTTAAGTTCACTGCATTGTGGTTTGATTAATTAGAGAGCTCTGATAGAGAATCCTGAACATTATTTCGGATAACACTGCATTCACATACATCTTTAACGTTATTAAGATTATAAACAATGACGTCATCCAAAACAAAGACTTAATGAAATGCACCTTCTATCAGTTTTATTTCCATCCTGATGATCCACACAGAGTACAAACCTTTAATGAGTTTAATAAAGAATCTCACCTTCAATAATGAACTGGATTTGATCTGATGATAATGATGACGTGCACAACTTCTTTTTAATTAAATCTCTCAGAGCTCTAAACACACGAGGTGCTGCTGTTATTGTTTTCTTCTCTTTCTATTTGTCTGGTGTGGTTCCCTGCCATTTTTTTATGAGCACTAAAAAAAAGCTCATTCACTCAAACCCCCAAACCGAACAGCCCTGATCAAGGTAAGCAGTTTGAAAAACACTAATCAATTGATTGAAAAATCTTACTTACCGTGTCAGCACGCGAACCAACAAAGAACTCAACAAACGGGTTTGGCGTGCAAAAGGGTCCAGCGACAGTTTATTACAGTCCACACTGTAAAACACAAAACGAAGCCGCAACGCGGAGCTGCACAAAACAAAACAGAGAGCTATCGCAAAAGAGAAACCAAAAACGCAGCCGCAAAGCGATGCTGCCGAAAACTAACCAAAAGTGTCGCAGAGCGCTCAGTCTCGTCCAAGAAACACAGTCCGGGCTCCTGATCAGGACAACGCGAAGGCAGAAGGACGTCAGCGCTAGAACTATTTGACAAAACTATTTGACAATAACTTGCACGTACTTACTACTTACTGTAAAGATGGACTTTGTGGTTCTACAATGTCAGACTGATAGTACATACTGTTTTCTCCAGTGGTCAGGACCCCAATAGTACCACCACAGAGCAGCTATTATTTGGGTTTGTGCCTTATTCCTATTCCAGCAGTGTCACTGAGGTCTTTCAATGAAACTACAGCAGCACTGCTGCACTAAAACCCCCTCACCACATCAGTGTCACTGCAGAACTGACCCTAAACAATCCACCACCCAAATGATACCTGTTCTGTGATGGTACTGACCAACAGAGAACAAAGAACCAATGGGTGACTTACAAAAACAAAGAAAACAGATGGACTACAGTCTGTAATTAATTAAACTACAAAGTCCATCTATATGGTAAGTGCAGGAAATAGATAATGGAGCAAGAAGGGTGCATGTCCAAACTGATTCTATATATATGTATATATATGTAGTATATATTCATAAAACTGCTGCTACTTCTGCATATGTCAGCAACAAATTGTGAGAAGAATCCAGAAGAACAAAAAGCAGTGGTTCACTATTATATTGTATTAAATTAAAGGCAAATATTAACAGAGTGTCTATGTTTGTACAAAACTATGTATTCGATGTATAAGTGTTATAAATGTTTAGAATTTATTAGTTGATACCAACAAAATTGGATTTTACTTACTGCATTATTCTGATTTCTGGCTTCATCCCTCTTCACATCATTCCATTTCTTGTTTTGATAATGTAAGTCCTTCAAACAATAAATGATATTATATACAGTATATCATAACTTAATACCTTTATTAACTACAGTATTGACTACTTTGAATACAATAGGAATCATGATCATGAGTTGTTTCTCATTATAAATGTCTGGTTTTCATTGCTTAATATTTTGCTACTTTTTATCCCACTTCCTTACTGCTATTTATTTTAAAACATTTACAAAATAGTAACAGTGGACTTTAATTAGATTTTACGATGCATAAAAAACAACAGCAATTATTTTATTAGTTGACAGCAATAAAATATAAGTGTTTATGATTTAATTAAAAGTTATAAAACACATTCACATACAATTATTAACACATTATAGTTTAAACAAAAAAACATTGTAGCTCTATTGTAACACTCGTCTACCTGGGGCTAAGAGCGGCTGCGCAAATGAAACACAGAGCCGCAGCGCTCTAACGTGCAGAAGGGAGCCAGGCACGCAGGTAGCAGGAACACGAATTTATTAATGGTGTAGTGACACCAAACACACCGGTACATAAAACGAGTGGACATTAAACAAAGACGCGCAACAAGGACGGGAAAACACAGGAAATAAATACACAAACACATCCGACCACGTGCACCAAAGCAACCAATAACAAGAAAGAATTAATTAACTAAACTAAATATAAATGAACGTTAATTAACTCAAAAGAACGAAGGGAAACACAGAAACGGGGACAGGTGCCCTAGGCACCTGTTACATTTCCCCCGCCCCTGCGGTCGCGCAACGGGTGGACGCAACCAAGAAAAAAAAAATAACAGTCCGGGGGGGTCCCCGCCCTCCTTTAGCCGGGCTTGGCAGGACTTCGGCGTGTGGCCCCTGGACTTCGGGAGGCTCGCGGGTCCGTGGCAGGACTGCCCGCTGGCTGGGAACGCACTCAGGAGGGGCCTCGCCGGATTCATACGCTGGCTGGACCTCGGCGGGATCCCACGCTGGCAGGACCTTGGCAGGCACGCATGCTGGCAGGACCTTGGCGGGCACGCACGCTGGCAGGACCTCGGCGGGCACGCACGCTGGGTGAACCTCCACCTCGGGATCGCAATCCTGCAAACAGTAGAGGTACACCCCCACCGCAATGCCCAAACACAAAGACACGGACATATCTGACACAGTGAAGACGGACGGGACAGACGGGACGGGGGGACACATCACATTCACACTACATGCATCCATACTGATGCACTCGAAGTACCGGCTCCGGTACCGCCCCCCTTGCAGCGCGATCCAGACACGGCGCGGTCCGGCGCGGACGCGTCACGTGACTGCCCCGCAGCGCACGTATCGCGATCAGCAGCTGCGCAGCGCGCACGCTGTGTCTTGGCACCGCGCCGGCGACGTGCTCTGCGTCTTCATCTCGCCACGGGGGGTTTAACAAGCTGGACCGGAGCGTCCGTCCAGAACTCCTCAGAGTTGAGGAGGGTGCGTATGGGCAGAATATGCCCATACAGGTATGAGTCGCCCGCCTCATCATCGGACACCTCGACCAGGTCAAGGTCCTTCTCCGCACAAAGCGCCTCATATCCGTACCTCCACAACCACTCATCATCGGAGTCGCCATACTCCGACATCACACTGTGCGAGCCGCTCCCCGGGCTCCGGGACGGCGGGCTCCGCATAATGGCGCACTCGCGGACACGCCGGAGCGCGCTGCGGGTATGAGGCTATACGGCCCCCCAAAAAAAAAGATTTAAGAAATAGCCTACCTGGGCTCTGGACTCCCCAAACGATTGGCGCATCTTTCTGTCACACTCGTCTACCTGGGGCTAAGAGCGGCTGCGCAAATGAAACGCAGAGCCGCAGCGCAGAAGGGAGCCTGGCATGCAGGTAGCAGGAACACAAATTTATTAATGGTGTAGTGACACCAAACACACCGGTACATAAAGCGAGTGGACATTATACGAAGATGCGCAACAAGGACGGGAAAACACAGGAAATAAATACACAAACACATCCGACCACGTGCACCAAAGCAACCAATAACAAGAAAGAATTAATTAAATAAACTAATGATAAATGAACGTTAATTAACTCAAAAGAACGAAGGGAAACACAGAAACGGGAACAGGTGCCCTAGGCACCTGTTACATCTATCTTACATTCTGCTGTTTAAAGACATGGTGATTACATTTGTATGACTATGATGAGCATCCATGTTAACATTATATAATAGAACCTATTATACATACAACCTACATACTGTATATTGAACTTAAAATGTACAGAAAACGTGCAAAATTTCTGAAAAACGGACAAAAACGTGGGAAATGCACAAAAACACACAACATTCACAGACAACATGTAAAAAGCATGAAATGCACAAAATAAGCATGAAACACACAACATTCACAGACAACATGTAAAAAGCATGAAATAGACAAAATAAGCGTGAAAAACGGCTAAAATCACACTAAATGAACAGGAAACCTCTAAAATGTACAGAAAACATGCAAAATTTCTGAAAAACGGAAAAAACGTGGGAAATGCACAAAAACACAAAACATTCACAGACAATATGTACGTCTAAAAAACACAATAAATGAACAGGAAACCTGTAAAATGTACAGAGAACGTGCAAAATTTCTCTGTATATGAAAACGTATACTTGTGTGTGTGTGAATATGTGTGTGTGTGTGTGTGTGTGTGTGTGTAATAAGGAGATTGACAGACAGAACATTAAACATAACTTACAGGTATTTCATAGATGTCTGCTGCTGTTCAAAACAAAAAAAAAAGAAGTTCACATGCAATTAATTATTTCATTATATATTTTTTTTCAGTAAAGCCAAAGGCAAACCGGATATTCCAAGAGCAAAGCTTCTCATAGTGATCCATGTTTAACTATAACTGCTATAATCAGCATTCTGTACAGCAAAATATAAATGATTGTATATGGCGTGGCATTGTTGGCAGTTTGAGAATTTCCAGTTAGAGTGAAAGCAATGTTTTTCTGTTTGGTGTTTGTATGTTCTACCTATTTTACAACTGGGCTCGTGTGTGAGTTCTGATTTACTTTCACAGTTCAAACACATTAGCATGTGAAACAGGGGATTAGTTAAACGCAAGATTAAATAAATGTGTTTTTAATTTATTTTTAAAGATTAAAAGTGATTCAGAATCACGAACAGTAACTGGAAGGCTATTCCAAAGTTGAGGAGCCTTGTGGGAGAACGCTCTTCCACCAGCAGTAATTTTATTTATTCTAGGAGCTAAGAGTAAGCCAGCACCTTGAGATCGGAGCTCACGTGACAGCTGGTACAATTGAATCAGCTCACTCAGATACTGTGGAGCCTGATTATGTAGAATTTTATATGTTATTAATAAAATTTTGTATTCGATACGAAACTTAACTGGTAGCCAGTGCAAGTTTGATAACACAGGAGTTATATGATCAAACTTTCTGGTTTTAGTTAAAACTCTAGCTGCAGCATTCTGCACAAGTTGTAATTTATGTAATGATTTATTAGAACATCCTGTCAGAAGTGAATTACAATAATCTAACCTTGAGGTAATAAAAGCATGAATTAGTTTTTCTGCATCTTGGAGGGAGAGGATATTTCGTAGCTTCGAAATGTTACGAAGGTGAAAAAATGCAATTCTAGTGATATTGCTAATGTGCTTTGTAAAGGAGAGATCTGAATCAATAATGACACCGAGATTATTTACAGATGAACTGGGTCTAATTAAAGAGTTATCAAGGTTTAACATAGTGTTAGAAGCTTTGTTAATTTTGTCCTTGGGTCCAACTATCAGAAACTCTGTTTTATCAGAATTTAGCAGTAGGAAGTTTTTTGACATCCACATTTTAATATCTTGGATGCAGTCCTCGAGCTTAGTGACTGAACAACCATCATTAGGGTTAGCTGAAACATATAACTGTGTATCATCTGCATATGAGTGGAAACAGATTCCATGTTTACGAATATATGGAAGCATATATAATGCAAATAGGAGTGGACCCAGAACTGACCCTTGTGGGACACCATATTTAACTTTAGCGAGATCAGAATATTGGTTGTTAACACAGGTGAATTGATATCGATCTGTCAGGTAGGATTTAAACCACTGGAGTGCAGATCCTGTAACACCCACAATGTTTTCTAATCTATCAACTAAGATGTTATGGTCTATAGTGTCAAAGGCTGCACTAAGATCTAATAATACAAGAAAAGAGATTTGGTTATTATCAGAGGACATTAATAAGTCATTAACAACTTTAATTAAGGCTGTCTCATTGCTATGGTGAGACCTAAAACGTTATTAGCTAGAAGATGGCGATTCAGCTGGTTGAACACTATTTTTTCTAGGATTTTAGAGACAAAAGGAAGGTTTGATATTGGTCTATAGTTGGACAGTGTTAGAGGATCTAAATTAGGTTTTTTAAGTAATGGTTTAATGACTGCACACTTCAGATTTTTGGGGACATAGCCTATTTTAAGTGATGAATTTATAATGTTTATAAAAAACTCTGTGATATTTGGTAGGAGGTTTTTAAGCAGATTTGTAGGTATTGGGTCTAACATACAGGATGTTGTCTTTGATTGTGTAATTAATGAAACAAGCTCTTTTTTAGATATGGGGTTAAAGGTATTTAACTCTTGTACTATATTATTTTCTCTACCACTAGATTTTTCAGAAATCATTGAGGGTTGATTATTGGTTATGCTACACAATGCATTAGATGATTTAAGTCTTATGTTTTCAATTTTATCACTAAAGAAATTCATGAAATCATTGCTGCTGAACTGTGAGTGAATCTGTGAATCTGATTCAGTAGCACTTCGAGTTAATTTGGCAATGGTACTAAAGAGGAATCTTTGGTTGTTTTTGTTGTTCTCTATTAATTCAGAATAATATTTAGTCTTCTCTGCATTGAGTGCATATTTGTACTCAGTCATACTGTCCTTCCATGCAACCCTAAATACCTCTAATTTAGTTTGTCTCCATTTACGCTCCATGGTTCTAGTGGCTTGTTTTAGGGCGCGTGTTTGATCATTAAACCATGGAACGAGTCTTTTATCTTTAATCCTTTTTAGTTTAAGTGGAGCGACACTGTCTAAGGTTGCAGAAAACATGTGTTTAAGGTAATCTGCTGTGTTTTCAAGTTCATCGGGTCCTGATGCTGGTTTAATGTTTAATTCGGGTAAATGTTGTAGGAATGACACAGCAGTAGAGGGGATGATTGTACGCTTCATGTCATATCGCGGTTTAATGACTGGATCAGTATCAATTTCTAAATCGTAGCAGAGTTGTGATGTCATCGTTTCTCTCTCAGGTTGTGTGATGTGAATCTATCAGACGAAAACTGTACAGTTCTGTCCTCAGTTCTCACATCAAACTCCTCCAGACCGAAAGAACTGGAACTGAGTGAGAAGAACCTGCAGGATTCAGAAGTGAAGGATCTCTGTGATGCACTGCAACTTCTACAGCCTGTACCAGAGACACTGAGGTGAGACGATCCTTTATTATTTCTAGTCTCTACTGCACTTTTAAATCCATGTTTCAGCTGTAAATCATCTTAATGGAATAAGGTGAATAAGGTCATAATATCTCTCTTATATACAGTACAGTGAACACAGAGACACAGAGAGAAACTTTATTAAAGGAATGGAGAAACAGAACAAAGAACATCAAAGTTTCAAACATTTTCTTCTCTCTACAGTTTAGATGGATACAGCATCACAGATGAAGCAGTTGCTGCTCTGGTTTCTGCTTTGAGATTAAACCCATCATCTTCATCATTATCATCATCATCACCATCAAACATCAAATAACTAATTCTGGACTCTAATGAAATCACAGATTCAAAGATGAAGCTTCTGTCTGATCTACTGATGGATCCAATCTGTAAACTGGAGGAACTACAGTGAGTTACTGTCACTTTGTGTCCCTTTACTGTCACATTTATACATAATGATTTAAAAAGGGCTGTGTGTTTGTGTCCATTAGTTGGTCTGTCTGTGTGTGCATCCATGTTGTGTTTTGGTGTGTACATCTGTTTTTGTCTATGTGAATCTCTATTTATGTGTGTGTTTGTCTGTCTGTATCGCTGTGTTTGAGTCCCTGTTGTGTTTGTTTGTGTATGTGTGTGTGTGTGTGTGTGTGTGTAGATTTTGTTGATGTCTGTGTGTGATGTCTCCACTGACTTCCAAATGAGAATGGGATGGATTTCTATCAGTACAAAAAGTGAACAGTGTGTAACTGGATCATTAGAGATGAGGAGAGAGGTTAGGAACTTATATGCAGAAGCTGATAGACTTTTATTTACAACATCAACATCATCTTCAGGTTTATACATCATCTACAGTATACAGTATGTACAGAGATGAAGATGTCTAAAAAACACACTAAATGAACAGGAAACCTGTAAAATGTACAGAAAACGTGCAAAATTTCTGAAAAACAGACAAAAACATGGGAAATGCACAAAAACACAACATTCACAGACAACATGTAAAAAGCATGAAATACACAAAATAAGCGTGAAAAACGTCCAAAAAACACACTAAATGAACAGGAAACCTGTAAAATGTACAGAAAACGTGCAAAATTTCTGAAAAACGGACAAAAACATGGGAAATGCACAAAAACACACAACATTCACAGACAACATGTAAAAAGCATGAAATACACAAAATAAGTGTGAAAAACGTCTAGAAAACTCACTAAATGAACAGGAAGCCTTTAAAATGTACAGAAAACGTGCAAAATTACTGAAAAACTGACAAAAACGTGGGAAATGCACAAAAACACACAACATTCACAGACAACATGTAAAAAGCATGAAATACACAAAGTAAGCGTGAAAAACGTCTAAAAAACACTAAATGAACAGGAAACCTGTAAAATGTACAGAAAACGTGCAAAATTTCTGAAAAACAGACAAAAACGTTGTTACACATTCCCGTTCACGCCCCTCCGCTCCGCTCGCTCCTGCTCACACACCCACTTCACCGACACGCCCACGTCCCGCTGCTGCACGCTCCGTACCGCACACACCCATCTCCACACCGGTTTCTCATTCCACTAATCACAGATCGCCCTCTCCCGATTATTAGGTGCAGGTGTGCTTCAGTGACGACAGCGTCCTTTTAAGCCGCCGATCAGGTGTTCTGAAAATTTATCCTACCCGATTAAACATCCTACCAACATTTACTGCGCATGCGCTAAAACATTTTTCGCAATTTTTGAATTTTTGCGCATGCGCATAATTTATTTTTTTTTTATTTTGAATTTTCCTTCTCCGCCTATCACGTTTCGCATTTTTTGAAATTTTGAATTTTTCCTTCTCCGCCTATAAAATGCTGCTGTTCGAAATTGTGCTCTGTTCGACTTTATACTTGTGCTTTGCTCGACGTAGTTCTGCTCGTGTTTCGACTTTTCGACTTTTTTTGCTTTTATTGTTTTTATTTCGTAGGTGTCCGCTGTATGGGAGCTGATTGGGATAGACCTAACTGGCCCATTCCCAAAAACCACAGATGGCTTCCTTTACATACTGACAGTGACTGATTATTTCTCAAAGTGGGTGGAGGCATTTCCTTTAAAATCGAAATCTGCAGCTGAGGTTGGAAGGCATCTCTGCTCCATCATTTATCGCCATGGCTGTCCTCAACGAATCGAATCCTATCCGATCAGGGACGGGAATTTGTTAATGAAGTAACTGCCCCACAATTATTGTAGTTAGTCAAAAAATGCCATATTAGATGTGAAATTTGTGAACCAGCTGGTATTAATTGTTCATTGTTCTATTTCCAAGCTCAACCTCAAGCTGTGTGAACTTTTACACATTGAGAGAAGTGTCAGAGCAGCATACCATCCGCAAACAAATGGACTGGATGAAAAAACCAATGACAATATTAAAAGGTAAAATTTTTATTTTATAATTTTTTTTTTTTTACTTGTTTTAACAAATATTTCTCATTATACCATTTAGGGCTGTATTCAACTAAGGTTTTTCATAGTCGAATCTGATTCGGCAGATTTTCCCTATAGTCGACTGATAGTCGAATCAGTTAAAATTTCACCACAAGATGGCGCTATAAGCGTGTTTTTTTTTTAAAGATTTTTTTTTATATTTTACATGTTTTTCTAGAGCACCGTAAATGGGTTAAAGCGCACACATCATTTAAAAAAATTTTTTAACAGAAATTAGGATGTGTAACAATCACCTGCGGCAGCTGTCCCTCGTTTGCTTTCTGATTATCTCACTTGGGTGATTGGTTGGGTTAAGTGCACGTCTTTAATTTGTGGTTACCTTACCCGATGTTGCTTTGTTCGTTTACCCCCTTTCTGTTGGTGCTTCGGCATCACTTTTTTAATAAATTCTAGTTTTGGATTTTATCCCGGTGTTTCACTTCTTCTCCATCAGCATTTCTGCCACAGTGTGTTATTGCGCATTCGTTCCGCGCAGGTCGCGCTCTGTTTAGACCGGCTTACGCGTAGCCGGATCCCGGGAGACGCTCATGCGCGAGCGGCGTTCGCGATTTCCCCGCGGAGCCGCTCATCTCCGGGGAAAGACGGACATTTGTGACAGGATGATTTTATTTGACAAAAGGCTATATATATAACGAAAACAAAGACATTTCATGTAAAAACTAATGCTTAGCAGCAGCCATGGGCACCCCCATGTGATCAAAATGGTACATTCGACTATGAGGTTCATAGTCGACTACGGTTCTCCGAATCGAATCGTCGAATCAGCGAATATTGCAGCTCACCCCTAATACCATTTATACCTTATGGTTTTATGTAATTGTGCCTAGTTTTCAAAAATATTTACCTTGTATGAATAACATTAAGATATTTTTCCCAGTAATTTTTTGGCATGTTTATTTGTTTAAATTTTCTCATGTGCATCTTTAAATGCCTTAAATTATGTATATAATAATACATTTTAATTTGTCTTTATTAAAGCTAGTTTAACACATGGAGGTACTGGGTGGTATTTTTTGTACTTTTCTATGTATAATTACAAACGTTTGGAAGTAGCTGTATCAGAATTGCAAGTTTTTATTCTATTCCACTAATGCAAGCGTATAAGTGTAGTTTATGATTTCTTAAAATATCGATTTAACACATTACTCCTTTCCTTCTTAGAGCCCTGAAAAAGTTGGTGAACGAAAGACAGAATAACTGGGATGTGTATCTTGAGGCCACGTTGTTTTCATTGCGGTCCAAGATCCATACAACTACAAAACACACCCCATTTATGTTGATGTATGGAAGAGAAGCAGTGTTTCCTTCGGAGGTTCGTGTTGATGTTCCGGTGAGTGTAAATTCATTAAAATTATTTTTGCATTACGACTATGGCATATTCTTTTTTTTGTCACATTGTAGGACAATGATATTTTTGAATAGAGAAAAACTAAAGTAAACAGCAACCAAGATGGTCAAAATGCATTTTCTTTTCCTTTATCAACTTTTTTTTTCTTCTTTTTCTCCTTCTCATATGATGTCCAACCCAAATGGTGCGAATAAACCTGTGACCTTTGTGGTAACGTTGTACTCCTTGTGTTTTTGTGTTGACTCTTTATCTTGCTCTCGTAGAAGGCAGTTGCACTTTCTCCTTCTCTGTCCTTATAAGACCTGCTTTGCTTCTCTGTCTTTTCTGTGCAGGAATTATCATAGCACTGCTCTTTGAAACAAGAAAATGGAACTAATTAAATGGTCTCTTTAGCACTATTGACACTCTTTCCATGAGAAGTCGTGGTTCAGGGGAACCAGCTTGCCCGGATGGAAAGTTGCTTTGGTTTCCTTGCAAACTGACCTGCCCTGTCTCTCCTATGGACTAACCCCTCTTTCCTAACCTTTTGAACATGTCTTTCACAGCTTCTTGTCAGTGCCCGTTTATGTATTTATGCTAAAACACGTTTTTTTAGGACTCCAAAGTGTGCTCATTGAAGCATAGTACGTGAGCTGGGTTTTTTTCCTCACCTATTGTCCTAATGTATCACATTTCCTACCTACTTCTAACTTATGGTGGTGGCGTGAATTATCGAAGTGGCTCCCTCTCTCTCTGTCTACAGAGAGGAGGAATGGTATTTTAATTCTCTGTATGTCCTTGATATGTGGTGGTGGAATGACAGTCACTTCTTGTAATACATTTAATCCATGTAAATTTTAACAAAATTGGGCTCGTTCTTATCTTAGTTTAGAAATTAATTGTAATATCAAAGAGATAATTGTGCAGTATGAACCATGTGTAGTGTACAGTTGACTTTAAATTTGGTATTATGTGAATTCATGCATTAAATTGTGGTACAAAATCATGTTTGCAAAATTTGTTTCGATTTATTTAAAACTTTTTTCCTCAGATTTCCAACATTTTTGTTCCAGAAGAAGGATATGGAGATCATGTTGAAAAAAAAAAACTCAATGGAGGATCTTAATTCCAAAGCAAGTGAAAATATTTCCAAATCACAGGAAAAACAAAAACTTGCATATTCCAAAAAAAAATGCAAAAAAATACAAAAACTTAGTTTACAGTGCTGGAGATGAAGTTCTTCTTTTAAATATGAGGAAGCGTGGAAGGAAAGGGGGAAGAATTGAGCCTGATTTTTCTGGTCCCTACACAATTTTCTCCATTACTGGCAAGACAGTAACCTTGCAGAACCATATGGGCTCAGTACTTAAAACTAAGTACAACATTGACCATTTAAAACCATATCGGAGAAGCAAAACGGAACACGACAACCCGCAGAGGCCCTCCGTTATACATTTTGCCCCAAAATCAAAGGACCAGCTGCCGTGTGATAAAGAGGTAAAGACGGCAGAGGTTACGATCCCCCCAAATCCCACTCAAGAGAAAGGTGCTGTAGCCACAAATTTCCCAATTTCGACCGGTTGGTCAATTTGTTGCCAGTTTGGCCTAACTCACCAGTTCATGGAGGTTTGCTAATGTTTGTCTCGTTGGCCGGTTGGCCATTTTCGTCCCTTTTTTATTTTACTTATTTATTTTTTTTGGCTTATGTGGTGGACAAAATAACCTTTATTGAGTGAAAAATGGCTAAAATGTATGTAGTTTATGAAAATGTCAGTTAATTATCTACATAAAAATGCATTTTGCCATAATCATTATGACAAGACTGCATGAATAGCAGGGGAAACTCATTTGTAGGAAAAAATTATTAATACTGTGTAACAGGTATTTGTGCTTAAAAAATCTAAATAAATGATTAAAACCATATAACCATTTAAATTTTTTTTAGTATGATTGTCACAACTTTTCCTTAACCTTATTTTATTGTCTGGACAAAGCTCATTGCCCTTTTTTGCTTCACATTTTTTCTTTTTTCCTGTCTGTTTCCAATGTTTTTTCTCTACTCTTTTTAATAATGTAATGTCTTCAGAGCTCTGATATCCGTACTTGCCTTATTCGTTTCTTGCTGTTTGTGACAAATTATACTTTGTGGCCAAATTATGTTTTCATTATTATGCTTAGTTAAATTTTGATCTTGCCATTTAAATCTATTTGGTTATACTGCCCACCACTTTCAATTTTATGTTTGCTTGGTGCCTGTTGGGCATCTTTGCTTAATGCTTGGCCTGTTGGCCTTGGTTTTATATCAACTGTGAATGAATAATTTTTTTTTTATTATTATTAATTTAATTTTTATACTTTTTAGTTTCGAAACTATGGGCTTCAAGTGACATCGGCCAGGTGGAAGCTGTTGTTGGGCCATATAAATTATATGACTCCTCTTTTCGGACACTGCAAGGAGATGAGTGGCTGGTTGATGAAGTAAGAGTTGGACATTTACAACATTTAACATTTAAGTACACTAAATTGATTAACATTTTATTTTCTTACAGGTCATTAATGCATACATTTATTTACTGATTAAAGAACTAAAGGCAAGTACAAGCGTGAGTTGCAAGTGTAGAGGTATTTTCCAATTATTTATTACTTTAAAATTTTGTATAAATATTTGTAACAGAAGCCTGTATATCAGCTGAGTGCGGTTGTTGCCTCTTCATTGTTTGAGGGACAATTCAGTTGTCTCAGGAAGGTAATACATTTATGAAGATGTTTTTTAACTTGAAGGATTTAGGACTATAACTAAACATTTTTAAACTATTTGTTGCAGATTAAGTTTCCAGTTGAGGAGACTTGGCTGTGTCCTGTGAATACGGGAGCCCATTGGATTCTTGTGGTTCGTATATTTTAAACTTTTTTTTTTCTCTCATAGACAAAGGTCAGTATTTGTAAAGTCTTCAGTTCTGAAGTTCATCACTTTTTAACAAATTCAGAATTTAAGTAAATGGTATGATATATTTTTTGAAGACTGTGTACATGTCAAAGAAGTCTCTTATACTAATTGATCCAATGGGAAATGAAGACTCCTATGAAAGAAAAGTTTTACGAAACTGGAGGTACTTTTGCTAATAAAATATTAACTTGATAAAACATAGGTAGCCAGACTGAACACTGTTTTGATGTTATGAACATTCTTTAGAAATTTTCTGAAGGCAATTGGACACAAAGCCCACAGTGCTGACTGGCAATTCTGCAAAATGCAGCACAATTTGCAGCAGGATTTCAGCAGCTGTGGAGTTTTGTTACTAAAGGTACATCATTGGTTTATTATTGATAAATGTATCTTTGTAAATATCTTCAGTTTATTGCATTTAAACTTAATAAAAATATATAGTTCACAGAAGCTTTACTTAGGCTGGGAGATATCGGGGGGCAACTTACCACCAAAGCAGCTATAAAGGCTGCACGGATGGAAATCGCCTGTGTGTTGCTTGACAGTCAAGGTGAGTTTCATACAAATTTTATTTCAGATATAATTTAATTAATCCATCAGAATATTTAACACATATAGCCCACTCTGGACATATATTTTCTTAATGTTTCACAACAAGTCCCACTTGTTAACAAAATGGCTTTAGTCAAATGTGCCATTTTTAAAATCTGTAAATATGGAGAGAAATATCTAGAAAGGAAAAAAGTTCCTAAATGCACAATTGTTAGATACATTTACTGTTGCAACTATTTACTACTATTCATTAGATATTCTTAATGCTTTTAAATGTTTTGTAAATCATAGTAAAAAATGTTGACTGTCCACTATTTACAAAAAAAAAACTGCCAGAATAAAATTTTACAGCATATAATAGAAAATATGAACAAATCTGTTTATAATGTTACATAGAACTGACCTTGGAACTTTAAGTCCAATATACAGGTTTATTAACTTACTAGTTATATTTTTTTAGGGAATGCAGAAGACTATTGCACTGTCTGCAACATGTTGGAAGGTGATGCTGATAACAGCATGATTGACATGGTAAATATTTAAAAACAATCAGTCAAAACATTAAGAGCATATATGTAAATAGTTAGTTTTAAATTCCATTTTGTTTATTTTCAGGTGCAATGTGATCAGTGCTGTCGTTGGGCACATTTTGAATGTGTCTCATTCAAAACAAAAGAACAAAACTACATTTGCAAAAAATGTTTTAAAAAATAGTTAATGTGCCCATCCATGGGAGGACATTTATTGCACTGGGTAGATACACCCAGGATCTTCATCCATGACTCTGCCGAAGCACTGCAGCTAAGAGGATTACTTGATGGAACCTGGATGTTAAATGGATTGTTTGTCCTTCAGGACGCTCTCAATGGACTTGTGTATGTAGTTTTGCATTTGTTAAATAAGGACAAAATTTGTGAAATCTGTATATTAGTGTCCTACACTACTGTAGTAGTGCTACTACTCTTCACCCACCTCATCATTAATGGGGGGGTGTGGCGCTAAAATGATGCTGTTCCGGGGCGCCATCTTAACTATGTAGAGTCTGCAGTATCTGCCTCTTTTAGTTCTGCTGCTCTAGTCAGTGATGCCGGAGTCACATGCTGCACTGTGTCAATCAATTACTTATTAATTAAATGCCATGCTTATTATCAGCTCTAACTGCCTTCCTTGTCTGTTTCTTTTGAGGTGTCCCCCGGCTTCCTGGAGATCTTCATCCATGGCTCTGCTGACGAATACTGTATGGAACCTGACAAGGCGGTCCTGCAGGACGCCCCCTAATGGACTCACATATAGTTTTCCAGTTGTTAGTTTTTCCATTTGTTTAATATCTGGACATGGCTGTCCTACACTGTTGTTGCTGCCTGGCCGCTCAAGGAGGATGAGTCCCCCACTGAGCCTTGGTCCTCCCAAGGTTTCTTCCTTAAAATAACAGGGAGTTTTATCTTGCTTCTGTGCTTTGGCTTGCTCTTTGGGGGTTTAAAGGCTTTTTGAATGCTAAATGAATTAAATGTGGAATATTAAAGTTTTGAGTCCTTACTTATTTATAAATTACTTCAACCTATAAAATAATCCTACCCGCTGTATTAAAGGTAACAGTGTGTTAACATGACGTAACATGACTGGGGTGGGTTAGCTCAGTGGTTAGGGTGTTGGGCTATCAATCTGAAGGTTGGGGGTTCAAATCCCAGGTCCACTGAAGTTACCAGTGTGGGTCCTTGAGCAAGGCCCTTAACCCTCATTGCTCCAGGGATGTTGTGATTAACCCTGTGCTCACCTTGTAAGTCGCTTTGGATAAAAGCGTCTGCTAAATGACCCAATTTTACGTAACTGAAGCTATAAAATAATCCTACCTGCTGTATTAAAGGTAACAGCGTGTTAACATGACGTAATTAAAGCTATAAAATCATCCTACCCGCTGTATTAAAGGTAACAGCGTGTTAACATGACGTAATTAAAGCTATAAAATAATCCTACCTGCTGTATTAAAGGTAACAGCGTGTTAACATGACGTAATTAAAGCTATAAAATCATCCTACCCGCTGTATTAAAGGTAACAGCGTGTTAACATGACGTAATTAAAGCTATAAAATCATCCTACCCGCTGTATTAAAGGTAACAGCGTGTTAACATGACTTAATTGGAGCTATAAAATAATCCTACCTGCTGTATTAAAGGTAACAGTGTGTTAACATGACGTAACTGAAGCTATAAAATAATCCTACCTGCTGTATTAAAGGTAACAGCGTGTTAACATGACGTAATTAAAGCTATAAAATAATCCTACCTGCTGTATTAAAGGTAACAGCGTGTTAACATGACGTAATTAAAGCTATAAAATAATCCTACCCGCTGTATTAAAGGTAACAGCGTGTTAACATGACGTAATTAAAGCTATAAAATCATCCTACCCGCTGTATTAAAGGTAACAGCGTGTTAACATGACGTAATTAAAGCTATAAAATCATCCTACCCGCTGTATTAAAGGTAACAGCGTGTTAACATGACTTAATTGGAGCTATAAAATAATCCTACCCGCTGTATTAAAGGTAACAGCGTGTTAACATGACGTAATTAAAGGTATAAAATAATCCTACCCGCTGTATTAAAGGTAACAGCGTGTTAACATGACGTAATTAAAGCTATAAAATCATCCTACCCGCTGTATTAAAGGTAACAGCGTGTTAACATGACGTAACTGAAGCTATAAAATAATCCTACCCGCTGTATTAAAGGTTTAAATATTTTATTATCGGGTGATTTCAACTACATTACAAAACCGTATTATTTTTCCGACCTGAAAAGGGGATTTAACTACAGATATGCGCGATGCTACCGTACGTCACGCGGGTAGGAAATTTTTTCAAGGTAGGACAAATTTCCCCACAGCGCGTCGCTCCGAGGGATCCATGTTGGCCAGTTTGTAATGTGACGATCTTACGATCGAGCGAGGCGGATCCGCTACTCGGAGACAACGAGCTGGGTACAGGTACAGTCACAAAGAGGTTTATTGTATCCACAAACGATGATCCACAGATGAACACACAGTACACGGGACGTGGGTATGGTGAGGCGAGGAGTGATGACATCACACGGGGAGTAACACAATCAAACAGGGTACCGGAACGGAGTGCACTAGGCGGCGAGACGAACAGCACATAAACAGGAACTAGGAATGCACGGACGGCTAGTAGTGTCAAGGCAGGGCACGAGACAAACTGGCGGAGAGTGACGGGCGTGTAGGATATTTATAATAAAATGGTGACTGATCCCAGGTGCGCGTGATTACGGGGGCGTGACACAAAACACCACGTGACAACACAAACCGTGACATAAAGAATGAAAATTCCAAAATATTTCCCTAACTGTAAAGGAGATGCTAGGAGAAATACACCCCTGTCATACTAATCCTTTCGAAATATTGACTTCCTACCAACCGTGATTGCCTATTTTTTCATATAACTGATATATGAAGGGAAAAATTATGTTGAAATGTCATTTTTCAAAACTGAAAAATTTGAATGTGGACATTTGATAGTTTAATTAAAATCTTACTAATTTCAAAGTCACATTTTTCAAATAATTCAACACCTCCCAGATGGCCACAAGAATATGATATCACATTGAATTTTGTTGCATAATCAAGGACTTTATCCATTTGGTCCTGAATGTACTGACCATGGTGGAACCTCTCACATGGTGCAAACACATATCAGCTCAAACCCACACGCCTGTTCTACAGGAGGCATCTTTAATTCAAAAATAATATAGTATAAATATAAAATGAGGCAAAGTTTCAGAACACTACTAGTGAGATGATTGAAAAAGTTCTTTATACTTTTTCAAAGTTTGATGAAAGTTTCCAGGTCCATGTTTAGTCCGCTGATGTCACAGTATTCAAATAATTCAACAAATAAAGCTGAACACTGCAAAATGAAATCATTTGATGGTTTACCATTATTTATCGTGACCTGTAGAGGACGCTGTTACCAGTGAGCAGCTGTGCATCGGAACTTGATTTAAATACATTGGCCTCCCCTCTTTTCTCCTCTCAGTGCTACTGTTACTTTTAATAATCCAACTTTATATATATTATATGTATTTACAGTGAAAATTCTACTATGTTATATTAACAAATTTTTATGAACATTTTACCAAGTGGGCAGCACGGTGGCTTAGTGTTTAGCACGTTCGCCTCTCAGCACTAGGGATTCCCGGTTCGAATCCCCATCTGGGTGGAGTTTCCATGTTCTCCCTGTGTCTGCGTGGGTTTCCTCCGGGTTCTCCGGTTTCCTTCCACAGTCCAAAAACATAGAACAAGTCAATTAAGTTCTCCAAATTACCCCATATAGAGTGTGTATGCGTGCGTGTCTGTGTGAGTGGGTGTGTGCCCAGTGATAGATTGGCGCCCTGTCCTGGGTGTATCTGCCCAGCGCCTGAAACGTTCTCCCCTGGATGGGCATGGGGAACCCCACCGCGATCCTAATATAGGATAAAGCGGAAGATAATGAACGAATGAATGAATGAATGAATGAATGAATGAATTCAAAATATATTAATACAAATGTTTACCATAGTGCATTAGCCTTTAATCCAAAATAAAATACAGACTTCATAGTGCATTTATATTTAGCAAGTCTTTAAACCTTATTTAAACTATATTGCACCAACCGTTGCTACATTTTCAAAACTTAACCTTAAATATTAAATTTATTTTTCTTATATACTTCCTTTAGCTCAGGGTGATGTCGCCAAATTGGCCCGCGTGTCGTATTTCCAAAGTACCTTGTTAAGTTTCACAAAAAATCATTACAATAGAAATTCGTTCCAAAAGAATACAATTTCATTTTACACTCCTTGCAAACAATTGTGCTTATTTCGAGCTCTCTTTTCCCCAGGACATTGTAAAATCCAAACTGTGCTCAAACACTAGCTTTTAGATCAGATTAGTTTATAGATTGGTGCAACTCTGCCATCTATTGTTTGTGTAGACGTATATGTATTGAAGCATGTGAAGACACGCTTCAATACATATAATTAAATTGACTTTTCAAACCTTAGATGAAGTGTCATCATTTTAAATAACCTGATTTAGGCCCCATTCCATACAAACCAGTCCTCAACACGTGTAAACGCATGACTAACGCGATGTTCCCACGTCGACGTGCTATTCAGGCCTTTGTGTATAAAGTTGCAGTGTATAAAGTTGACTCTGACCATCATCACCGCATCTGGGGCAAATTCACAATGAGGCATATTCACAATGGGGCAAATTGGGTGGGCGTGTTGAATGGGCGTGCCCAAAGGGGGAATTGAAGGGATCAAATTTAAAGGGTCTATACACAAGGTACTTGATGTTCAAGGGGATGTGCGCATTTGATAATGAGATGGGGCAAACTAGCTAGCTGTAGCACAAGACATATTTGTTTTAGAACCTACCGACCACTGGCGTCTGGCAGATAAAGCTCAAGGGCACTGAGCGGTATTGAGCTCCCCCAGATAAGGGAAGGAACGGTGCGCACCCCCCTCACAGAACTCCTTTGACAAGTTGTTTTAGAATAAGCAGAACAAGGGATGGTTTTTACAATAAATAGAGTCAGCAACTAAACTTCGAGGCTCTGTCTTGGAGAGACTGGTGTGGTGCTAAGATCAGAGCCGATCGCGATCTTGGGCTTAACTTGGAAGAACACACTGCTTTGACTCGGTTTGTCATAAATAAACCGCTTGATTCGAATAACTCTGAAATCAAATGTAATGCAGTTTTTGACGCCTTCAGAAAAGGTTCATCAAGAAAGTTTAGATTTCCTAACAGTTGACTTTTGACTTTAGATTATAATATAAAATACATAATAAATGGATACAAACAGACACAAAACACATTTGTATTGGCTCCATTAAAATACAAGACCTTATATAATACAGAGGAAATGTAAAACATGTTTAAGATGAACACAATTAATTTAAACTTTATTTCTATTTGAAACCTTATCCAAACTCATGGTCACTGATCTATTAATCATTCAAATTTAAATAAATGAATAAAACCTGACCTCCCATAGATGAACTCTAATGATCCCACATTTGCAGATGCTCTATTACAGAAGTTTCATCATAAAATCAAATCCACAATAACAACTTCCTGTTTTCTCAGTGAATAAAAAGAAACATCAGGACTTCTATATTTATAGAACAATATAACAAAGAAAGACTACTTTATTAAACGATTTTAAAATTCTAAATTTTTTACATCATAACATTAAATCTTAATTTACAGATGAATTTATTAATAGCACGTATGGTGTTTCTGTATATCTTGGAACAACACAGCAGCTGGTTTAAACAAAGTCTTTTATAAATTCTTATAAAAATAAAAAGATAATTAAGGTTAATAAAAAACAAATGTTTGTAAATCAGTAAAAACAGATCATTTAGTATTTAGAAAATAGGATCTTATATTCTTTCTCCTTCGACTACGTCCTAAAAGGTTCTCGAAAGCAGCAAATGTGTTTTTATAACACTTCAAATCTGGAGAACTAAAGTACTGAACATTCTACCTTATATTTTACACAGTAATTCTCTTTTCAGTTGGTAATGTTGAGCAGTTATTGGAAGTTATTGTTTTTTTTGCCAATGATTTGATTTCACACAATGTTTACAAAACATTTGGATCACACCTGGTGTCACACCCCCTGTCCGCTGTGCGTGGGGCATCACTGGATTATTGAATAGGCACGCTCATTGTCCCGTCCTGGGGCTCCACCTCCCTTTGGGATTATTTAAGACGCGGGATATCGCGGGACACACGTGCCGGAACGTCTTAGGTTAAGTGTAAGACCAGGTTGTTGTAAGAGCTAATTGCCCCTGTTAACACTATCTGTGTTCTCCATCCCAGTGACCTGGCCATCTTCTCCAGAGCTCGGATTTTTATTTACACCAGTGCACCTGCACCAAGGGCTGACTGTTCCCTAACTCGCGGACTCCGCTCCATCCCTTTGTTTGTTATCTGCCGCGGTTTTTGTTCTGGGGGGAGCGCTGCGCGCCACTCGGGACTGCAGCGCATATCCCACAGCATTGTCAAGGTTTTTTCTTTAAGCTCCTGTGGTGCATAGGTGGCTGTTACGTTATTTAATAAACTGGTGCTTACTCCGAACTCAACCCGTCTCGCCTCCATCCTTCGCCAACATGACACCTGGCTACTTCAAGTTTGAATAAGTTTCTTTTCCTGTGTGAATGCACTGGTGTCGTTTCAAATCCTTTTTTCGAGAAAAACTTCTTCCACACTATGAGCAGGAAAAGGGCTTTTTTCCTGAGTGAATACATTGATGTTTTGAAAAGACGACTCTCTCGAGTAAAACTCCTTCCACAATTTGAGAAGAAATAGGGTTTTACTCCTGTATGAATGCGCAGATGTCTTGTAAGACTACTCTGATTAGTAAAACTCATTCCATACTGTGAGTAGGAAAAGGGCTTTTCTCCTGTGTGAATGTGCTGGTGATTTTTAAGATGACACAATTTAGTAAAACTTATTCATAATTGTGAGCAGGAATGCGGTTTTTCTCCTGTGTGAATACACTGGTGTTGTTTAAGGTGACTGTTGAGTAAAACCCTCTCCACACTGTGAGCAGGAATATCGATTTTCTCCTGTGTGTATTGTCAGGAATTTTAAATTCCTTATACATTATGAGAATTCCAATATGGCCGGAAGCCAAACAAAGGACCTTGGATTTCCCGCCACTAGGAGTTACTGGACTGGGATTGGCTGATTTAAAACCTGGGGCGGTAGTTTGTGATTGGCTTAAAGCAGTTAAGATCTAGACGTAACGCATATACCCCGAGGTAAACACAAGGGGGGACTCTTTCACTCAGACGCGGAGGGAGAGCATCAGAAAGCTGAGGAGGAAGACCACTGGCCAGCGTGAGTTACTGGAGGTGTCCATGAAGTATTCTCTTTGTCCTCAATAAATGAGTTGAGGCGACCATTTTGCACCAGCTCGTTCTTTCTGCCTTTTTCAAAATCAAAAGATCCTAACAAATGGTAGCAGAGGTGATGGTTTTGAAATGGGCAGAAGAACAATAATTTCGTTACTGGACCTGGACTCATGATTTCATGCATACTCATTATAGGCGCGCCGAAGGTAAGCAGACTTACTGCATATTTAGCTGCATTTAATATTTAGTTTTAATGAGTATGTGTGAATGCCGGGGCCGTAAGTGTTATAAATTGTTACAGTAATCAGAATTCTTCATGGACACTGGAAGGTAGATTTATTTGGTACCATTCCTGATATCGGCACCGAAGTTTATGCTCGAGTATAAAAACGTAGTTTGAGTTATATTTAAGAGGTACGCGCGAAAAGTGTGGCAAAGTTGGTGAGAGGGCCCATATGTCACACATTTGGGTTAATAAAGCGTTTTTGTTTTGGGATAGAACCGGTTTATAGGGGCGTACGGCTGTGTGGTAAAGACCTGCAGTCGGGCTAGTAAGCGTTTTATAGATAGACGGTTCTAGGCGCTTTTTTAGGAATAACTGGAGTCGTGAAACAGGGTTTCAGACCAGTAATTATGTAATAAGGATCAGAAAATTTTCCAACGGGGCACTGGTCCAATGGTTGGAAAAAATAACTGATTATTGATCAGCACGATTGAGAGAGAGGCCGAGGGTCCCGTCGTTCCTGAATAGCAGGTTAAATTTCCAAATTGTGTCTAAATTTTAAATTTCTCCGGTGCAAATATCAGGGAACCTTGTATGTGTGTATGTCTTGTGTTTGTCTTGTCTTGTGTGGAGCAGCAACACGTGTGTGTGTGTGCACGCTGGGGGTGGAAATCAGCTCAAAAGTTCTGTTTTGTGCTTGATGTTGTATTTGAGAAAAGGGGGAGTTCATTTTGTGGTAAGTAATTTAGCTGGTAAGTAAGTGTTTAGCTTGTTAAGTAATAGTTGTGTTCTGCTTGTGTGTTATACAACCTAAATTAACTTAATTAAAATGGCTGACTTACTTCAGGACAACTAGCACACACCTAGCCTAAGGCTAATATTTTGGCAGCATGGTAGAGTGAGTTGGAACAAAGGATTTAAAATGGCCGCCACGACCTCACATATAGCTCCTCCCACCTAGCACATGGTCAATACAATGCTTGCAGCCCCTCACTCACCTTAACAGTTACCTGTGTTGGGTGTCATTACAGGGTACACCAGTAGATGGCGCCAATAGACCACTGTGCCATATCCCAGTAGACAGTCTGTGCCCAACCAATAGGTTTTAATGAAGCACATCCAACTCACCTTCCAAATTAGTCATGTGTCCTCCACAGGTTGAGAAATTATCCAAGCACCAATTGTTACCAGTGGTGCAGGTGGTGAACAATTTGATTTTTAATTAACACTGGGCCACTGCTTCAGGGAACACAGTGCAATTAATCCATTACTTTCTATATTCTCCAAATTGTCCAACTAATTTCTTAGGTCGTGATGTTTTAATTACAAGAACTCAAAGCTCATTGTCATGTGCGCATATAGAAATGTTTTTCTTGGGGCAATGTAATTCTTACTTTGCCATCCACCCTGTATAAGTGAGAAAAAGCAAATATAACAATAATATAATAAAATAATGAAAGTATAAATTTAAGTTTGCAGTTCACACTTCTGTACCTGTACAACTAAAACCAAATAGTGAGACTTGTACAAGTGTTAAGTGAATTATTATAAAATTAAGTGCTTTAGTAAAATTAAAAGTAAAATTAGTTTTAGTGAATTTTCAGTTAATGATAAGATTTGTTTTTATATAAATGACCCATAACTTCTCCCTGGATTTCACCCCACTAGCTGCTCTTTACCCATGTACAATAACAGTCTCATGTGTAGATCATTTGTACAACAAACAGGTTTAATAATTACTCTAGATTGTACAGGTCACATTAAAGCTGAAGTGTCACTGTGAACAGAGTTCTGTAACATCATCTTCAATATCTCCCACCTTCTTTTTACTGTCTGTCACACACATGTTGGTGATGGTACAGGTGTTTAACAGTGATTTGTTAATGCAGCAGTGCCTGGGCCAAATCTTACTTCTGGTTACCACCATCTTTCCTTCCAAAAGTTTTTGCATATGGCTCTGAGTTCAGCTCTTGTACCAATAATTAAACATCAGAAAATACCACCTTTAAGATAACGACTCTTTTGATTTGATTTAAGTGATTAAATGATAATTTGTAGCAGCACATCTTTGTAATTAAAATAGCTGTTTTCCATAAAATATTAAAAGCCTTTGTATTGAGCGTATTTAAATTTCAAAATGAAGTCATGCCATGTTTTAATTTCTCACACAGGTGCTTGAGTGGTTCAGCAGCCAGATTCGTCATCACAACACACTGGACACAATTTTACATTGAGCGTCGGGTTTATAGAGTTTGGAGTGACACATCTCCTCCACACACTTAATACTTTGTGCTATGTGTGTCAGAGGAAGTGCATGCCAGCAACAATTATGTAACCAGAAATGAGGTTTATTTTTTTATTATTTTTAGGTATTTTAATGTTGGGATCCCAGATAATATATTAAGCCTATATTACTGCTGATTCAGACAAATGTGACGACATTTGTATACTGGATCAGATATTATGGTAAGTGGTATAGTCATTAAAAGTATATAATTATATGAATCCTCAGCTCTAATATAGAGCCATGTGATTGATACTCATGCTACGACCCCACATGGTAATATATTTGGTTGCTAGAACCTAGAGTTGAGTAGTATATTTGGGATAGAGGAGTTTATCAGAAGGACACAGTTGAAAGTTACCATTGATACAGTTTTCAGTCCGCCTGAGAAGGTAGAAGCTTGACTGATAAATTTTATCAATTAAGGTACTGCAAGTGTGGACTTGAACTCCATGTTGGACGGGGTAAAGCTGTTGAAAGCAATTAGTTAACACATTATAGCAAATTGGTTAATAATACATGTACACTGGACAGTAGGGGAAAAATGGTCAATAGCATGCAATTAGTATACAGATTGGGCAAAGGGTTTACCAGCCATGAAGCCTTAAAAGAGGGCATAATGACTAAATTGCCACCATTAACTGAAGGGAGTTAAGTGTGGGTGTTAACTTGAATAGTACACAGCAGGTAAGATGCTGTGTTTGGGTGAAGTAGGGGTAATAGCTAGATTAGAAGGTAAAAGGAGGTGAATATTGATTGAAATGGCGGAATAGGTTTGAAAGAAAAGACAGAAAACACCATTTTAGCATAAAAGAGGATGTATGGGATCTACCTAAGGATGTACCCCGTAACTTATAGTTTAACATCCTTGCCAACTCTTAAGAGAAGCTGATAAGAGTAGATATAGACATGGTGAAACTTTTAGAAAGTGTGGTGACTTATGGCTGGAAGCAACAGGAATGTAATGGTGATAGCAGGTAGGGAACGCATGTGAAGGGCAGTTAGCTGATGTGGAAATTTGTAGTTTGCCACATAAACAATGGGACCTAAAATTAGAGCAATGCTTTACTGAGGTTAAGCAAAGTTAGCACATGCTGAAAACCTTCAGTCCCTTGATTACACAAACCCTTTTACCTAGATGTTTCTGTAAAAGAAGGCATTGTTAATGCTGTTCTTTTCCAGAAAGGGGGGAGTAGTTGTAAAAAAAAAAAAAAAAAAAAAATTAGTGACAAAAATGATAATTACATTTCAGTTATTGGCACCTTTGCTAGTATTGTATTAGATGCAGTTTTAATGGCAGAATATTTGGTATCGGGTTGTCTTCTGGAGTCCTTAATGAGGTTTAAAATTGCAGAACAAGGTGTGGTGATTCCCTTCAGTCCATCCTCACCTACAGATTTACAGTCTGATTTAACAGGTGGCTGAATTTAGTGCTTTGTCAAGCTTAGTATTTCGCCACATAATTTGCAAATTCAGAATTGTTATGAAAATTTAGAAAAAGCTTCTGGGTTCCACTAATTGTTATTTGGTTGGAAATAATTTGATTGGGTTGATTTTCAGGTGTTGATCTTTGCTTTGCCCTTTTAACACTGGTGCTGACCATAGGTCTAATTACATAATAAGTCATGTAGCATACAATAAAGATAATAAAGACATAACATAATAGACTAAATGCTTACTTAAATAGAAGTAAAATTAGTTGGTTTTCAGTCTGCCCCGTGTAGAGTGTGTGCGTGTATGAGTGAGTGGGTGTGTGCCCAGCGATGGGTTGGCGCTCTGTCCTGGGTGTATCTGCCCAGCGCCTGAAACTTTCTCCCTGTGATGGGCAGAAAGAACCCCATGCAACATTAGTAGAGAATAAAGGTAATGAGATGAGAGTCTCAGAATAATAAAAAAGACTATTATTATCAAGTTTAAATTTTGTGGCAGCATGTCCACATTTTTGCTTTAATTTTCATAGCAACTAGAAATATCTACATTTTTATATTAGGAATTGTCATACTTCCTCCCTGCATATTATTGGGTGTTATATACATCAGGATTAGGATCCATAAAATATTTGTGGTTATCAACATTCCCTGTGCTGTAACTATTTTTACCCTTACTGTATTGAAACGACCTCCAATAGATCATCTAATATCCGTTTACAATTTCATTTTAACTACTGTTTTAAGTAGCGTGGGAAAATGTTTGGTGAATCGCAGTTGCATCAGTTCACTAAATACATTTTCCTTTTGGAATGTCACATTTTTCATTATAGATATTTTATGTGGACAGGTGCCAAATATATAGAGACAGTATTGTGTATATATATGTATTGCACAATTATTTGTTGAACAAAGCCCTTGTAATTGTTGCATTTTTTTATAGATTTGTATGGTAAGCTGTCTCTGGAAGAGTTTAAGGAGTTTATTAAGAATAGAGAAAGTGACCCATCCATTGTGCGACTGTGGCAGTGTGACCAAAGCAGTGCAGGGCAGTTCTGATAGATGTGCCCACCATGTTACCCTCTAGTGTTTTATTTATTTATGGGGGTTTGTATAATGTATATTATAAGGCATCTGACCAATTTATCTAGGTAAAATTATTCATAATGAAAATATATGGGAAAAATGTTAAGCATATTTTTATTTTATACAGTGTGTGTATGGGTCGATTTTGGTTTTGTTAGTTTTAGTTTTAAGGTCTCGTGGTTTTACTGTTCCTTAAGTGTAAACTAGGTTGGTTATTGGTGCACTCCTTCACTCAGCTTAGCTTTAATTTCTACACAGTGATGATCTTTTAAACATCAACCTACTGGTTTAATTAACCTACCACATTTAGCTTTTGCTAAACCTTTTGTATTTCAGAAGCATTTTGGTTGAGATTAACTTATCATTCCTTGTTTGGCCTTAAACATGCTTGTTTGGATGATTTATTTTGTCTTTAAAACAGAGCACATTATTCTTGAGCTGCTGGAGTTCCCGTTTCCAACAGACATTCATACAGAAATTCAGTTCTAAACCTGTTCTCTAGATGATCGGTGTGTTTCAGATTAAATGCGGCGTGGAACTAGATTCTCTAGGAAGTGGAGTTCCAGGAACAGAGTAAGTGGTGATCAGGATGGATCTGCGGTAAGGATGCTGATCCTCAGGGCAATGGAGACCAGTCCCTGGAGGAAGAAGAGGATGCCTCGCTGGATGTGTCAACAGACCAATTCAGGGTGGTATAGAGGTTGCTGCTAACTCTGCTTTTAGAAAAGTGACGACAACGAGGGTACTGCTGATGATGACGGAGAGACACTGACAACAAGGACGACAACGATAGAAGGAGCTTCAAGAACCGACGAGGGAATGCTGGGACTACAGAACCAAAAGACTAAAGCAGATACTGACCAGGAGAACAGAACCTTTAAGAACCTTCTGGGAAAATTTCTATAACAGTGCTGCAAGGGGGGTGGTATTAAATTTTCTGCAACAGTGGTGCAAGGGGGGTGTTATTTTGGGTTTGTGAGTGTAGGGATGGAGGCTGTCTCGTTAGGCGCGGTCTCTATTAGTATAATTGATAGATGTTTGTTTTAGAATTGTGTTTTCAGCCTATATGGCCATGTAATGTGTTGGGCACCTTCAAGAAGGGTTTTAGTTAGAGGGGGGTAGTTTAATTAGCGCTCTGCCTCCTCAGCATTCAGTTATGTGAACTTGTGAAAGTCGTACTGGAAGTTAGTTGCGTTTAGATTTGGGTTAACTATAATAATAATAATTAATGGGCAAATTTTTAGAAATGGTAATATGTAACGTTTGGCTTAAAATGTATGGCCGTAGATTTTTTAATTTAAAATTTATTTATGGGAGCATTTAGGTGCTCCCATAGGGGGGATTGTCAGGAATTTTAAATTCCTTATACATTATGAGAATTCCAATATGGCCGGAAGCCAAACAAAGGACCTTGGATTTCCCGCCACTAGGAGTTACTGGACTGGGATTGGCTGATTTAAAACCTGGGGCGGTAGTTTGTGATTGGCTTAAAGCAGTTAAGGGGCGGGATCTAGACGTAACGCATATACCCCGAGGTAAACACAAGGGGGGACTCTTTCACTCAGACGCGGAGGGAGAGCATCAGAAAGCTGAGGAGGAAGACCGCTGGCCAGCGTGAGTTACTGGAGGTGTCCATGAAGTATTCTCTTTGTCCTCAATAAATGAGTTGAGGCGACCATTTTGCACCAGCTCGTTCTTTCTGCCTTTTTCAAAATCAAAAGATCCTAACAGTATACGCTGATGCCATTTAAGAATACACTTTTGAGTAAAACTTTTTCCACATTCTGAACACATGAACAATTTTTCTTCTATGTGAATGTGCTGGTGTTGAACAGAAGTTCTGTTCATACTGTATGTACATTAGAAGTCTATTTCTTAATTCATGTACTCATACAGAGGTTTGGTCTGGTTTATTATTCATCACTACTTGCTGTTGAAAGCCATCTTGCATGCCTTTTATAGCCCCATCAATTTTCTTTCCATGATCCTTTAAAACAAAAAAATAAACAGGCATCACAATTTTGTCTGCGAATACAATATTTATACTCAAACTCAAATGTCATAATTCTAGATTAGTAATTCACACCAAAACCCCTAAAAATATATAGAGAGAAACTCCTCTTTGCTCTTTATCTTTTGAGTCTATCAGGGACTGTGATCAAGAACCACTCTTCTAGATAATGTATAGTATTTTACTGGTCAATTAACAAGTTTTTGCCAGTTTAAAAAAAATGTAAATACTTAAAACTATCTGCATCACACATGTTATAATGTACATATGCAACCACAGTTTTGGATGAGAGAAAAATAAATTCTGTTACATCGCACGTTCTGATGCCATTTGCTGGATCTTCAGATATGTAGTGTAGCAGACCAAGCAAAGGTGCAGACCTCCTTTTTTCATGTGTGTTTTATAGGATACTTAATTATGGCACAAGGGAGTGATGTTCTGAGTCTGCAAAGAAGAGTTGGTCTTAGGACACAGATCAGGTAAATGGTATCACCTTTGTGGGAATAATTTCGCCAATTATCTCTCCTCCCTTTGACAGTGGAAAGAGGTCAGAAGCAGGCAGAGGGGAGAGAGAGCTTGAGCCCTACAGAGGGAGATTTACCTGTGATCTATTTAAAACACGATACTGTAGACCAGTATATGATTAAAAAAACCTTGTTGAATTTGAACCACTAAACAAAATCTTAAAATATATCCTTGCCACCAGAAGAAAGAGCTCCATTGATGGAATAATCTGGTGGATCGATATATTCAGGTCATCAGCTGACCTCATTTTTTAGGCAGATAACGTTGCTAAACCCAGATGTGACTAAGTATAGCAACCCTTGATCATACAACTGCTCACACAGGCTTGTACATTAGACATTAGGAATGATGGGTGCATCACTTCAGCCACCTCTCTTCTTACACTGATGCACCCATCATTCTGAAAAAGAGTAAATCTGAACTAATCAGAACATGACCGTTAATTCTTTCTTTGCTGGTTAGCCTCACTGACATGTGCTTTTCTTAAGGCTGCACAGCTGTTTAGTCCCTATCCGCTAAGTTTACCTCACACTGTGCATTTGAAAATGTTCTTAATTTCACCATTATTGTTCTGACCTCATTAAAGAGTTCCCCTTCTTCAATTAGACAGACAGATGACTCCCATAACACACTGGTCAGATTTGGTATTTATTCAAACTGACAGCATGCTAAAGGTGTAAAACTAAGTAAAAGAAACAGAATAAAACACACAATCAGCATAATATTTGTAATTGCTACAATATCTAATACACATATCCAAGCATACAACCTACAAATAATCTAGCATGCTATACTAACTAGCTTAATATGTGAAAAGGTGATTACTTTAATGCAGTTGCAAAATAACGCAAAATATACACATCATATATTTATACAAACAATATCCTTCAAAAACACTCACAGACGATGCTTCTACGAGAGATTTCAAAGGAGGATGAGCTTAGATTCGTCAGCCACACAGTTCACCATGCCCAAACTAGTCTGACTGAAACAAAGATTAAAGATGACTTCCTCTATGTGTCACATGACTACCATGAGTTCAAAACACTACCTAGTGGTAGGAGGAGGAACTAACACAATAATTACATATAAAATGAACTCAGTCCAGAACACTCCCCGCCTGATATCTAAAAGATGCCACTTTTAACAAGGGGAGTTAAGGAACAATAAACCCTAGTCAGTCTCTGGGGAGAGGAGTAGGACGGTCTCTGAGACAGGTCGCAGAAAGGTCTTGTTTGACCCACCCCTTGCAGTCTTGATCTCCACCTTCCTTACCCTTCCATCTGTGCTAGGGAGGGTCTTGATGATGATGCCCATGGGCCAATCGTTTCTCTGCAACTGATCATTTTTCAAGAGGATTCTGTTTTCAGATTGCGTTCCTCCTTTTCCCCCTTCCTGCATCTCTGCAGAGTGGGGAGGTACTCAGTCCTCCATCGATGACAAAAGGTGTTGGCGAGGCTTTGGACGTGCCTCCATTGTTTGCCGTAGAGGTCCTTCCTGTCAAATTCAACTTAAGGGGAGGATGGGCACCAACCTTCTGTGTGAGAAGTGTCGCGGGTGTCAGAATGAATGGGGAGTCGGGGTCTGTGGACACAGGAACCAGAGGACGGGCGTTCAGGATAGCTGAGACCTCCGCCATGAATATAGTCAGGACCTCATGTGTGAGCCTAGCTGGGCCGACCTTCAACAGCATAGAGTCCAGAATACGCCTTGTCAGTCCAATTAGCTGCTCCCAACTGCTCCCCATGTGTGAAGAGTGTGGTGGGTTGAAGATCCATTTACACCCATTGTCACTGAGATATCTTTGCACCTCCTTTTCACTGGTCACAGAGTCCATCTGCAAGTCCTTACAAGTCCCAACGAAATTGGTGCCACAATCGCTCCTGATCTGTTTTGCTGGTCCCCTGACTGAGAAGAACCGTCGTAGAGCGTTGATGAAGCTTGAAGTGTCCATTGACTCCAGTATTTCTATATGTGTGGCCCTGGTGCTCATACACGTAAAAAGCGCAGCCCATCTTTTGCTGCCAGCCAGTCCTCCTCTGGTATGCCGTGCCGTGACCACCCATGGTCCAAAGACGTCCACACCCACATATGAGAAGGGAGGATCCGCACTGAGGCGGTCTGCAGGTAAGTCAGCCATCTTTTGAGTCTCCATCTTCCTGCATAGCCGTCTACATATGAAGCAGTGATGAAGGATGCTGCTGATGCGCCGTTTCCCCACTGATAATCCACAGGCCTGCCGCTCTCACAGCACCCTCGGTGAGGTGACGTCTTTGGTGCTGGACCTGCTCATGATAATGTCGAATGAGCAACGTTGTGACGTGGCTCGGCCCAGGCAAGATTACAGGACTAACCTCTCTTCCATCCAGGTTTGCTTTGGACAGGCATCCTCCAATTCTGAGAATGCCAAAACTGTCAAGGTAAGGACAAAGGCTGAGGAGTGGGCTTTGTTTAGGAACAGCTATTCCTCCCCGAATGCATTCCAATGTCTCTGTGAAGGCATCTTGTTGGACAGTATGACGTTTCTAGCTTCCTCCAAGTCTTCTGTGGGACAGGACCCTTCATGGATGTGCCAACCCTTGCAGCCGTTCCTGTGTGTGAAGGAGTGTGCAACATGCACGAGTCTAGCAACTACTCGATTGAGTGACCGCCAGCTGGAGAACCTCTCAAAATGCATAGGGCCAAGTTCGTCCTCGGTAACCCTGGTAAAGTGACAAGTGATCTGTGGTCGGACGTCTGAGTCAGAAATGGGGTCGACCAAGTCAAAGGATCTAGGAGTAGGTTTGACCAGTTGATATCAACAAAAATGGTGGTCCACACAGCCATGTGGTGCGAGTTAGGCTGCCTTCTGGGACTGCTCGTGAGCTGTAGTCAGCAGGGTTTAGGCAGGAGGGCATGTAATTCCATTGCTTAGGGCTTGATGACCTCCTATTGCGCTGCACCCTGTTGCTCACGTAGACATAGAATCGTCTTGATTCATTGTGGATGTAGCCTAGGACCACCTTGCTATCCGAATAGAAGGTTACGGTGTCAAAGATGGTGTCCATCTCATCCACAATCGCATCTGCAACCTCTACCGCCAGGACCGCAGCACATAGCTCAAGCCTGCGGACGGTTGTTTCTGGACGTGGAACAAGCTTTGCCTTGCCGAATACGAATCCCACCTCCACATCACTGCTCGCATTGGTTGTCCTCACATAAGCAACAGCAGCTATAGCAGTAGTGGAGGGGTCGCAGAATACACACAGGTCCTTATTGCCTGCTTGGCAGAGAGAGATGGAGGTGCATTGGCGCGGGATCTTGAGCTGTTCAAGCTCCTTCAGAGAGTCCCTCCACAGCTTCCATTCTCTGTACCTTTCCTCAGGGAGAGGGGCATCCCAGTCGCATGACTCTGTGGTGAGCTCCCTCAGTATAGACCTTCCTTGAATGATTCCGGGGCAGCGAAACCTAATGGATCAAACAGACCGTTTACCGTGGACAGGACCCCATGTCTCGTGTAAGGCTTCTCTGTGTCGGCAACTCGGAAGGTGAACACATCATCTGAAATCTCCCAGCTCACCCCTAAACTCCTCTGCATGGAAAGGGGGTCTGTGCTGAGATCCAAGTCTTTCATCCCCTTAGCCAGATCGTTAGACAAGATCTTGTGAAGCCGGAGGTTGGAGAGGGCCAGCATGTCGAGTATTGTGAAGAATAGTGATGACATCCCCCTCTGAAGGAACAGACAGAAGGCCACCAGAAGGACATATAAATTCCTCTCAATGAACTGCCTAGCCTCTACGCCATACTCCTCCTCTCCCTCTGCAGCAGCTCTTCGGAGCCCATATGTGGCTACGGATAGTGACGGGCTATTTCCAAAGACATGTACATGCATCCTGTACTCAATAACGTCATCATTCAGGTTATTATTGCGATGCCAGAGTAAGCATAGAAAGTTCCGATGGTCCTCACATACGACAAAACAATGGAACATCTGCTGGATGTCAGTCGTCACTGCCACTGGCTCCCTCCTAAACCTAACATAGCTCATGACGTATTTGAGAATCATCATTAGAGTTGAGGTGAACAGCTGCTGAGGGACTAATATCAGCCTTTTTATCCTGCTCTGGATCGTCTGTGCACTCATTAAATTTCACATAAGCACAGTGTTCTTGAGCATATTTCCTTGTTCTCCCAGCTGAATGATAGGATGAGCCTTGGTCAAACTCACAAACTCCACTGAGCTCCCCCATAGCTGCCGAATCCACTGCCGATTCCAATATATCAGCTTCAGCACAAGGGGCGTCAGCCTCCTTCTCTTGCTGTATGGCTTCCCAGGTGGCATCAAGACGCATCTCCTCTACCTTCAGCTGAGCCAACGCTCTTGCCCGTGCAGCTTCTGCTTTAGCTCGTGCTTCCAATGCAGCCAAGCTAGCTGCAGATCTTACAGAGTGCTTCGATGATTTTGATGTTTTAGATGAGCGTGAACACTCTGACCTTGTTTCATAATTCTTATCTTCTGTTGCTGACATCTTGGAAAGATGATGTAGAACAGGCAGGATATTTTACTCACTGCTGTAGAAATCACTGTTGAGTCTTCTTCTTTCCAAGATGTCACAAAATAAGCCAGAACAAAGCCACGCGGACAGGGGGAGAACATGTAAACTCCACCCAGATTGGGATTCGAACTGGGAATCCCTAGCACTGAGAGGAGAACATGCTAAACCACTATGCCACTGTGCCACCCCCAAACAGAACATGAACATTAATAAAACAAATGCACTTTGAGTTTGACATTGTAAAAAAAATATTCACCCCCCCCCCCCAAATGAAAGTGAAACATTGTAGTGCTTCATTCGTCCTTCACTCATCTTGTCAGTCAAATAAAGTGTAAAACCAGAACAGAAAAAAACAGAAACTATCTAATGTAGATGATGTCTATTGTAGGGGCAGACTGCTCGCTTGCAGAACGATAGAGACCGCGATTCAGAATGAATCACATTGAGGGAGCATCATCATCAACTGATTAAATGTTGGATTAACATTTGTTCTGTTTTCAGAGATTGTTCTCTTACAGAGTTCTAACATTCAGTCACTGTTAGTCATTGCTATTAGTATTTTAGCAAAACAGAATTATGAGCCTTACTAAGATAGACCTCATACAGGAACACAGTAAACAAAAGGAGAACCAAGACAGAGACACACAGACAAAAGATAAACAGAGAAACCTAAAAAGACAGACAAGACAAGAGAGACTAAGAGAAAAAGAGAGAATGAGAAAGTAAGAGACAAAGAGGGTCTTGACTTTTTGTGAAGGTGAAACTGTCACCATCAAGATCCTGAAGTAGGAAAGAAGAAAAGTTTGGGGGTTAAATTTGAGTTTTCTTTCACTATCATCAGTAAAGTTTTAACAAACACTATTCCATCATGGTTATACACAGTATGTGATAAGATAAAACAAGATAAGAAAAATCTTTATTGTGATTGTTACTTTTACAAGAGCAATGAAATTGCAGCATGTGTGTGTGTGTGTGTGTGTGTGTGTGTGTATTTATATATATATATATATATATATATATATATATATATATATATATATATATATATATATATATATATATAAAGAATGAGAAATTAACTATATACACAACATTGCACCGATTTCTTATTAATGTGATAAATTAAACACATGGATTTGACAAATGAACGATGAAAAAATTGCACGTCCTGAAATTAATTGCAGCAGTATTATTGTGAGTTAAAGGCCATGACGGCTTTAGGATAAAAACAGTTTTTCAGGCGGTTTGTCCTGCTTTTCATAACCCTGTATCGCCTGTCTGATGGTAGTAGTTTGAAGAGACAATGTTCAGTGTGTGATGGGTCCTATGAAATGGCTATAGCTTTTTGGCGGCATCAAGAGGTGTAAATATGATGTAGAGTAGTGAGAG
>JAFMOC010001142.1:0-89550 GCA_019802505.1 Corydoras sp. C115 | reverse complement strand
TACTGAACCATCAATATCCAATACTGTAGATTTATGAATATGTGAAAAAAAAACTTCTGACCTTTAAGAATGAGTTTGGTTCCTCCACCAAAAGTGATCCACAGTGATACATTCTAATGATACCACCGTACAAAAACCTCTGTTACACTACAGTGATCACACACACACACACACACACACACACACACACACTCTCACACACTCTGACACGCACACACACACACCCACACATAGTGCCACTTTGCATTGGCAGTTGGTGCTTCAGTGCTTCAGTCTTTATATCTCTGTGAGTTGAAAACTTCAGGACTCAGATCTGCCGCAGAAACTTCATCCCACCAACTATGACCTTCATCCTCATCTTCATCTGCACTCTGACCCTCTGCACTCAAGGTAACACCATGATGTATCTTCTACTGGTGAGGAACTGCTGCTGCCACGTGAAGTAGCTCCACCATATGAACCTCAACCGTAACCTCATACTTCTTGAAGCTGACATCTTTATTCTTCCGATGCTTTTCAGGATCCAGAGGTCAGGCCATCGTGACTCAGAGTCATTTCTGCTCCTCTAGGCGGCACGGCGACCATCAAGTGTGAAACTAATTTTGCTGTTGATAATGACTGTGCTAGAAGTTATGAGTGTTTATTTTGGTTTCAGCAGAAGCCTGGAGAACCTCCCAAACTGCTTATTAAATTAGCTAATCAGTTAGTTTCTGGAGTTTCAGGTCGTTTCAGTGGAAGTGGATCCAAAACCTCCTTCAGTTTAACCATCACTAACATTCAGGCTGAAGACTCACAAGATTATTTCTGTCTCACTGATCATTACAACACCTTCAAATCATCTCCGTACACACAGTGAGAGACGCTGGTACAAAAACCCGCAAAGAGAGGGAGAGAGCGTGAGAGAGAGAGAGAGATAGAGAGACATTTTTGGACTTTTAACGACACTTTATTTTACCATTAATAGTTATAGTTCAAATACAAATTTTTGTATTAATAAATAAATAAATAAATAAATAAATAAATAAATAAATAACTACATTTAGGTAAAAACAGATGCGAAGCAGAGCTCATCGTATTTAAATGAGCATACTTCTTCCCCGCTGCACCATACCAATTTAAAAGTGTCTAAATCATTCATACATTTATAAAAGTTAAAATCAATTAAAATTCTAGATTTGACCAGTCGGCTGAAAATCTTGATCACATCAGTATCTGTTGCTTGTGCAGTTTTGTTTTTCCTGCTGATGTAAACAGCCATTTTGCTTTGTCCTAAAATAAAATTCACCAGTTGACATTTATATTTCTGTTTTTTGACATACTTAAAACCCAGGATAAAAACTTGTGGTGTAAAAATCACATTAAGAACTTTAAAAACAGCTCTTAAAATGATAAATAATGGATGTAGTCTAAAACAGTGTAAAAATGCGTGAAACACCGTATCTCTGGTGACAGAAAGGACACTGGTCATTAAAATCTGGGTTTAAAACAGAAATAAAAGCATTTACAGCAATAATACTATGGAGGATCCTCCACTGGAGGTCCCCCACCTGCTTGGTTAACAGTGGTTTGTACAGTGCCCTCCACTCTGGTCTTACGTCATTACCAATGCCTTGTGTTTCTCTCCATGGTGTGTCAGCTCTGTTCTCCAGTTTTTTCTTGTTAAGAACTGTTACGGTCCGTAGACCCAACGAGGCGGATCCGCTACTCGGAGTGATGAGCTCAGAACAGAGGTACAGTCAGCAACGGGTTTATTATCCCAACAGCAACGTGGTACAGAGAACACACAACACAGGATGAGATAAACACAGGGCGGGCGGTGATGGCGTCAGCGGGAAGGAGTGCAAATGATCAGGGAGACTGTAGTGGAGTCGACTAGGCGAAGTGTAGACGGCGGGAGGCGAACTGCACACACACAAAAGCACAAACAGCAAAACGGATGAGGTAACAGGGATTCACAATGACGGGCTGGTAGTGTCTAGGCTTGGCAAAGGGCGTGGCACAAGACAAACTGGCGGTGAGGGTAGGGCGTGCAGGGTATATATAACAAAACCGTGATAAATCCCAGGTGCGCGTGATTACGGGGCCGTGAACACAGAACCAACCCACACCACGTGATCAAAACAAACCGTGACATTACCCCCCCCTCAACGGGTGCCTCCCGGCGCCCTACATGGCTTGTCCGGGAAGCGGCGGTGGAATGCGGCGATGAGGGACGGGTCCAGGATGGCCGCCCGGGGAACCCAGGAGCGCTCCTCTGGGCCGTACCCCTTCCAGTCCACCAGGAACTGGATTCCCCGGCCACAGCGTCGGGAGTCCAGCAGGCGGTGGACGGTATAGGTGGGTTGTCCATCAATCAGGTGGGGGGCTGGGGCTTGGCGGGGTGGGGGGTTGAGCGGGGAGTGCACAACGGGCTTGATAAGGGAGACATGGAAGGTGGGGTGGACACGCATGGACCGGGGAAGGTGGAGGCGGACTGCTGCAGGGCCGATGATGCGGGTGATGTGAAGGGGCTGATGAAATGCGGGCTCAGTTTGCGAGACTCCATTTTCAGGGGTATGTTCTTGGTGGAGAGCCAGAGGAGTTGCCCCACTCTGTAACTGGGGGCCAGGCGGCGTCTTCGGTTGGCGGTGGCGACGGACGTGGCCTGGGCTTGGCGGAGCGCTAGCAGGGTATTCTTCCAGGTCCGGCGGCAACGGCGGATGTGCTGGCTGACGGAAGGGACGCAGATTTCGGCTTGGTCCTCCGGAAACGGGGGGGGGGGGGGGGGGGGGACTTCCCGGTGGCGGAGCTGCGTGCGGTGTTGATAGCGTATTCTGCCCAAACCAGGTTATCGCTCCAACGCTCAGGGTGCTGGGTAGAAATGCAGCGCAGGGTGGTCTCCACCACTTGGTTAGCCTTCTCTGCTTGCCCGTTGGACTGGGGGTGGCCACCTGATGACAGTGAGAGCTCCGTGCCGAAGAACTTGTGGAAGGCTCTCCATACCTGGGAGATGAATTGGGGTCCCCGGTCCGAGACGATGTCCATGGGTATGCCGAATATCCGGAAGACTTGTTCGAAGCATAACTTGGCGGTTTCTAAGGCAGAGGGAAGCTTGGACAGAGCGATCAATCGTACAGACTTTGAAAAGCGGTCTATTATTGTTAATATGACGGTATTACCCTTGGAGTTCGGTAGTCCTGTGACAAAGTCCAGTGCTATATGGGACCAGGGATGCCCAGGTATGGAGAGCGGTTGAAGTAGACCAGCGGGGGGCTGATGTGAAGATATGTTGCGGGCGCAGGTGGTGCATGCGGCGACAAACTGCCTGACATCAGCTGCCAAGGAGGGCCACCAGAACCGGCGCCTAATGAGATCCTCGGTGCGCGCTCCCCCAGGGTGACATGCCCAGCGGGACTCGTGCCCCCACTTGAGCACTGCGGAGCGGGCGGCAGCGGGCACGAAGGTCCGATTGGGTGGTCCCAGCCCAGGATCCGGATCTTTAGCCAGCTCACGTTCCACGATTTGGCGTACCTACCAGGAGACACCTGCAACGACAAGGCTGGAAGGGAGAATCGTGTCAGTCTTGCACCTCTCTTCCTCATCTACGAAGAGGCGTGACAGGGCGTCGTGCTTCGTGTTCCGTGTGCCGGGGCGATAGGACAAGGTGAAATTGAACCGACCAAAGAACGGGGCCCACCGAGCCTGACGGGAGTTCAGTCGTTTGGCCGACTGGATGTAGGCCAAGTTCTTATGGTCGGTCCAAACCACAAATGGCTGAGCTGCCCCCTCCAGCCAGTGATGCCACTCCTCCAACGCGAGCTTGACCGCCAACAGCTCGTGGTTCCCGACGTTGTAGTTTCTCTCTGCCGCCGACAACTTCCTGGAAAAGAAAGCACATGGGTGAAGACGGCCCTCTGATTTTTGTGAGAGGACGGCTCCCACTCCAGCGCCCGATGCGTCGACCTCTACGACGAACTGTTTGGTGGGGTCGAACCAGGATGGGAGTGGAAGTGAAGCGGGTCTTGAGAACGTCCATGGTGTCCTGAGCCTTCTGGGTCCAGCAAAACCTCTCCTTCGTGGAAGTGAGGGCGGAGAGAGGTGCGGTGATGCTGCTATAGTCTTTGATGAAGCGAAAAATTGGCAAACCCCAGGAATCGCTGAAGTTCGGTTCTGGTTGTGTGTGCTATAGTCTTTGATGAAGCGAAAAATTGGCAAACCCCAGGAATCGCTGAAGTTCGGTTCTGGTTGTGGGGGCCGGCCAGTCGACGATGGCCCTGAATTTCTCCGGATCCGGTCGCACCGCCCCAGGGGACAGGATGAACCCCAAGAAGGAGACCGACCTCTGGTGGAAACAGCACTTTTCCGCTTTGACAAAGAGGCGGTTCTGCAGGAGACGACTTAGTACCATACGTACGTGTCGGGTGTGCTCGCTGGGTGTCTTGGAGAAGATGAGGATGTCATCCAGGTAGACGAACACAAATCTATCCAGGGCGTTCTTGAGGCCGAAGGGGACCACGCGGTATTGGTAGTGGCCGCTGGGGGTGTTGAACGCCATCATCCATTCGTCCCCCTCCCTTATCCAGACCAGATGGTAGGCGTTCCGCAGGTCCAGCTTGGTGAAGATGGTCGCTCCCTGCAACGACTCAAATACGGATGATGTTAACGGCAGAGGGTATTTGTAGGGGACTGTGATGGCATTTAGTCCCCTGTAGTCGATGCAGGGACGTAGGGTGCCCTTGGAGACAAAGAAGAACCCGGCCCCTACGAGGGAGGTCGAGGGCTGGATGAGTCTGGTGGCGAGACACTCCGACACGTACCTCTCCATAGCCTCTCTCTCCGGACGTGGCAGTGGGTAGATCCGGCTAGAAGGAAGGGGGGCCCCGGGCAGGAGGCCGATGGCGCAGTCGTACGTCCTGTGAGGTGGGAGCTGGCAGGCCTTGTCCTTGCTGAAGACCTACCCAAGGTCATGGTACTCCCCAAGGTCAAGGTCATGTATCTTATTTAAAAGGTTAGGTGGAGGATCCACACATGTTAGTTTGTTCCATAGGAAAGAGGCAGCGAGGTTGTTTATGACTAGTACCCATCCCCGGTATGACATTTGAGGTACTAGCCATGTCCATCTATTTAAACGTCCTTTTACTTTTTCAATAATGTTCTCCCAGTTCTTTTGTTCACACTCGCTGCCTCCTAGGTGTACCCTGAGATACTTAAAACCTCCAGTCCTCCATCGGGAAGTGCAGGTCCCCCACCGTTCCAGTCCCCGATTAAAACTGCCTCACTTTTGGTCCAGTTCACTTTGGCAGATGATAAAACGCTAAAATCCTTTAAAACATGTGTTAAAATGTTCACATCATTCTGTGAGTTTAAAAACACCACCAGGTCATCTGCATATGCTGACACTGTTGCATTGGTTTGTGGAATACGAAGACCAGAGATTTGATTTCTTAAAATGCAGAGGAATGGTTCAATAGCCAAAGTATATAACATCCCAGACAGCGCGCAACCTGGTCTTATACCGCGCTGCTTTAAAAGGAGCACATAAACCACCGTTAACCTTCAGTACCGTTAACCTCTCAATGTCACTGTACAGCACCTTTACTGTTATGTGTGGTCACGTGGTGTGGGTGTGTTTAGGGTCACGCCTCGTAATTGTGTTCACCTGGGTGTAATCACGTTCTCTATTTTAGGCACGCCGTCCCGTCTCTCGTCGCCAATAGGTCTTGTGTTCCTTGTGTCACGCCACGTCCTCTTTGGCTCTGGTTCACGTCACGCCTCGTCTCGCTACGACTACCTTGTATGTTTTGTGTTTGCCTCGTACTTGCCCTGTCCTGTGTTTGTGTGTGCAGCTCGTGTTACCGCTGCGATACCTGCCAAGTCTCACTACAATCCGTTGGAGCCCGCGTTTTGGAACACGGCCGCTGACGTCAACACCGCACTGCCGCTACGTCACGCCGCCTGCTCAGTGTTCCGTGTTTTCCGCCAGCGTGAACCCTAACACACGCCGCTCCACGATTGTTGTGAGAAACAATAAACTGTGTTGTCTGTACCTCCGCTCCAGACTGATTCGTTCCGAGTAGTGGATCCAACGCGCTCCAGTCTATCGACCATCACATCACCTATTGGCCATAATGGATTCCTCGGGACAACTCACCTCCGAGGCGGAGTCGGCACCATTTCCAGCTGCCGGACAACAACCAGTCTCGGATCCACGCCTCGACATTCTCTTCAGTCGACAGGAGGGATTGGCCGACTTAGTGAGCAACCTAGCGCTCCAAGTCAGATCTATGGTCGCGACTCTACCAGCTTCGCACCTCCCCGCTCCTGGTTACGCCAGCACGTCCGCTAATGCATGCACCGCTAATCAGGTACCTAACTCGTCTACTTCGCCGTCCCTGCGCCCCGACGGAGCCGCGGTACACCCAGACCCGTACAACGGGGACCTACAGAAATGCAGGGGTTTCCTTTTTCAATGTGAACTGTATTTCGGTATACGGCCGTCCTGTTTTCCCTCAGACGCGCATAAAATCTCATTTATAATCGGACTATTGCGCGGCCGCGCGTTGAAGTGGGCAGAAGCCACGCAGGGGGGCGTGTCACCGCTTTCGACCACTTATGCTTCGTTCATAGAACGTTTCCACGGGGTATTCGACCGTCCGGATTACTCCGATGACATTGACAGCCGGTTGCTTTCGGTTCGTCAGGGTACGCATTCGGTAGCGGAATTCGTGGTGGAGTTTCAAACCCTAGCGGCGGAATCGGGGTGGTGCGAGCGTTCACTGCGCGCCGTGTTTAGGCATGCGCTCAATGATCGCGTCCGCGACGAACTAGCCATCCGTGTCCGACCTCAAACACTTCAGGAACTTATCGACCTCACCATCCGTGACACCGCATGCACCCTTACCTCGCCTAGGGTTCCCACGGTCCCCCCGAGAACCACTCCTCCCCCCGAACCTACCAACGAGCCCGAACCGATGCAGCTAGGGCGGGCCTCCCTGTCCCCTGATGAACGTGCCATCTGTAGGGAACAGGGCCGCTGTTTCTACTGCGGCGATATTAACCACCAGGTCATGGCTTGCCCGGTTCAGCCAAAAGGGTTGACTCGACAGTGAAGTTTGGGGTCCTGTCGAGTTCTACCCACAAACCCCAATCTCGTCGCCTGTGCCTACCCGCGGTGTTCCTTCTGCCTGACCACAGCCAGTCAGTCAATATCCTCATAGATTCTGGGGCAGAGGATAATCTAGTTGACATTGACTTCGCGTTGCAAACGGGCTTGCCACTTTCTCCATTATCCTCTCCTCTCCACCCTGTCGCCTTAGACGGCAGACGTCTCTCCCCCATCACCCATCGTACCCAACCAGTCTGCCTGCTTATCGACGGCAATCATAGGGAAGAGATAAGTTTCTCTGTGTTTCAATCCCCTGATACCCCAGTTATCCTAGGTTTCCCCTGGTTGCAAACTCATAACCCCCACTTGGATTGGGTTCAGGCTAGGGTCCTCACGTGGAGGGTTCCCTGCCATTCCTCCTGCCTTCGCGTGGCAGTACCCACCAGTAAGGCACCTGAGGGGGACCACCACGCCACGGTGGATCTCTCCCTAATTCCGGAGGTTTACCATGACCTGGGGGAGGTATTCTCCAAGGACAGGGCCCGTCAGCTTCCCCCTCATAGATCCTATGACTGCGCTATTGATCTGTTGCCCGGTGCTCCTCTCCCATCCAGTCGTCTGTACCCCTTATCTCGCCCTGAGAGGGAGGCAATGGAGAAGTACATTACTGACTGTCTGGCCACGGGGTTAATCCGACATTCCACCTCCCCTGTAGGGGCCGGGTTTTTCTTCGTACCTAAGAAAGACGGCACCCTACGGCCCTGCATTGACTATAGGGGACTGAACAACATCACAGTCCCCTACAAATACCCTCTGCCGCTTACATCCTCCGTGTTTGAGTCTCTGCAGGAAGCCACTATTTTTTCTAAACTTGACCTACGTAATGCTTATCACCTGGTCTGCATACGTAAAGGGGATGAGTGGAAGATGGCCTTTAACACCCCTAGTGGTCATTATGAGTTCTGCGTGGTCCCGTTCGGTCTCAAAAACGCCCCCGTGGTATTTCAAGCCCTAGTCAACGACGTGCTCAGGGACTTCCTCGATCGGTTTGTGATTGTCTATCTTAATGATATTTAGATTTTTTTGCGTAGTTTAAAGGAGCATGTCCAACACGTACGCCAGGTCCTAAATCGATTGCTGCAGAACAGACTTTTTGTAAAAGCAGAGAAATGTAGCTTTCACCAGCAGTCCGTAGCCTTCCTGGGGTTTGTGGTGTCTCCAGGTAACCGGGAACTCCTCGCTGTGAAATTGGCCCTGGAGGAATGGCGTCACTGGCTGGAGGGGGCTGAACAACCATTCATGGTATGGACTGACCACAAGAACCTAGCGTACATACAAACAGCGAGGAGACTGAACTCTCGGCAGGCACGGTGGGCTCTGGTTTTTGGCCGCTTTAATTTCATAATCACATACCGACCCGGTTCTCGTAATGCCAAGCCGGATGCCTTGTCACGGCTCTTCTCTCCGGAAGAGTCCATGCCGTGTAATGACACTATCTTACCCCCAGTTGTGTACTCGCAGGTGTCTCCTGGGAGGTCCAGAAGACCGTCGAGAGGGAACTGCTCGAGGACCCGGACCCCGGACAAGGCCCACCGGACCGCACGTTTGTTCCCCCCGCCACCCGCCCCACCGTTCTCAAGTGGGCCCATGAATCCCGCTGGGCATGCCACCCGGGCCTATCTCGTGCAGAGGATATCATCAGGCGGCGCTTTTGGTGGCCCTCCCTTTCCTCTGATCTCCGCCAGTTTATTAACGCCTGTGCTGTATGTGCCCGCAACAAGGCCTCTCATCAGTCGCCATCTGGACTCCTCCTGCCACTTTCCATACCTGGGCGCCCATGGTCCCACATTGCCCTGGATTTCGTCACCGGGCTGACGAACTCTAAGGGCAACTCGGTCATACTCACCATAGTGGACAGATTTTCGAAATCAGTACGCCTAATGGCCCTTCCCGGACTGCCATCGGCCCTTGCTACTGCCAAACTAGTCTTCGAGCACATTTTCAGGCATCCCGGTGGACATCGTGTCAGATCGAGGTCTGCAGTTCGTCTCCCAGGTATGGAAAGCCTTTTTCAAGTACTTCGGCACGTCCCTGTCGCTAACCTCTGGTGGTCATCCACAGTCGAATGGACAGGCTGAAAGAACCAAGTTGTGGAGACCACCCTACGCTGCGTGTCGGCTCAGCACCCAGAACGTTGTAGCGAACATCTTTCCTGGGTCGAATACGCCATCAACACGGCACGCAGCTCCGCCACCGGCAGGTCCCCTTTTGAGGTCGCCCTGGGCTACCAACCACCACTGTTCCCAGAAGAACAGCAGGAGATCTCTGTCCCCTCAGTCAGCCAGCACATCCGTTGTTGCCGCCGAGTGTGGAAGAACACGCGCATTGCGCTTCGCCAGGCCCGGTCCACGCTCATGTCCTCCGCCAACCGCCATCGCCGCCAAGCCCCTGCCTACAAGGTGGGACAGTTGGTGTGGCTGTCCACCCGCAACATTCCCCTAAAGACTGAATCCCGGAAACTGGCCCCTTGTTTCATTGGACCTTTTCCCATCACCAAGATCATAAATCCTGCAGCCATCCGTCTCCGCTTGCCCCGTCATATGCGCATCCACCCCACCTTCCACGTTTCCCACGTCAAGCCGGTCACTCACTCCCCGCTCAACCCTACCCCCATTGAGGGGGGGGTTATGTTATGTGTGGTCATGTGGTGTGGGTGTGTTTAGGGTCACGCCTCGTAATTGTGTTCACCTGGGTGTAATCACGTTCTCTATTTTAGGCACGCCATCCCGTCTCTCGTCGCCAATAGGTCTTTTTGTTCCTTGTGTCATGCCACGTCCTCTTTGGCTCTGGTTCACGTCACGCCTCATCTCGCTACGACTACCTTGCATGTTTTGTGTTTGCCTCGTACTTGCCCTGTCCTGTGTTTGTGAGTGCTTTTTGTGAGTGAGCTCGTGTTACCGCTGCGATACCTGCCAAGTCTCACTACAATCCGTTGGAGCCCGCGGTTTGGAACACGGCCGCTGACGTCAACACCGCCCTGCCGCTATGTCACGCCGCCTGCTCAGCATTCCGTGTTTTCCGCCAGCGTGAAACCTAACACACGCCCCTCCACGATTGTTGTGAGAAACAATAAACTGTGTTGTTGGCCAAACTGTGTCTGGTCAATGTGAACTATCTGCTCCATCACCTTCCCCAGTCTCGAGGCTAATGTTTTTGAGAACAGCTTGTAGTCTGTGCACAGTAATGACATGGGGCGCCAGTTCTTCAGCTCGGTCAGGTCTCTCTTCTTTGGCAGCAGTGTGAGGACGGCTCTCCGGCTGCTCACAGGGAACTTTCCTTCCCTGACACTCTCTTTTAGGTCGTCCAGCACATCCTCACCCAACACTAACCAGAGTTCCTATAAAATTCGACAGGGAGACCATCAATGCCAGGAGTTCTGCCACTGTCCATCCCCTGCAGGGCCTCCTGTACCTCATTCATGGACAGTTCAGCATCGAGTGCTGTGGCAGACTCCTCGCTGATCCTGGCCTGCATCTGAAGAAAGCCCCTTTCTGTGTCCTGTGCCTCGACCCACTCACGCTCATACAGCTTTGAGAAGAAGATGATTTGCTGCTGTCGTATCTCAGAGACGAGATCCCCTGATTCATTTCGTACGGCATGCATAAACCTTTTCTGTCCATTTTTACACTCAAGACCAAAGAAGGAGATTAGTCATTAAAGGAGATCTTTTTAGCTTTTAGTGTTTTGATGTGTTTTTGATCTCCTGTGGTTTCTGCTAGAGTCTGGATTTTGGTGATCTCAGACTCTTTTAGAGACCTGGTTATTTCACTAGTGACATTTCGAGTGTACTGCTGGCAGAACATTTTAATTTGTATTATTGCAATGTCCCACCACTACTGTAATGATTTAAAAGACTTCCGAGTCTTAAAAACAATCCAAAAATAACTAAAACACTCTTTAAAATGAACATCATTTAAAAGTGCTGTATTAAAATGCCAGTATGCACTTTGGGGCTTTACCTGTGCTTTTCTGATTGTGCATTGGACTATACAATGATCTGTAAAACCAACTGGAGATATAAAACAGCGTATAAAAGTGGATAAATGATGTTTAAAACAATAAAATCGATCAAGTCTGGCTAAAGAGGACTTCCGGTTTCCGCTCGACATGTGCTAGACGCGATTTTACGGGCTCCGTAGGGAGAGCAGTATTTTATTTAATTTAATGCACTTCTGACACGCGCTGTTCCAATACAAGGTGACATAAACAGTAGGTGCAAACTTTATAATCACTAAATTGCACTCACCATGCCGCAAAAGGCCTCTAAAGCGAACAAAGATCCTGGCGCTTCTCAGCCGCTCATAGGGCCTGCTCTGGCGGCCTCATCCTCGACCTCACCTGTGACATCCCCCCCCGACGACCCTGCTCTGGTATCACGCATTGTCCTGCAGGTTCTGACTGAGCTGAGGGCGATTTTTAAAGAGGAGTTTTAGCGGGCGATGAGAGAGGAGATGATTAAGGACATATCAGTTCTGAGGACGGACTTCTCAACTTTGAAGTCCACAGTTGGTGAGATGGAGCGGTCCCTGTCCTCTTATTCTGATGAGACTGTCACGTTGCGAGCAAAGACAGAGGCCCTGGAGAAACAGGTGGAGGCTCTCAGTGCCAGAGCTGATGATTTGGAGTCGAGATCGCGGCGCCAGAATCTCAGGATTCAGGGGGTTCCTGAAGAATTTTCGGTGACTCCCGCCTCGGTCTCTGAATTACTTAAAGAAGCGCTCGGCCTGGAGAATCTGCCTGAATTGGACCGCGCGCACAGGGCGCTGGCTCCAAAAAGAGCCGGTGTAACCAGAGCGATCATTGTTCGTTTTCACCGTTACTTTGACTGTGTCGACGTTCTGAGACGTGCGAAGCAGAAAGGCTGGATGGAAATTAGAGGTATGAAACTGGCTGTTTTCCAAGACTTCACCGCTAAAGTAGCCAAACAGCGCGCCGCGTTTAACGAGGTGCGCTCCCGCTTTTGCGCGGGAAAGGCGTGAGGTTTGCACTGCTGTTTCCAGCGAGGCTTCGTGTTACTGTGGACGGCAAAGACACGGTGTTTACATCCGCTGCGGAGGCAAAGGAGTTTATATCCAAGATCCACTGAGTTTTAAACATTGTGACCGGAGCCAGAGATTTAACTTTCGTTCCTGTACTGTTAATACACGCGGAGACGTTGGGACCCGCGTCACACACTTCCCGTTCAAGTGAACTTAATAGAGATTATTTTGGATTTGGGACAGACCCTGTTCTTGGCTTCATGACTGAAACCTCTGAGGGTAGCGTGGATGGAACCCGTTATCATTTCCTTGTCGCGCACTTCATAGTGCACTTGAAAATTAACCACGCTGCTGTGCATTGTGTTGCGGATTGGGACGCGCCCTGAAGCTGGGACCGCGCACCACGGCTTGCTCTGCATATACTCAGAGAATAACTGTTACATATTGTGTTTTAAAGTCGATGTTTGAATCTAGTCCCGAAGTGCTTTAAGGGAGGATGTTTTGTTCTCACAATGTTATTGCTGTTTTCGTTTGGACCAATAAGCTTTTATGCGGTTTATTGATGACATTCACGGTGATGCTGTGATTAAGCCTTGTTATCTTTTTGGTTTTTTTTATGTAAGACGTGTGTACAGACTGCACCTCATAAGGATTTTTTAATATGGTACTTGTTGCCCTGCGGAGTCCGAGTTCGGACACATGTTAAGCCATCGGGGGCGCACATTTTGGGGGTTGTCTTCGTCGCGTCCTTCCCCTCTGTTCGGGTTGGATGTGACGGGGCGGGGGTAGGGGGGTGGGTGGGTTTCGTTATGTGGGTTATTTATCTTGTTTTTATTTGTTTATGTATCTATTTTTTTTTACTATTATTATTCCCCCCCCCTCTTTTTTTTTTTTTTTTTTTTTTTTTTTTTTTTTTTTTTTTTTTTTCTTCCCTTCCCCCCTTCCTTCCCACTGCCCTTCTCCTTCAGCCGGCTGTTTTGCTGTTTTGGCTTCACACTATTACAATTACAAACTTAATTAAATGAGTGCACCTCAATCTCTACCAGGCTCTAGCCTAAATTTCATTTCCTGGAACGTCAGAGGCTTAAATAATTCAGTTAAACGTGCCAAAATTTTTGCTCATATTAAATGCTGACATTATATTTCTACAGGAGACACATCTTGAGAATGGACACCACAACAAATTGAAATGCTCTTGGATTGATAGTTTTTATCACTCTAAATTTAGAACTAAAAGCAGAGGAGTAGCTATCCTTATTAGAAGTGGGGTCTCGTTCGATGTAGATGATGTTATTGTTGACGTAAATGGAAGATTTTTAATAGTCCGTGGAAAATTGTGTAATGTCCCAGTTCTGCTTGTGAATATGTATGCCCCAAATTGTGACGACCCGGGTTTCGCTCACAAGCTATTCCAATCTTTACCTGATTTGCACACTCATTCTTTGATACTAGGGGGGGACCTAAATTGTACAATTAATCCAACACTCGACAGATCAGATTCGCGTGCTATACCCCGCTCCTTACTTTCTGAAGCGTTGGCTGACTTTATGTCTACTAATGGTCTCCTTGACCCTTGGAGATTTTATAACCCACAAGCTAAGGTTTTTTCATTCTACTCCCACCCACACGGAGTTTATTCACGTATTGACTACTTTTTTATTGACAATTCTATTATTTCAAGGGTTCAACATATCAGCTACCACCCAATAGTTATTTCAGATCACGCCCCGGTGGCACTTAGCATTAATTTTCCAAAAAATTACAGGTTTACTACTCCGTGGAGGTTAAACACACTCCTATTATCTGATAACGCTTTCAATAATTTTATTTCATCCTCAATAGATGATTATATAGCTCTTAATAAAAGTGATTCAGTTTCTTACTCCCTTTTATGGGAATCACTTAAAGCTTATCTGCGAGGCCAAATTATATCTTACACATCGCATTCGAACAAAACGCGTAAGCTCAAGTTGCAGACTTTGCTAACTGATATCGCTAAAGTGGATGAACTTAATTCAGCGAACCCGTCACCCCAGCTACTGAAACAACGTTTGGAGTTACAAACAGAGTACGACTTAAATTCCACAGCCGAAGTTGAGAAGCTCCTCCTTCGTACACGGAGTGCATTTTTTGAGCACGGCGACCAACCCTCAAGACTGCTAGCACATCAGCTGAGGGGAACGATGGCCTCACGGTCCATTTCTCGTATTGTTGATTCCGCTGGTGAGCTCTGTACAGACCCGCTGGCCATAAATTCCGCTTTTAAGGATTTTTATGCAGCACTGTATCAGTCCGAATTTTTGCCTGATAGCCTAGAGATGTCGTCCTTTTTTGACAATTTGGGGCTTCCAACTTTGGGCCCGAGCGTGGCTGGTGATCTTGATTCCCCTTGAACTTTGGCTGAGATTATTAGTTCTATTAACAATATGCAAACCAGTAAGGCACCGGGACCAGATGGTTTTCCGGTCGAATTTTTCAAAAAATTTAAGGACAAGTTGGCGCCATTGCTGTTGGCCGTGTTTGACGAGTCCCTGAGCTCGGGCTCTCTTCCACCAACTTTACGGGAGGCATCTATATCTCTTTTACTAAAAAAGGATAAAGATCCAACATCGTGCTCCTCATACAGACCGTTGTCCCTCCTGAATGTCGATGTCAAAATTTTAGCTAAGGTTTTGGCCTCACGTCTTGAGGATGTACTCCCGGATTTAGTTTCACATGATCAAAATGGTTTTGTCAAAGGCCGTCATCTTTTCTTTAATGTTCGCACACTTCTAAATGTGGTTTATTCTGATCATTCCCTTTCTGTTCCTGAAGTCATAGTATCACTGGATGCTGAAAAAGCATTCGATCGGGTCGAATGGGAATATCTTTTTACAGTTTTACATCGATTTGGATTTGGCGAGAAATTCATATCCTGGATTAAATTACTTTATACACATCCCCGAGCTAGTGTGCGTACGAATAATGCTAATTCGGAATACTTTACATTGTCACGTGGGACTAGACAAGGTTGCCCTCTCTCTCCGTTGCTGTTTGCTCTAGCTATCGAACCACTTTCCGTGGCACTGAAATCGCTCACATCATTTCGAGGTCTATCTCGGGCTGGGGTGGATTTAAAATTGTCATTATATGCGGATGACCTACTTCTATATGTGTCCGATCCAGCTAACTCTCTTCCCCCTATTCTTACACTTCTTAAGACATTTGGCACATTTTCAGGTTACAAGGTTAATCTCCAAAAAAGCGAATGTTATCCTGTTAACGTTCTAGCTTTACGTCTAAATCAAGCAGATGTCCCATTCAAATTGACACCAGGCGGCTTTAGATATCTAGGTGTTCATGTTTCCCGCACTTTGCCGCAATTGTTTGGTGCGAATTACTCCGTGCTGATAGATAAAATAAAAACAGACTTACAGAGATGGAGATCTCTTCCCCTTTCGTTAATCGGTAGGATAAATGTCATTAAAATGAATGTAATGCCAAAGTTTCTTTTTTTGTTTCAAACTCTTCCATTGTATTTACCAAAAACTTTCTTTAAAACGTTGGACCAGCTCATTTCTACGTTTTTGTGGGAGGGACGGGTTCCCAGGGTAGGTAAATCTCTGTTACAGAGATTCAAATTTGAAGGAGGCCTTGCACTGCCTAATTTTAAATATTACTACTTTGCAGCGCACATCCAAAAGTTACTGTGCTGGCTTCACTCCCCTGATCTACAGTGGTGCACACTGGAGACCCATTCTTTTGAATCTTCATCCGCACTGGCACTGATGGCTTCGTCCCTCCCGCTCAAACTGTCCAATTACACAAAAAACCCCTTAGTGCTTTCTACTCTACGTATCTGGGTGCAATTTAGAAGGTGTTTTGGATATACAACACCCTCCTTGTCATTGCCCATTTTAAACAACCATTTGTTTCCTCCGGCACGGGGTGATTTGTGCTTCCAAACATGGCACAACAGGGGTATTAAATGTCTTCGAGACCTTTATAGAAACCAAGTTCTTTGTTCTTTTGGACAGTTATCATCTGAGTTCAATCTCCCAGCTTCTCATTTGTTTCGTTATTTTCAAATCAGACACTGTCTTTCCTCTCTTTTTTCTGATTACATTCAGCTTCCAAGTGCTCCACCTTGGGATGACTTTTTGATATTGAATCCTCTTGAAAAGTCTTTTATATCCAGGATTTACTCCAAACTTCTTGAGCTAGATGCACCGATGATTGATAGGGCTAAATTAGCTTGGGAGCGAGAACTAGCGAATACTTTTACTGGGCGGTGGTGGGACAGAGCAATTAATGCGGTTCGCCGCTCTATCCCATGTGCAAGGCTACAATTAATACAGTTTAAAGTTTTACATAGGGTCCATCGTTCAAAGTCTCAGCTCGCCAAATTTTACCCTGACTCTGTCAGTGATGTTTGTGACAGGTGTGGAGCCTCTCCTTGTGATTTGGGACATATGTATTTTTTCTGTCCTGCGCTGCAGAGGTTTTGGAGCGGGTATTTTGATGCTATGTCAAAGGTCCTGGGGACCACTCTAGAAATGTGTCCCTGGGTGGCGATATTTGGTCTCCCCCTTAACGAATCCCTGTACAGCGCTACAGGGTTAGATGTATTGTCTTTCACCTCCCTGGTGGCCAGGCGATGCATTCTAATGCTTTGGAAGTCGTCAAGCCCCCCTTCGATTTCTGTTTGGCTACGAGAAGTCATGCGATTTCTTAAATTTGAGAAAATTAGATTTACTCTAAGGGGGAATACGGAAAAGTTCCATAAGAAGTGGTGTCCCCTCTTGGATTACTTTAGGTCGCTGAAGACAGCCCCAGCCGACTGAACCCCCCCCCCCCCCTTTATTTTTATTTAATTTATTTATGATTGTTATTATTATTATTTATTTTTATTATTATTATTATTATTATTATTTTTTTTTTTTTTTTTTTTTTTTTTTTTTTTTTTTTTTTTTTTTTTTTTTTTTTCTTTTTGGCCTAGGAGGTTGGGTTTGGGTGGGAGGGGATAGGGTTGGAAAATATAAAAAATAAAAAAAAAAATGGGGGAAGAGAAGAAGAAGAGAAAGGAATATAAGGAATGTGTGTGAAATTGTTTGTGTATGTAAAGATTCTTCTTTTTCCTCAATAAAAAGACTTATAAAAAAAAAAAAAAAAGTCTGGCTAAAGAGAGTGTATTATCTATAGAATGAGCCCATGTATACTGTCTCTGATTACCGTTTATGTCACGCCATACGTCACACAGATCATGGGTCTCAATGAACTCAGACAGCTGCCTGCGGGAAGCGTTGTGTGGTTCCATGTGGTTTCTGTCCAGATCGTCAGCAGTGCAGTTAAAATCACCGCCAAGTACTAAAATGTCATCATTCTAAAATCACAGTTAGAAATCACAGTGCTCAGAGAGTTTAAAAACATCATCCTCTCTGCTGCTGCAGTCGGGGCATAAATACAGATAAAAACAAAGTTTTGCTCTTCAAAGCAGGCTTTTACTTTCAGTAGTCTCCAGGGTAAAACCTCCTCCACCGTGTAAGAGCATGGGATAAAATAATTGGTAAAAAGAACACCTACCCCACCACTTGTGGTAGAGAGGTGACTTAAAACCGTGAGCCCCTTACACTCTTTTGCCCAATCAACAGCATTATTAAAATCACTGTGTGTTTCCTGGACAAAAACCACATCCGCTCTCTTCTGTTTTAAAAGTTCATAAAACATGGCTCTCTTCTTACAGTCTCTTGCACCGTTTAAATTTAATGTTCCTATCTTTATATCACTCATGTTTAAAAAAAGATAGAGAACTATGACTAAGACTGTAAAAAACATTTTTAAAATCAGAGGGGGTTAACCTGAGTCATCGGTGTGGACTTAATTTTGTTCAGTTTGGTCAGAATATTTTTTAATCTAAAAACCTCGTCTACAGTAAAAGCCCCCTCTCTTCTAAAATACTTTACATCATGTACGAACTGCTGTGTGTTTTTAAAAGACTCCTCTACCTGTACCCCTTTCTGACCTTTTGTGACTCTCAGGAACTTTTTAATGTCTTCAGCAGTGTACTGGAAGTTTCTCTTCCTGAGAGCACACAGACCATCCGGAGTCAGACAGAGAGCCATCACTGTCTGAATTTCGATCTTTATACATGGGAACCTGTAAATGGGCCCTCACTTCTTCCTTTTACCAGGGACTTTAAAAACGAGTTCCTCCACCATTTCAATATCTTCAGTGTCTAAGTGTCTTTCCACCACCCCTGGCTCCACACTGGGCTCCTCTATTTGTGGTGCAGGTTCAGAACACACCTCATGTGTCAGTTCATTTCCGTTGTTATCACCTGCAGTGGACATTCCTGCCTTGTTCACCTCACACTCTGGGGCAGGAGCCATTTCCTCCACCATTGAACAAGCAGCAGCCGCAGGGGGAACGACTACTGCAGGTCCAGCAGTGTCAGATCCGGGCATCTGTTCAGGGTTTTCTGGTTCTCTGGGGTTGGGTTCTGCACTTTTTGGACATGCTCGAATGAGCAGATTGCCGTGTCCCACCACCTCCTCCGCCGCCACACAACAATCCTCTACACCCGCTCTGCAATCCACTTTAATTGCATGTCTGTGGGTGAGTGCCTCGTACACGGCATCGCTGTATGGAGCCGCCATGCTTCAGCCCACATTCTGACGCTCCACAGCTTTCAACACGCCTTTACTGCACCTCACACACACAAAAACACACTAATACACACTAACACACACACTCACAGCGTAAATCGCTTTACACGCAACAAACACTCAGAAAAATCTCAGCTGAAAACGCTGAGCGCTCTAGCACTACGCTCCGCTCTACCGCTCAATGCCGCGCATGTGCAGAGAGAGAGAGAGAGAGCAACTGCAGGTGTTCCCTACACATATAGATCACTCACTCAGAACTATATTAGGAACATTTGTGCAGTTGCACAATTCCCCTCAAATTAATTCCACCAGTAGAAACATTTCCTCAAGTTTCTGATTCAGGTTGACCTGATGACATCTGTCAGGAATTTTAAATTTTGTGCACATAATAAGAGTCTCAAAATGGCCGAAAGTTTGCATTCAAACACAGGACTCTTATGGGTTCCGGCTGCCATTAGGAAGTGGGGTGGGGTGGGGCACGCTAGATTTGAACCAAAATACTGGTCTTGGATTGGCAGATTTAAACTGTAGGGCAGTAATTTGTGATTGACTTAGGCAGGTAAGGGGCGGGAACTAGACGTAACGGATATTATACCCAGGTAAACACTGCGGGAGACACACTTTCACTCAGACCCGGAGGCAGACAGCATCGGAACGCTGAGGATGGCTGACCCGCTGGCCAGCGTGAGTTACTGACGGTGTCCATGAAGTTTTCTTTGTCCTCAATAAATGAGTTGAGGCGACCATTTTTGCATAGGCAACTTGAAACCTGTTACACATTCCAGTTCACGCCCCGCTCTTTCGTCCGCTCCGCCGCACACACCCACTCCACAGACACACCCACTTCCTTCTGCTGCACGCTCTGCACCGCACACACCCATCTCCACACCTGATTCCGTTCCTAATAATCACAGATCACCCTCTCCAGATTATTAGGTGCAGGTGTGCTCTTCTGATGACAGACTCCTCTTAAGCTGCCGATCCAGATCCATCGGCGCAGAGTTTTTTGGTTCGCAAAGCCCATGCGCGCAGCTTGCCGCTTCCCGGTCTGTTCCTGATCTACCCATCCTGCTTTCGCTCCGACGTGTCCGGCTGACGACGTTCTTCGGTCTGCTGACACGCTGCCTCTTTACAGGATCGTTCTCCTCAGGAATAGTGGGACTTCGGGTTCTCCGCTGTGCATGCCCCCTCACCCCCCCTCGTCGGCATTCCACGCCGCTCTCATCCGGCGTCTGACGTGAGCCGCCGCATACCTCGGCTGGTGGGGAGATCTGAGTCAAATTGTTTGATTGAACTGGTTATAGCATTTCACCCCTCCCTCTCTACCACACACACGCAAAGAGGTTCCCCTTGTCAAATGCCCCTCCTTTTCTGAAGAATGAAGTGCTTTCTTGTGAGCTCTGCCAGTTTTGGAAGCTTTTCTCCCCATCAGGAAATTTGTGATTAGTTCAAGAAGGAACCACATGAGGAGAGTAGTTAAACATGATTCTAAAGCATGGAAATTAACTAGAACTGTGCTGAAAGTTTAAAGTTGTCGGTTTAGACACTGATATGAAGTGTTGTAGGTGTGGTCAAACAGAACATCTGACACACCCTGGAGGCGTTTCAGGTCCTGAACATGGGCTGCAGGGATCTGACACTGCTGGGCCTGCGTTAGTGGTTCCCCCTGCGGCTGCTGTTTGTTCAGTGATGGAGGAACCTGCTGTGTATGACCCAACGGCGGCAGCAGATAGGAATAACTTTTTAAACACTGTGATTTCAAACTGAGATTTTAATGTTGAACCTCTGTTTTTGTTCTCAGGCTCCTATTCAATTTACATCAAATTTTATCCAGTTCACAGAGACAAAATACAAAAACCACATTTAGTAAAGCATAAATGTAGAGTTTAAAAACAGAACAAAGACATTACACATACTTTGTTTCATATATTTTTTTATAAAATATATATATATAAGACTTCTGTATTTAGTAAATAAACGTTTAGCATTTGAAAGCTCGGTTTGTCATTAATAAACCGCTTGATTCGAATAACTATAACCAACTGTACTGTGCTTTTTGACGCCTTTAAAATTGTTAATCAAGGAAATTTCTTCCTAACTTCCTAACAATTGGTGCTTTCAAATGCTAAACCGATTGTTAGGAAATCAGAAATTTGTTCACACTCTGTATGAGTTATTCGAATCAAGTGGTTTATTAATGACAAACCGAGTTAAAGCAGTGTGTTCGTCCAAGACAAGCCCAAGATCGTGATCCGACTCTGATCTCAGCACCACACCAGTCCCACCAAGACAGAGCCCCGAAGTCCAGTTGCTGACTCTATTTATTGAAAAAAACATCCCTCATTCTGCTTATTCTGAAACTTGTGAAAGGAGTTCTGGGGGGGGGGATGCGCCGATCCTTCCCTTATCTGGGGGAGCTCGATACAGCTCGGTGCCCATGAGCCTTATCCACCAGATGCCAGATGTCTCTAGGTTCATGAAGTATATAGTCCTTGTCAGGTTGGGAGGGTTGGGCCCCTCCTCCCTGCCTCCCGTGTATCGTTTTTTCGGCCGTATAGGGCTTCCGTAGGTAGGACCCACCCACTTGAGCAGGGATTGGGTCCTACCTGATCACGTGCGACCTACTGACTGCATTAGAGGCATCCCGGCTGAGCAGCCAGTAGGTCAGCATTAGATTGAGCATTAGATTGAGCTAAGTCTCATTCGTCACGTCGGGTGGTTCGTGTGGTTTATGGTAATTATTTATATTTCGCTCTGCATTCAGTGGCTTTTCCGCTGTTTGCATTATCTCTTTTCCGCTGTTTGCATTATCTCGGCGTATTTCGGTGCGTGTCACGTGTTATCGTGTCCTCAGCGGCGTTCCCGCTGCACCGTTTTCTTTGTTGTAATTTGCTCTCGGCTCCTTCTAGCGGCGTTCCCGCTTTAAGCCATTAAAGAGCATTTGTGTTTGCTTACCTGGTCGCCTAGCTCTATAATTCTACACCGCACCGTGCTGCACCGCCATTTTCCGGTCAGCACGCCCCGATCACTGACAGAATGCTGACCTCCAACAACAGTTGGCAAGTCCAGGATTCCTCCTCCGGGTAAGCGCACACTTTTATTATATTTCTGCGCGACCGTGTTCCTCGGCTCTCGTCCCGGGTTTATTTTTTTTAGCGTTAGCAGCGGTAGTGCCCGTGCTAACCGCGTTTAGCCGCGTTCCCCGGCTTTCGTCCCGGCGTAAATCGGCGTTAGCCACGCCAATAGCCACGTTTTTCTTTGCTGCACCTGGCTATTTAGTTTGGCGTTAGCCACGCCGTTAGCCGCGTATTCAGTTGCTGCATTTGGCTATTTAAAGCGGCATTAGCCACGCCAGTAGTCGTGTTTTTGAGCTGCAGCACCGGCTTCTTTATTTCGGCGTTAGCACCGCCATTAGTCGAGGCTGCAGCATTTAGGATTATTAACCCGGCACCAGCCATGCCTGTACACACCCCAACTGCAGCGATTGGCTTTCTTAGCTTGGCGCCGGCCACGCCGTTCAGATCTCGCTGCTGTACTCGCTCTCCGGAGGTTGGAGCGAGGAGGGGTTTTGACCGGGTCCCGGAGTATGGAGAGATTGTTCCCCCCCTCTCGGCCTCGATCAAGCTCCCGGCACCCTGCGAAGGGGTGGCGTTAAAGCCACTGCCGTATATTATCAGATGTCGTAGGGTGTTTGACCTGGTGACCAGTCGGGAGCTTTCGGACCGAGAGAAGGTGTTATTCTACCTCTCCCGACTTCTGGCCCCTGCGCTGAGTGGCCGCCGGGGACGTCTGTCTCACCTCAGCGAGTCGTTTCGAGTCGGCATTCTTAGCCCGGTTCGCCCCGGGTTCAGATGCCGGTTCCGTTGGTGATCACCTGGGCGGGGCGGGGATCCACAGCGCGATCCGGTGCGTGGGTCGCAGTGCGATCATCCGCGCTTCTCCGCGCGCCTCCCTCCGTGGGAGGTTCCCGGTCCTAGGGTTCATCCCCTTAGCGAGTTTTTTCTCGCGGCTCGGGATTCGCCGCTCGCTCCTCGGTGCGAGCCTCCTGACTCCACGGAGAACGCGTTTAGCGAGCTCCCCTTCGCTGCTCCCCGTCGCTTTGCGCGATTCCGCTCGCGATTCTCCTCGCGCGGCTCCTCGTGCTGCTTCTCGCGATTCCGCTCGCGAGTCTCCTCGCGCTGCGCCGAGCGACGTTCAGGGTGACGCTTCACCTCCAAGCATGTTTCCTCACGGTTCGTTCCACGATGCCCCTCGCGCTGCTCCACGCACTGCGCCTTGCGAGGCTCAGAGAGACACTCCGCATCCGCCTCAATGCGTTTTTTCTCGCATGGCTCCTCGCGGGGCTCCTCGCCTTTCGCCTTGCGATGCATCCGGCGCTTCTCCTCGTGATGCTCCGCTTAGTACTCCACGGGGTTCTCCGCGGGACATGCCATCCGGGGTCTGTGTAGTCTGCGGCCGGGGTTCGGACTCTGTCTCGGTAGACCAGAACCATGTGGTGTGTAGTATGGACGAAGTACTGGCTCTCCCTATTTGTGTCCAGGTGGCGGAGAGGAGGCAGACTAGGAGTCGAGGTGTGGTGCTCAGCACGCTCCCCAGAGGGCAGTCCAGTCAAGTCAAGTCAAGTCAAGTCAAGTAATTTATTTATATAGCGCTTTTTACAACAGTACATTGTCACAAAGCAGCTTTACAGAATGAAAAGCCTTTAAACCCCCAAAGAGCAAGCCGAAGCGACAGTGGCAAGAAAAAACTCCCTTTTATGTTGTTATTTAAGGAAGAAACCTTGGGAGGACCAAGACTCAATGGGGGACTCATCCTCCTTGAGCGGCCAGGCAGCAACAACAGTGTAGAACAGCCATGTCCAGATACTAAACAAATGGAAAAACTAACAACTAGAAAACTATATGTGAGTCCATTAGGGGGCGTCCTGCAGGACCGCCTTGTCAGGATCCATACAGTATTCAGTCCAGTGGTCTGGTGAGGAGGCAGTGGAGTTCTGTGGGCCCCGCACAGGATTTATTGATCCCTGCTTCGGACTATAAGTGCCCTTTAATGTGGACGATCCGTCCTCCCCCTAGGACAATTTGCCACCCGCTCTGGACAAAGGAACCGCTGGACCAAGGACTTTGGGAGGCGGATGAATTCGCATGGGACCCTGGGCCGGCTGCCATGCTCACGGACCATATCGGATTCACCGTTGTGTCCACTCGGGTCACAAGTGCGTCCACTCGGGTCAGTCCTGCGTTCACTCGGGTCACACGTGCGTTCACTCGGTCCTTTTCTGCGTTCACTCGGGTCACATTCGCGTTCACTCGGGTCACTTCCGTATCCACTCGGTTCACATGTGCGTCCACTCGGTTCACCTCTGCGGTCGCACGTTCCCCGGTCTCCCCCGTGGCCGTGTTGGTCCCTTCGGCCCCTCAACCCACGTACTTCTCTCCGGTCTCCGCACCCACTGTTCATGCTCGGGTTCCTGACTCCACGTTGGGCTCTTCTGCACCGGAGTCCGCGCGGGGGTTCGGTCGACTTCGCGCTTTCAAGGAGTTAGGGCATCCCCGCATCCTCAGAGGCGCACGTCCTCCGCGCGCTCGCAAGGGGTCACGCCCCCCACGCGTTCACAAGGGGTCTCGCCGTTCCCGTACCCTTAGGAGGGTACACCCCTCTAGCGCTCACTTGGGGTCATGCCGCCCTCGCACACACAGGAAGTCACGGTGCCGCCGTCCTCACAGGGGGTCACTTCTCTTCGACGGCCTCATAGGGGCACATTGCCCTCGCACATTGCCCTCGATTAAGACGCCCCCGCATTCTCAAAGGCTCACGTACTCCCCGGGCTCAGAAAGGGTCACGATGCCCACACCCTTACACGGGGGCACGGTGCCCCCACACACTCTACCGCACACTCTAGGGGCCTCGAGCCCCCTTTCCTGTTGTTTTTCAGCTTCCCCATGTGCCTTTGCCCCCCGGTTGTTTTGGGGGGCGATATGTCAGGTTGGGAGAGTTGGGAGGATTGGGCCCCTCCCCCCTGCCTCCCGTGTATCGGGTTCTGGCCGTTCGGGGCTTACGTAGGTAGGGCCCATCCCCTTGAGCGGGGATTGGGTCCTACCTCATCACGTGCGACCTACTGACTGCATTTGTAGCATCCCGGCTGAGCAGTCAGTAGGTCAGCATTAGACTGAGCATTTACAAAGCGTGCACGCGTTGGTGTACGGTCACTCTTATGCCACATCGGAGATACGGTGTATTTAATTTCATTGTTTTGTATTTAGTTGTCGGCACATTTCGTCGTGTCCACAGCGGCGTTCCCGCTGTATAGTTTTGTTTTTGTTTATTGGCTCTCGGCTCCTTCTAGCGGCGTTCCCGCTGTACCTAGCCAATAAAGTGTTTTGTGTTCGCTTACCTGGTCACTTTTATATCTACACCTCACCATGCTGCGCCGCCATCTTCTGGACAGCGCGGCCCCATTGTGACATATAATGCATAACTGAGACTCATTTGTCTGATATATCATAGATTGAAGTAGATTTTTGATGTAGATGAGTCATATGTTTGAAAGTCTATGTTTATGTTATTCTTAATTATTTAAATTAATTTAATTCATATCATTTATTATTTAACCATGTATTATAATGTACTATGAGGCTTTAATTATGTTGATCTTATGAACTTTAAATGGCCTCATTTTCCCTGGTGAGGCCTAACTGACCTTGGCTTCTGGCTGAGGAAAACATGTTTGCTCGTTACAATCCCATGGAAAAAGATTGGGCTCAAGTTTCACATGGTAGGAACATGCGTTTTATTGACTACCTATGGTTCTTTCACATGCACTTGGCTAGCAGACTGTGGGGAGAATGCACCTGTTTTGTGCTTTGTTTTTTCCATTTACCTATTTAAATGAGCTGTAAATTATAATAAATCAAAGCATCAATGATCAATGCTCTTGTGGTTATCGTTTCTTCCCAAATGTTTGCACTTCAGCACTCAGAGGGCTCCAGTATCAGGAACAGAAGCATCGTTTTCTTGACTGATAGCTGACAACTGGGTCACAACTGGTGACAACTGGACCGTAGCTGTTTGCTGTCAGCTCGGGATTTAACCCTAACACCAAGTTAAATGGGAATGTTATGACAGTTCTAAATCAATAGACTTATTTATAAAGATCAATGAATAATGATTAATCACTTTTATAACCACATTTAAAGATTCAGTTGAATTAGAATTATTTGGAGGTTTTATTTTGTTGGTTTATTTCTGTTTAAATTGTAGGTTCATGATGTTTGTATTATGCTGTTTGTTCAGCCTTAATTATTAAAGATATCTTCTAAAAATAAAGTTTATTTCTATAATAAATGTCCTGAAATTAAAGTGTAATAAAAAGTCTGAATGTATTGAAAATTTTTAAAATGCAACATGACTCAAAGTTAAAGTGAGAGGTCAGTGAGGTGGAGCCGAGATTTACATGAAGATGGATGAATGATCTGCTCGCTCCCATAATAGAACATCACCTCTCACCTCTACCAGATGTTCAACATCCTTCATCCAAACTCACTGAAGCTTAACACACAGCAATGAAGCTCCTACCTTATGAGCCTCATCATGATGATGAAATAGAGGAACAGAGGAGACAATGTTGACAAACAACGATGTAAATCAAGCTTTATTTCAGAACAACTACAGGAAGAGCAACAGAGGACTGAACAAAGAGAACATACAAATTCAGAATTCTGGAGGACTGAAGCTCCAGAATACGAATATGAAGGTGGAGGTAGCTCCATCTTCAGTTCTAGCTTGGAGTTGCTAGCCTTCACACTGGCTCTTTCTGAAGCGGACCTCATTATCCCCCCCACATGAGTGACCTTACAGATAAATGGTCAGGGTGCTGCTGCGCCCATAAAGGTTCTCCTTCTATTCTTCTGCACTGATCAGAACCCCGTCCTTCACTGGCTTACTATTCACCATCCAGCTTACCTGCGCCCCCTCTGGAGTGTAGCCAGACAGCAGGCAGAGCCGCGAGGCTGATCCCTCAGACAGCTGCAGAGAGGAGGGAGTGAGCAGAGACACAGAGGGCTTCACCGTGGGACCTGCAGAACAGGAGAACCCAATATAAAACCACATTTAGAAATGTTTCCTCAACATTTTCTCCTTTCAGCTTATTAAAAGTCCACTCTGGAGACCTTCAATAGTCAATTATCAATAATCAGTGGAGCTCCACCCTCTCCTCACATTCCTGGACACAACACAACTGGAGTTCTAACACATGGAGCTGATTCCAGAAATATTCATTCATCAACAAACAGAAGCAAACATCTGGATTCTCAATCAGCAACTCCACCTGCAGCCATTTCCATCAAACTATATCCATCAAACAAAGTGCAGCTTTAGATTCCCCACCAAACATCATATGAACATTTTATAAACCATCAGTATTCAGAAATGACCATTTCATCAACCATAAGTATTCAATACTGTACATTTAATCGACCATCAGTATTCAGTAGTGAACATTTAATCAACCATCAGTATTCAGTACTGAACATTTCACCTACCATCAGTATTCAGTACTGTACATTTAATCAACCATTAGTATTTAGCACTGTACATTTAATCAACCATCAGTATTCAGTACTGTAAATTTAATCAACCATCAGTATTCAGTACTGCGCATTTAATCAACCATCAGTTTTCAGTACTGAACATTTAATCACCCATCAATATTCAGTACTGTACATGCCATCAACCATCAGTATTCAGAAGTGTAGATTTATGAATATTCAGTATTATTTTTAAAAATGCAGATGTGAAAAATAAAACTACCAACTTTTCAGAATGAGTTTTGTTCCTCCACCAAAAGTCCACCACAATGATGCATTCTAATGATAACATCGTACAAAAACCTGTTACACTACAGTGATTACACACACACACACACACACACACACACACAGTGCCACTTAGCATTGACAGTTAGTGCTTCAGCCTTTATATCTCTGAGTTGAAGACTCAAGACTCAGATCTGCTGCAGCACCTTTATGCCACCAACCATGATCTTCATCCTCATCTTCATCTGCACTCTGACCCTCTGTACTCAAGGTAACTCCATGGTGTATCTTCTACTGGTGAGGAGCTGCTGCTGACATGTGAAGTAGCTCCACCATATCAACCTTAACCTCAGCCTTATTCTTCATGAAGCTAACACCTTTAATCTTCTGATGGTTTTCAGGATCCAGTGGTCAGGTGACTGTGAGCCAGAGTCCAGCAGAGAAAAACTTCAGTCCAGGAGATTCGCTTTCCATCGACTGTAAGATCAGTAAGGCAGTTTATCGCGATAGTGATGGAGATGATTATTTATTCTGGTATCAGCAGATATCTGGAGAACCTCCTAAACTCTTGATTAAATATGTAAAAAAGTATCAGGAGATCCAAAACGTTTCAGTGGCAGTGGATCTGGATCTTCTTTCACTCTTTTCCTTCTTGCCGATGGTGCTGGTGTTGAGAGACCAGGTGAGATCCTCTGCCAGGTGAACTCCAAGGAACTTGGTGTTCTTGACGATCTCCACAGCAGAGCCGTCGATGTTCAGTGGAGAGTGATCACGCCTTGTCCTCCTGAAGTCAACAAACATCTCTTTGGTCTTGTCTAAGTTCAGAGACAGGTTGTTGGTTCTGCACCAGTCCGTAAGCCGTTGTACTTCTTCTCTGTATGCTGTCTCATCGTTCTTGCTGATGAGCAGCAGAGTGAACAGCAGTAGACTGAGCACACAGCCCTGAGGGGCCCCCGTACTCAGTGTGGTGGTGCTGGTCCTCACCCTGTCCCACAACTAGTTCTTCATAGGGGGAACTGTGCGACTGGATCAGGGGTTCAATGAGAACCTGATAGGTTTCACACTGTCACTGAAAGTTTCAAGTTATCATTAAACTGTAGAAATGAATGTATGTGGACACCTAATCATCACATCCATTTCTGAAGTCTCATGTGGAACTGTCCTGAAAATCAATCAAACCAAAGTGAAATCATGCTGAATTAAAATCCAGAGAGTGAAAATGGCTTTTCAGTTCCAAAGCTTGTGTATTTGAGGGAGGACTGGCTGATTCCAAGTTAAAATGCATTATAGTAATCCAGACTAGATTTTTGCTAAAATTTCCTTTGGGAATAATAAAGTATTCTATTTATCTAGATGTGATGAAAGTCTGTTTCAAAGTGCTGATGTTCTAAAATAAACTTCACCTTAAATGATAAAAGCAGGACATCAGTACTGCCCCCATCTGACCATCCAGTTTAAAATCACTGTCCATATAAAAACCCAAGTCAGAACCTGTTGACTCCTCATACTGTGCGAAGGCGCCAAAGTCAACGGAATGAGGGGGGGGGGGTGCTCCACAGCAAGCACTGGGACCAAACATCATCACTACTGTTGTGTTTTCATTAAAGATAGTAATTTAATGAGTTTATTGTTTAAAAGTTCAGTGTTGCACACTCCACACAAACACATTTCATTTTAGATTTAATTAACTTCACTTTAGAACCGAGAAAAGTTTAAAGTTTTAAATTTGACTAATTGTTTTCTTGATCAGCCCTTAACTAAAAACATGGCACAAAATAAAATATATCATGGCTGAGGGTGCCCCACCCCGTAGGAGTCTAGCCTTGGAGGTCACGGCACAGAGGAGCCGTGGTGGTGTACTTTATTTTAATTTCTCAGATGTTTCATGTCAAATTTCACAAACACACACACAAACACACACTCACACACATACTCACACACACGGTACGGTCCTCAGCGTACCAGACAGTCGAAGGTTTAATGTGTGTTCTATTGTGTAAAATATCTGACTCCAAAGATATTTGTATTAAACTGTAACTTAGTTACAGTTACAGTTAAACTGTAACTTAGTTACAGTTAGTGCTAGTAGTTACAGGAGTGCTTCTCTGCACTAAGTGGATTAAATTTATCTCAATGGTTTAAGCTATATCTGACTCAGAGGTATTCTGTAAGCATGCAGAAATCTTAATTCTGTCAGAGGCTTTTATAATACATGGACAGATGCTATATTGATATGTGGATATATCTAAATATCCCTCAGAGGTCAATCTTATAGCTGCTCAATATTGTCACACCCGTGTACCTGAAGCAAAGCGCGGCTGCGCAGACGATGCGCAGAACCGCAGCGCTCTAACGCGTAGAAGGGAGCCAGGCACGCAGGTAGTATGAACATGAATTTATTAAAGTGTCCAAACAGCCACACAGACAGGTACACAGAGACGAGTGTAACATGCAAACGAAGACACGCGCCGACGACGAGGAAACCCGAAACTAAATACACAAACATCTCCTATCACGTGCACCCCACAACCCAATCCGAACACTTGAACTAATAGTTGAACTAATGAACTCAAATAACCAGGACTGAACAGCCAATTAACACAACACAATGACACAAACACCGAAACCGAAAAACACCAGACCCGAAAAACAGGTTCCCTAGGCACCCGTTACATTACCCCCGCCCTGATGGTCGCGCAGCGAGGGGACGCGACCAAGACACCCAAAACAAAAAAGAACAGTCCCGGGGGGGAGGGGGGGTCCTCCGCCCTTCCTGAGTCGAGCTTGGCAGGTGCCTTCCGGTGGACGCCCACCGAGGGGGAGGCATGTCAAACGTCCTCTGGCTCTGTGTCGGGGTGGGCGCCCTCTGCGGGCGTGGTGTGGCGAGCGCCATCTGCGGACGCAGAGTTGCAGAAGCCCTCTGGCTGCGAGGTCAGGTGGACGCCCGCGGCGGATCAGGAGTGGGCCACGCCCTCCGGCTGCGTGGTCCGGTGGACGCCCTCGGCGGATCAAGAGTGGACCACGGCCCCTAACTGCGTGGTCCGGCAGGCGCCCACTGGCTCCTGCCCCTGCTCGGGCTGGGCGGCGTGCGGCCCCCGGACCTCGGGCTGGGTGGCGTGCGGACCCCGGACCTCGGGCTGGGCAGCGTGCGGACCTCGGACCTCGGGCTGGGCAGCGTGCGGCCCCTGCTGCTCGGGCTGGGCGGCGTACGGCCCCTGCCGCTCGGGCTGGGCGGCGTGTGGCGCAGGAACCACCACCGGTGTGCAAGCTCGTGGGTCCGTGGCAGGACTACCCACTGGCTGGACCTTGGCGGGAACGCACGCAGGAGGGGCCTCGGCGGATTCATACGCTGGCTGGACCTCGGCGGGCTCGCACGCTGGCAGGACCTCGGCGGGCACGCACGCTGGGTGGACCTCGGCGGGCACGCACGCTGGGCGGACCTCGGCGGGCACGCACGCTGGGCGGACCTCGGGGGGCACGCACGCCGGGGGGACCTCGGCGGGCACGCATGCTGGGCGGACCTCGGCGGGCACGCACGCTGGGCGGACCTCGGCGGGCACGCATGCTGGGCGGACCTCGGCGGGCACGCCCGCTGGGAGGACCTCGGCCGGCGCGCACGCTGAGTGTACTTGCACCTCGGGATCTCCATCCTGCACACAGTACAAATACACCCCCACCGCGATGCCCAAAGACAAAGACACAAACATATCTGACATAGGGACGATGGACTGATCACACGAGACATACGAGACAGGGGGACACAACACACTCACGCACTCGAGCGGCGGCTCCGGTACCGCCCCCAGACACGGCTCTGCGTCCGGATCTCGCCACCGGGGGTTTCTCAAACCGGACTGGACCCTCCGTCCAGAACTCCTCAGAGTTGCGGAGGGTGTGTATGGGCAGAATATGGCCATACAGGTATGATTCGCCCTCATCATCGGACACCTCAATCAGATCAAGGCCATCCTCCGCACAGAGCGCCTCATACCCGTACCTCCACAACCATTCCTCATCGGAGTCGCCATACTCCGCCATCATGCTGTTTGAGCCGCTTCCCCGCCTCCGGGACGGCGGGCTCTGCATAACAGCGCACTCGCGGACATGTCAGCGCGCGCCGCGAGTACGAGGCTATACGGCCCCCCCAAAGAAAAATTTAAAAAACACCTACCTGGGCTCTGGACTCTCCAAACGAGTGACGCGTCTTTCTGTCTCACCCGTCTACCTGAAGCAAAGCGCGGCGCAGAACCGCAGCGCTCTAATGCGCAGAAGGGAGCCAGGCACGCAGGTAGTAAGAACATGAATTTATTAAAGTGTCCAAACAACCACACAGACAGGTACACAGAGACGAGTGTAACATGCAAACGAAGACGCGCGCCGACGACGAGGAAACCCGGAACTAAATACACAAACAACTCCTATCACGTGCACCCCACAACCCAATCCGAACACGGAACTAATGAACTCAAATAACCAGGACTGAACAGCTAATTAACACAACACAATGACACAAACACCGAAACCGAAAAACACCAGACCCGAAAAACAGAAAAACAGGTGCCCTAGGCACCCGTTACAAATATACACCATTTAGTGTGAAATAAATTACCCCTTAAACTCCAGCCTTAAAAGATTAACTGGAGACTTTGGTTAAAAGTAATAATAGTATTTATTACAAAAGATTAATTCAGAACACAAAGATTGCTAAAATTACTGAACACGTTATAATAAAAGTTACATTAATAGTAAATGAACGCCCCCTTTAGGTACAAATTCACGTGTTACGCGAACGCTGGAAAGATACCGGAACCAAGAGCCTGCTGGGCCGAGTAAAGCAAGGCAGGCCTTGGCTAAGCAGAGCCTGACCAGGCCAACCAAGCAGAGCAGGGCCCAGCTGCAGCACTGGCCAGAGCTAGACCAGGAGAACAAAAGAAGAGCCCAAGAGAAGAGAGAAAGAGTTTGCCTGTTACATCCTTTTATATCCACATGAACCTTTAATCCTTTTGATGTTAATAAGGCTAGGAGCCAGGATTCTTCGTTCAATTAATATGCTAAGGGGACCAAGCCATCAGGATGTGGAAACCAGCTTAAAACCTGTTTTAGGGACAAATAGTATCGGCTGTGACTGATGTGTAGTGAGCTGCATTGTTTGTGAGATGCCATAGGTGTGATGCTTCATGCTGATTGTCATTTGAAATACAAAGGAGTTTCTCCTGCAGACCATCTGTTAGGCTACAGTATTCCAGAAATATGTAATGTTCTATAAATCTACTGGATCACAACCTAGCAATGTATGCCTTGTACAAAAATAAGCACCTTTAGAAGATGATCATATACATACCAAACATGACATAGTGCAAACCATTTTCATTCAATAAAACACAAGTTTCATTATTTCTACAATAAAAATGCTTCTCCTTCTTCATGATGAAAACTGCACAGATGATTAGTGAAGGAGGAAGTGAGAGGTCAGTGAGGTGGAACCGAGATTTACATGAAGATGGTTGAATGATCTCCTTTTTCCCAGAATAGAGCAGCACCTCCACCAGATGTTCAATGATCTACATCCAAACTTACTGAACCTTAACACACAGCACTGACGCTCCAGTTGATGCTCCTCCCTCATGAGCCTCATCATTATGATGAAGTAGAAGAACAGAGGACAGTAGAGAGAACTTTGTAGAGAACAGAGAGACAGAGGACTGAATAGAGAGAACATACTTATGCAGGAGGACTGAAACTCTATTGGAGATGCAGGTGGAGGAAGCTCAGCCATGTCAGCTCAGCTCCAGCTTTAGTTCTAGATTAGAGCTGGTAGCCTTCAGACCAACTCTTTCTGAAGCTGACCTCATTAACCCCACCCATACTAATTATAACCCCGCCTCCTTACTGTCCACTATTCAGCTCACCTGTGGAGAGTAGCCAGACCTTAGGCAGAGAAGCTAGACCAATCCCTGGTACAGCTTTAGAGAGAAGAGAGGGAGCAGAGACACTGAGGGCTTCAACGTGGTAGTTGCAAAACAGGAGAACACAATGTAAAACCACATTTTAAAATGTTTCCTCAACATTTACTTCTTAATGCTTATTAAAAGTCCAGACAGGAGAACTTCAATAATCAATAATCAGTGGACTATCACCCTCTTCTCACATTTGTCCAGTTCAGTAGTAAATACCTTTTGTTAGCAGTTGTTTCTGACTTGTGGTGTTCTCATTTGTAAGTCGCTTTGGATAAAAGTGTCTGCTAAATGACTAAATGTAAATGTATGTTAGCGCAGCTTCAATAGAACCTTTTAGTACTTTACCACTGAACAGAACTATAAAAATATTGTGGCATGGCTCCAGCTTGCATTAGCCACTCCAGATACAAATGGCGCTTTTCGTTATTTTTACCAGTATTTGTGTTAGTATAGCATATGTTTCACATGGACATAAGAACAACCAGTGTCCATGCATACCACTTAGGCTGTTGATCAACCGCGTTGTATCATACGCTGTTGATCAACCAAAAAACACACAGTGATGAGCTAGGAACTATGTTGTCTGGGGTAAAAATGCCCCTGGCAGGGTCTCCCAAGGCAAATTGGTCCTAGGTGACGGGCCAGACAAAGAGTGGTCCAGTAAAACCCCTATGAATATAAACACCAGGAACAAGTGTACCCTGCCCGATTTAGGGTTATTGGGGCCCCACCCTGGAGCCAGGCCCGGGGATGGGGTTCGTCAGCGAGTGTCTGGTGTTCGGGCAATTTCCCATGGTGCCTGGCCGGGCCCAGCCCAAAGGAGTTACATGGGTTCCCCCACAAATGGGCTCACCACCTGTGGGGGGGTAGTAATAGGGGTTCGGTGCAGTGTGGATCGGTTAGTGGCCAGAGGTGTGGGCCTGGGCGTCGTGATCCTCGGTTGCTGAAATTGCCTTTCGGAACTTGGAACGTCACTTCACTGGCAGGGAAGGAGCCTGAGCTGGTGCTGGAGGTTGAGAGATACCGGCTAGATATAGTCGGGCTCACCTCAACGCACAGCTCGGGTTCCGGCCCAATCTCCTTGAGAGAGGCTGGACTCTGTTCTTTTCTGGAGTTTTCCCACGGCGAGAGGCGTCAGGCAGTTGTGGGCTTTCTCGTGGCCCCCCGGCTTGAAGCGTGCATGTTGGGGTTTTCTCCTTTGGACGAGAGGGTAGCGTCCCTACGCCTTCGGGTTGGGGAATGGGTACTGACTGTTGTCTGCGCTAATGTGCCGAACGGCAGTTTAGAGTACCCAGCCTTCTTGGAGTCTGTGGGGGGGGGGGGGTACTAGAAAGTGCTCCCCCTGGAGACTCTGTAGTCCTACTGGGGGACTTCAACGCACATGTGGGCAATGACAGTGTGTTATGCTGTACTGAGTAGGTGTCCCATTGCCGGAGGAAATGAGAGAGAGAGGAGTGTCTTAAAAATGTCAACACCGGTATTTATTTCCTCACAGCGGGATAAAGTTCCAAAAAAAAACAAAAAACAGTTCAAACAATGAATTAGACTTCGATCACCCCACCAGCCGAAGTAAGCGGCGGCTCACTTCGACGCCAGGTGAGTGCGGCGAGGAATGAAGCCGAGGGGGGGCCGCGGGGCGTGCGCGGCGAAGAAACCAGTGTCCCACTATTCCTGAAGGGAGAGATCCTGGAAAGAGGCAGCGTGTCGGCAGACCGAAGAACGTAGTCTTCGGGACACGTTGGCGTGAAAGCAGGATGCGAAGATCCGGAACAGATCGGGGAGCGGCGAGCTGCGCGCATGAACGATGCAAACCAAAAAACTCTGCGCCGATGAATTCGGATCGGCGGCTTAAGAGGAGTCTGTCATCAGCGGGTCACACCTGCACCTAATAATCTGGAGAGGGTGATCTGTGATTATTAGGAATGGAATCCGGTGTGGAGATAGGTGTGTGCGGTGTGGAGCGCGCCGCAGAGGGAAGTGGGTGTGTCTGTGGAGTGGGTGTGTGCAGCGGAGCGGATGAAGGATCGGAGCGTGAACGGGAATGTGTAACATCAACCCCCCCCAGAAAAAGGAGGTCCCACCTGGGAACTGCTCCCTCGAGACCTGGTCCGTGGAACGCGGCGAGGCGGCCGACCCCTAGGCCAAGGGGCGGGGCGAACTCCTGAATAAGGCTCGGATCCAAGATGTCCTCAGCAGCAACCCAGCTCCTCTCCTCAGGACCGAACCCCTCCCAATCCACCAGATACTGCACCTTGCCCCGGCGCCGGCGGGAGTCCAACAGAGAGGACACGGTGTAGATGTTGGGGTCGCTCTCCTCCTGTGTCTCTCTATTGGACTCTGTCCAATTGGTATCCAGTGGACCTGGAACGAAAGGCTTAAGAAGGGAGATGTGAAAAGTCGGGTGCACCCGCAAATGGTGCGGGAGCTTAAGCCTGACCGTGACCTCAGTAATGATGGCCTCTACCCGGTATGGTCCCAAAAACCAGGGAAGGAGTTTACGTGTCCCCTGCCGACACCGGATGTCACGAGTACTGAGCCACACCATGTCACCAACCCTGTATAGGGGAGCGTCACCCCGAGAGCGATCCGCGAAGCGTTTGTATCTCCGGATTACTGCTTCGACATGCTGGTGGACCTGGGTCCAGACCTCCTCGCTGCGCCGGAACCAGGCATCGACCGCTGGCACTTCCGACTCCTCCCCATTCCAGGGCGCGAAGGGTGGTTGGTATCCCAACACGCACTGAAACGGGGTGAGGCCGGTGGCCGAGTGGCGCAGCGAGTTCTGGGCGATCTCTGCCCAGGGGAGGTACCGCGACCAATCTGATGGATTGCGGTGAGCAAAAATCCGGAGGAACTTATTTGTCTCCTGGTGCGAGCGTTCACAAGCCCCATTCGTCTGGGGGTGGAACCCCGATGAGAGACTGACGGAGGACCCCAGCTTCTCACAGAACGCCTTCCAGACCGCCGACGTAAACTGAGGACCTCTGTCGGAGAGAATAACTTCCGGGATCCCAAAGGAGGTGAACACCCTCGAAAACAGGAGCTCGGCCGTCTCGAACGCGGAGGGCAGTCCCTTAAGGGGAAGAAGCTTCACTGCCCGGGAGAACCGATCGAGGACCGAGAGGATGGTAGTAAAGCCATTGGAGGAGGGGAGACCGGTCACGAAGTCCAGGGCGATGTGGGCCCAGGGTCGCTCCGGCACTGGCAATGGGCACACCTTGCCCGCTGGAAGCTCCCGGGGGGTCTTACAGGCGGCGCAGATGGCACAGGAGCGCACGAAGGACTGAACGTCCGCCTGCAAGGACTCCCACCAGTACCTCTATTGGACAAGCTGGATGGTACGCAGAACGCCCGGATGCCCAGTGCACAGAGACGAGTGGGCCCGCGTAATAATACGGGCACGAAAAGCGACAGGGACGTATGTCCTATCTACAGGACAGTTAGATGGGACCGTGACTGTACGCAGCGCCTCCTGAATTTGGCTGGCAACCTCCCAGCGGATAGCACCCAGAAACTTGCTCGCAGGAATAACGGGTGAGCCAAGTTCCGGATCGGGCTGCGAAGACCCGTGCAGTCTAGAGAGTGCGTCGGCCCGATTGTTCTCAGAACCTGGTCGGAAAGAGATTTGCAAGTTAAACTGATTAAAAAAGAGCGCCCACCGGGCCCGACGCGAGTTGAGACTCTTAACATACTCGAGATTTTTATGATCTGGGAGAATGAGCACGGGAAGGGTGGACCCCATGAGCCAGTGTCTCCACTCCTCCAAGGCTAATTTGATGGCCAGAAGCTCACGGTCCCCGATCCCGTAATTACACTCGGCCGGCAGGAACTTGCGGGAGAAGTAAGCTATGGGGCGTGCCTGCACTAACCCCTCTGTGGACTGAGACAACACCGCACCAGAACCACTACAGGAGGCGTCCACCTCCACAATGAACTGGCGCCCGGGGTCCGGATGGGCCAACACCGGTTTCGTAGTGAAACGTGGTTTCGATCCCCTTATGGGAGATGCTGAAACCCAAGAAGGAGAGCGAGTCCCGGTGAAACACGCACTTCTCCCCCTTAACGAACAACCCGCTAGCGAGGAGACGCGATAGCACACGCCGAACTAGAGTGACATGGGAGGACAGATCCCTCGAGAACACCAGGACGTCGTCAAGGTACACGATCACCCCCTGGTGGAGAAACTCCTGAAGCACATCATTAATGAAGGCCTGGAAGACCGCCGGGGCGTTAGTGAGTCCAAAAGGCATCACCCGGTATTTGTAGTGCCCCGAGGTGGTGATAAAGGCGGTCTTCCATTCGTCTCCCTTCCTAATCCGAACCAAATTATAAGCATTACGCAGGTCTAATTTGGAAAATATGCGGGCCCCATGCAACAGGGGTAGAGGGAACGAGTGGAAATGGATACAGGAAGCGTTTGGTTGCCTTGTTAAGTTCCCAAAAATCGATACAGGGGCGCAACTCCCCACCCTGCTTGGGAACGAAGAAGAACCCCGACGCTGCTGGCAACTTAGAGGGACGGATGAAGCCCTTAATTAAAGCATCCTCAATATAGTCCTGCATAGCCTTGGTCTCGGCCGCAGATAGAGGGTAGGGGCGCGCGTGCGGTAATTTAGCCCCCGGCGCCAGGTCAATGGCGCAGTCATAATGGCGATAGGGGGGCAGTGTGTCAGCACTCGACTTACTAAAGACCTGAGCGAGGTCCTTGTATACCTCGGGTACCTGAGGCGGAAGCTGGTACTCCGGTGGCACCCTGGAAGCCGAGCCCAGCTGCCGCGGGGGATGTTGAGTGCAGCTCTGTTGGCACCGTGAGGACCACGAGCGCACCCGCAACTCGTCCCAGGAGATAACCGGATCGTGCCGCCTCAGCCAGGGCAACCCTAAAATGATGGGGACAGAGGGAGAGGAGATAATGAAGAATTTAATCTCCTCGGAATGATCCTCTCCGATCCCCATCCGGAGGCGAGTCGTGGAGCTCCTGGCCCCTCCAGAGGACAAAGGGCTGCCGTCCACGGCCTGGATGGCGAAAGTGGTCTCAAGCGGAACCTCAGGAATACCCCACCGATGACAGAAACCTCGGTCAATAAAATTGCCGTCCGCTCCAGAATCCACCAGCGCAGTAGCCTTCTGAGAAGCACCTTTGAAACACAATACAGGTTTTAAGTACAGAGCCTGCCGGCACACTACCTCAGATACTCTTACCGCAACGGAAGGGCGAGTGGGAGTAGGTCGACCGCGACGGTCGGGGGGCTCTCACAGTCCTGTAATGTGTGTCTAGGACTCTCACAGTACAGGCAGAGCCCTAGACGAACCCGACGGCGCCGTTCTTGGTGAGTCAGGCGGGAACGGTCCCACTCCATGGGCTCGGGCTCCGAAACCTGCTGCGGTGGTGAAGAGGTGGACTCCCTCCGCCCCGATGGGCCAGCAGGTGGACGAGCGGAGTTGCTCACCGGCCGAACCGTAGTGAGATGCTGCTCCATCAGGACGGCCAGGCGGATCAGTTCGTCCAAGGATGCCCCAAAGTCGCGTCCGGCGATCTCATGCTGAAGCTCCCGGTGAAGACCCTCCCTGAATATGACCGTGAGGATAGAATCGCTCCATCTGGTTCGAGCAGCCAATACCCGGAACTCCAGAGCGTACTCAGACACTGATCGGGATCCCTGGCGTAACCGGTATAATCGGGTACCCACCTCCTCCCCCTCCAAGGGGTGGGCGAAGGCGGTGCAGAACGCCTGGTGAAAGGCGGCGAATGACCGGCATTCAGGTCCCAGATGGCGGTGGCCCACTCGTTTGCCTCGCCCGTCAGCCGAGAGATGATGAGCGAGATCTTGTCGGTCTCGCTGGAATGTGGATGGCTGCGGAAATACAGGGCACAATGCATCAGAAATGATCTGCATTTTTCCGGGCTCCCGTCAAACCGTTCTGGTTCCGAAAGAGGGTAAGGGGCAGCGGTGGGTGGGGGAGGCACTTCGGTGTCCAGCTGGAGCGATGGTTGTGGTGACGACAGTCCCGCGGCTCCAGGGGTAGAGCCGCCACGCTCCAGCTCGGTGAGACGGCCCATCAGAGCCTGGATCGCTCGGGTTATCTCACCTAGCCTGCTCTGGAGGTCTAATAGGGCACGTCCTTGCGCCTGTAGTGTCTCCTCAGTTGGCTCCATCCTCGTTGTAGTTCTTTTTTGGCAGAGTTTTATGTTATGCTGTACTGAGTAGGCGTCCTGTTGCCGGAGGAAATGAGAGAGAGAGGAGTGTCTTAAAAATGTCAACACCGGTATTTATTTCCTCAAAGCGGGATAAAGTTCCAAAAAAAAACAAAAAACAGTTCAAACAATAAATTAGACTTCGATCACCCCACCAGCCGAAGTAAGCGGCAGCTCACGTCCGACGCCAGGTGAGTGCGGCGAGGAATGAAGCCGAGGGGGGGCCGCGGGGCGTGCGCGGCGAAGAAACCAGCGTCCCACTATTCCTGAAGGGAGAGATCCTGGAAAGAGGCAGCGTGTCGGCAGACCGAAGAACGTAGTCCGCGGGACACGTCGGCGTGAAGCAGGATGCGTAGATCTGGAACAGATAGGGGAGCGGCGAGCTGCGTGCATGAACGATGCAAACCAAAAAACTCTGCGCCGATGAATTCGGATCGGCGGCTTAAGAGGAGTCTGTCATCAGCGGGTCACACCTGCACCTAATAATCTGGAGAGGGTGATCTGTGATTATTAGGAATGGAATCCGGTGTGGAGATAGGTGTGTGCGGTGTGGAGCGCGCCGCAGAGGGAAGTGGGTGTGTCTCTGGAGTGGGTGTGTGCGGCGGAGCGGATGAAGGAGCGGAGCGTGAACGGGAATGTGTAACACAGTGAGACCTGGAGAGGTGTGATTGGGAGGAACGGCCCCTCATATCTGAACCCAAGTGGTAGTCAGTTGTTGGACTTCTGGGCAAAACACGGTTTGTCCATCACGAACACCATGTTCGAGCATAAGGGTGTCCATAAGTGCACATGGCGCCAGGATGCCCTAGGCCGCAGTTCAATGATCGACTTTGTAGTTGTGTCATTGGACTTGCGGCCATGTGTCTTGGACACTCGGGTGAAGAGAGGAGTTGAGCTGTCAACTGATCACCACCTGGTGGTGAGTTGGATCAGATGGCGGGGGAAGATGCTGGTCAGACCAGGCAGACCTAAACGTATAGTGAGGGTTTGCTGGGAACGTCTGGCAAAAGAACTTGTCAGACGGATGTTCAACTCTCACCTCCGTCAGAGCTTCAACCACATTCCCGGGGGAGGTGGGGGACATTGAGCCTGAATGGGCCATGCTCCGTTTCTCCGTTGTTGAGGCAGCGAACAGGAGCTGTGGTCGAAAGGTAGTTGGTGCCTGTCTTGGCGGTAACCCTCGAACACGGTGGTGGTCACCCCGTGTAAGGGATGCCGTCAAGCTGAAGAAGGAGTCCTATCAGGCATGGTTGGCTTGTGGGACTCCAGAAGCAGCTGACCGGTACCGACAGGCCAAGAGATTTGCGGCTTCGTGCGTCGCGGGGTCAAAAACCTGGGTGTGGGAGGAGTTCGGTGAGACCTTGGAAAGTGACTTTCGGTCGGCTCCTATAAGATTCTGGCAAACTGTCAGGCGACTCAGGAGGGGAAAGCAGTGTGCCACCAACACAGTATATAGTGGAAGGGGTGCACTGTTGACTTCGACTGGGGACGTCATTAGGTGGTGGAAGGAATACTTCAAGGACCTTTTCAATCCCACCAATTTGCTCTCCGGAGAGTCAGAGGACCCGGGAGGAGGCTTGTCCATCACTGTGGCTGAAGTCGCTAAGGTAGTCAGAGGCCTCCTTGGAGGCAGGGCTTCTGGGGTGGATGAGATCCGCCCGGAGTTCCTCAAATCTCTGGATGTTGTGGGGCAGTCTTGGTTGAAGCGCCTCTTCAACATTGCATGGTCATCGGGGGCAGTGCCGCTGGACTGGTTGTACGGGGGTGGTGGCGCCTTATTTTAAAAAGGGGGACCAGAGGGTGTGTTCTAATTACAGGGGAATTACTATGCAGGGGTACTGGAGAAAAGAGTCCGACTGATAGTTAAACCTCGGATCCAGGAGGAACAGTGTGGTTTTCGTCCTGGTCGTGGAACACTGGACCAGCTCTTCACTCTCTCCAGGATCCTCGAGGGTTCATGGGAGTTTGCCCAACCAGTCTACATGTGCTTTGTGGATCTGGAGAAGGCTTTCGACTGTGTCCCTCGGGGTATTTTGTAGGAGGATCTTCGTGAGTATGGGATACATGGCTCCTTACTACGGGCCATTCAGTCCCTGTATTGCGAAGCAGGAGCTTGGTTCACATGGCCGCCAGTAAGTCGGACTTGTTTCCAGTGAGGATTGGACTCTGTCAGGGCTGTCCTTTGTCACCGGTTCTGTTCAAAATTTATATGGACAGAATTTCTAGGCACAGCCAGGGGATGGAGGGTGTCCGGTTTGGTGATCTGAGGATCATGTCGCTGCTGTTTGCAGACGATGTGATCCTGTTAGCATCATCAGGCTGCGAACTTCAGCCCTTACTCGATCAATTTGCAGCCAAGTGTGAAGCGGCCGGGATGAAGATCAGCACCTCAAAATCTGAGACCATGGTTCTCAGTCGGAAAAGGGTAGAGAGTCCTCTCTGGGTCAGATCTTGCCTCAAGTGGAGGAGTTTAAATATCTCGGGGTCTTGTTCATGAGTGATGGTAAGATGGAGCGTGAGATTGACAGACGGATCAGCGCGGGGTCAGCAGTAATGCGGACCCTATACTGGTCTGTTGTGGTAAAGAAGGAGTTGAGCCACAAGGCAAGGCTTTCGATTTACCAGTCAATCTAAGTTCCAACCCTCACCTATGGTCATGAGCTTTGGGTAATGACCGAAAGAGCAAGATCGCGAATACAAGCGGCCGAAATGGGTTTTCTCTGCAGGGTGGCTGGGCTCTCCCTTAGAGACAGATTGAGAAGCTCGGTCATCCGGGAGAGACTCGGAGTGGAGCCGCTAATCCTCTGCATCGAAAGGAGCCAGATGAGGTGGTTCGGGCATCTGGTAAGGATGCCTCCTGGGCGCCTTCCTAGGGAGTCCAGCTGGAAGGAGACCCCGGGGAAGACCCAAGACACACTGGAGGGATTATATCTCTCAGCTGGTCTGGGAACGCCTCAGGGTTCTCCCAGTCGAGCTGGTGGAGGTGGCTGGGGCGTGGTCTGGGTCTCCCTACTTCGGTTGCTGCCCCTGCGACCTGAACCCCGGACAAGCGGAAGATAATGGATGGATGGATGGATGGAAGAGGGTCTCTGGATTACAGAGTAAACCAGGGCAACACCATTATTGTAGGATGGTGTGACAACAAAGCTGTAAACCTACTTTCTTCTTTTGTTTTTTCTCGAACCACAAGGCACTGTAAAACGCTGGGGTAGAAAATGCAAAACCCCCATTATGGTTCCCAGATCAGCCATTGTTGAAATATACAACAGGTTTATAGGAGTAGTTGACCTTCTTGATATGCTGTCTGCACTTTACAAGTTCAGATCCTAAAGATTGGAAACCCGACAGAGATGCAATCACTGCACAGGTAATACTTCTTCTCTCTGCAGTGAGCAATAAATTGCAAAAAAAAAACCTTGATGTATCAAATATGGTACAAAACAAAACTCATATATTGTTACAGTCAGTAGACCAAACGAGGTGGATCCGCTACTCGAAGTGACGAGCTTGAACGGAGGTACAGTCAGCAACGGTTTATTTCCCAAACAGCAACGTGGTACAGAGAACAAACAACACAGGACGAGGCAGACACAAGGCGGGTGGTGATGACGTCAGCGGGTCGGAGTGCAAACGACCAGGGAGACTGTAGTGGAGTAGACTTGACGAAGTGTAGACGGCGGGAGGCGAACTGCACACACACACAAAGCACAGAACAGCACAACGGACGAGGCAACAGGAATACAGAGATCACAATGACGGGGCTTGTAGTGTCTAGGCTTGGCAAAAGGCGTGGCACAAGACAAACTGGCGGTGAGGGTAGGGTGTGCAGGGTATAAATAACCAAACCGTGATTAATCCCAGGTGCGCGTGTTTACGGGGGCGTGAACACAGAACCAACCCACACCACGTGATCAAAACAAACCGTCACATATATGCAATGTGTTTCCTTTTTCTCAATTTGACATATGGTTAAATAAACACTCAAGTTTAAAAAATTAATTTTCTGGCAATCATTTGAGTTCACAAGCGATAGATTGGCGTATCAGCCCAGCGCACAAAATGTTCTCCCCTGGATAGGCATGGAGAATCCCCCTCACAACCTTAGTAGAGGATAAAGTGGAAGATAATGGATGGATGGATGGATTTGAGTTCATGCTTGGTTTAAAAGTGCTAAATCACCTTTTTTGGTAGAAGAGACAGCAATGCTCTTTTACAAATAGTAGTACACGTTTTACCTTAAAACACTTAATTCAAGTCCATTTAAAGAACGTCACAGAAATGCTGATATTACTTAACTGCCAGTCCATCAATTCCAAGAGAGTGACAGATAGCTGTTTAACTGTATAGTAAGTTCCTCAAGGGTAATAATATAATCAAATTTCCTTTGCTGTTCTTCCCTTAAAGACTATTTTGCCCTGGTGATAAGGAGGGTAAATATATGAACATGGGAAAGAGGATCCAAACATATATGATTTTACCTGATTTGTTTTTTATCCTGATAGGAATGAACCAGCAGTAATCAACCTCCTCCATTTCTCCTCCATTCCCTTCTCACTAATACTCCACTACAGAGGGACACTGCAAGTAAAGTCACAGCCGTGGATATCAGGGTAATGTCTGTTTTCAGGTGGAAGATTGAGGAGCTTCTGTTGTCATGGTGATGGATGGATGATTGTTATACCAATCACATGTTCCTTAATTATTGTACTAATTTGCTGTTTCATAGCTCACTTTCCTTTCTTGTTCCTGTGAACATAGATGAAAGCGGAAAGATGTGGGGGTGCATGCAGTGTCACTATTCTGTGTTATCATACAGACCTCAAGGAGTCAGCAACGAGGGGGTAATCATGAAAGGTGACTGCTGTGTTAGTCTAACTTCTAATGGGGAATGAATTGATGTTACCTGACACCACTGCACTGATCTGATCTTGTCTAATCTTATACATTAGACTCATCATGTTAAACATGTGTATTATAATGTACAGACACACTGTGATGTAATGAATATCATTGTGGAACTAGCTCCACCTCCTGTAGCTACAACAGTAACATGCTGCTTCAGGATCAATCGCCATATGATATCATACAGATTCATAGAACAATACCAGAAACCAAACCAGGAACTTTAATACATTTAACTGATAATAAATTGTGGGTCATTGCATAATAAAAGCAAATAAACTAAAATAATGAAAAGAAAATGAAAACAGGTGAGGAGTGCCTAGCACTCGTTACATTACCCCCCCCCCCCCCCCAGCCCGCCTTTTGAGGGGGCGAAGGCGGCGCGGCCTTTTGAGGGCGCGAAGGCGGCGCAGCCTTTTGAGAGCGCGAAGGCGGCGCGGCCTTTTGAGGGTGCAAAGGCGGCGCGGCTATTTGAGGTCGCGAAGGTCGCGAAGGCGGCGAAGCCTTTTGAGGGCGCATATGCAATGTGGCCCTTTAAGGGTGCGTAGGCGACGTAGCCCTTTGAGGGCGCATAGGCGACGTGGCCCTTTGAGGACGGGCTCGGCGGTGTGCGGCCCCTTGTGGACGGGCTCTGGCACTGGAGGGACTACAGCGAGCTCTGGCGCTGGAGGGACTACCTCAGGCTCTGGCGCTGAGGAGGGCAACTGACAGGGAGCGGAGGGCAACTGACGCGTGACGGAAAAACTAATGCCGGAATGCTGACGACACGGAAACGGAAAGAATACATACATAAACCCGACCACGTGAAAACTAAAAGTAACCAATGAAAGTAACAATACATTAACTAAATGAGAACAAAAAACGAAAATAATTAAAATAAAATGAAAACAGGTGAGGAGTGCCTAGCACTAATTACATTTATATTGATTCATTATCTCCCGCTTTATCCTCTATTAGGGTCGCGGTGGGGTTCCCCATGCCCATCCAGGGGAGAACATCTCAGTCGCTGGGCAGATAGACCCAGGACAGGGCGCCAATCCATCGCTGGGCATACATTTATATTATTGTTTTTATTTTTATTAATTCCTTTTTTAAATTCATTTTGATATTAATAAAATGTATATATAATTTTTTTCCCACTATGCTGTAACTTAAAAATTATTTTACTTCGGACTCACACTTCAGTCCAGTTAACTCCTGCTACCTTTTGTTACCAATCTCCCTCCTGCTTTAGGTATAAGCAACAGCCAAACACAGTGTTCCAAAATAAGCTTGTGATAACTATAAAGCATAGATTTGGTTTGGCCATAACAAAAAGTAAAACAAAAACCCTTTCTTTAAGTGCTTAAAACTTGGAAATTCAAACTTGAAAACAGGATTGTTTGCTTGAATGAACTGTGGTCTTGTTTGGGCCATGTATATTGCCTGCACCTTTTTGGATTATTGGATTGTGGAACAAAGCTTGGCGAGAAACTGGGTGTTTGTTGTCTCAAGAATGGATTCTACCGTAGTTAGAGTCCAATACCATTGTCTTCAGAGTTCTACCAATGTGTAGAGTGTGATAGACACTGTAGCGTCCTCCAATGTAAAGTTTAAAGAAGAACACAACTGTTCTTAACAACTCTGATTAGGTTTATTCTTGAACTTATACCTAAACATGAGAACTGTAACATAACTAACACAAATGTAAATTGAACAGTTTCTGCATTGTAAACTATTAGTGCTACTTATTCAGTATGAATTAACTTTCAGTCTTAAGAGTGACCCTTTTCTTGTTTAATCACATGAATTTACATCTTGACTTAGACATAAAATAGTATATTAAGTCACATTGATACTAGAAAAGGTAATAAACTTTACGTAAACACAAATAATATGCAAACAAAACACAAAGCTCATTGGCTGCATTAAATAATGAAGAGAGTATATGGTTTCATGCTTCATTTTCCTTGACACTTCAGGAAACATTTTAAACTCTTAATTCTAACTTTGGAAGCTTTGGAACTCTGGAAAAACGAACGTACTTAATGTCAAGTTCAAGTTCAAGTAATTTATTTATATAGCGCTTTTTACAACAGTACATTGTCACAAAGCAGCTTTACAGAATGAAAAGCCTTTAAACCCCCAAAGAGCAAGCCGAAGCGACAGTGGCAAGAAAAAACTGCCTTTTATGTTGTTATTTAAGGAAGAAACCTTGGGAGGACCAAGACTCAGTGGGGGACTCATCCTCCTTGAGCGGCCAGGCAGCAAAAACAATGTAGGACAGCCATGTCCATATATTAAACAAATGGAAAAACTAACAACTGTAAAACTATATGTGAGTCCATTAGGGGGCGTCCTGCAGGACCGCCTTGTCAGGTTCCATACAGTATTCGTCTGCAGAGCCATGGATGAAGATCTCTAGGAAGCCGGGGGACACCTAAAAAGAAACAGACAAGGAAGGCAGTTAGAGCTAATAATAAAGCATGGCATTTAATTAATAAGTGATTTATTGACACAGTGCAGCATGTGACTCCGGCATCACTGACTAGAGCAGCATAACTAAAAGAGGCAGATACTGCAGACTCTACATAGTTGAGATGGCGCTCCGGAACAGCATCATTTCAGCGCCACACCCCCCCATTAATGATGAGGTGGGTGAAGAGGTGACACGCCAGCATACACTGATCACAGATTACCCCCCCAACACAGCCAAGTCTGAGACCTACATCTTTATCTACAGGGGATTAGTTAAACGCAAGATTAAATAAATGTGTTTTTAATTCATTTTTAAAGATTAATAGTGATTCAGAATCACGAACAGTAACTGGAAGGCTATTCCAAAGTTGAGGAGCCTTGTGGGAGAACGCTCTTCCTCATGTCCTGATGTTTTCGGCCGTTCTGTTCTTGTGTTTTTGGGTTCTGTGTTTCTGTGTTCCTGTGTTTAGTTAAATAGCTGTCTCGTTTGGGTGTTTTAGTTAGTTAGCTTCGCAGGTTCATTGGTTGTTTCTGTGCACGTGATGGGATGTGTTAGGGGATTTAGTTCCGGGGTTGCGTGTCGTCCGTGCGCGTCTTAGTTTTTAGGTTACACTTGTCCGTATGTACCAGTGTGTTTGGTGTTTGTGCACCTTAAATAAAATTCACGTTCCTGCTACCTGCGTGGCTGGCTCCCTTCTGCGCGTTAGAACGCTGCAGCTCTGCGCTGTATTTGCGCAGCCGCGTTTAGCTCCAGTTAGACAAGTGTGACAAAATGACGCGCCACTCGTTTGGGGAGTCCAGAGCCCAGGTAGGTCTTTTTAAAATTTTTCTTTGGGGGGGCCGTATAGCCTCGTACTCGTGGCGCGCGCCGACGTGCCCGCGAGTGCGTCGTTATGCGGAGCCCGCCGTCCCGGAGCCGGGGGAGCGGCACAAACAGTGTGGCGGAGTATGGCGACTCCGATGAGGAATGGTTGTGGAGGTATGGATATGAGTCGCTCTGTGCGGAGGATGGCCACCAAGCGTGCGTGCCCGCCGAGGTCCGCCCAGCGTGCGTGCCCGCCGAGGTCCACCCAGCGTGTGTGCCCACTGAGGTCCGCCCAACGTGCGTGCCCGCCAAGGTCCAGCCAGCATGCGTGCCCGCCAAGGTCCTGCCAGCGTGCGAACCCGCCGATGTTCAGCCAGCGTGCGTGCCCGCCAAGGTCCTGCCAGCGTGCGAACCCGCCGAGGTCCAGCCAGCGTATGAATCCGCCGAAGCCCCTCCTGCATGCGTTCCCCAGCCGGCGAGCAGTCCTGCCATGGACCCACGAGCCTGCACACCGGTGGTGGTCCCTGCGCCGCACGCCGCCCAGCCCAAAGGCAAGGGGCCGCACGCCGCCCAGCCCGAAGTCAAGGGGCCGCGCGCCGTCTAGCCCGAAGTCAAGGGTCGGCGCGTCGTCCAGCCCGAAGTCAAGGGGCCGCGCGCCGTCCAGCCCGAAGTCAAGGGGCCGCGCGCCGTCCAGCCCGAAGTCAAGGGGTCGCGCGCCGTCCAGCCCGAAGTCAAGGGTCCGCACGCCGCCCAGCCCGAAGTCAAGGGGCCGCGCGCCGTCCAGCCCGAAGTCAAGGGGTCGCGCGCCGTCCAGCCCGAAGTCAAGGGGCCGCGGGCCGTCCAGCCCGAAATCAAGGGTCCGCACGCCGCACACTACAGCCCGAAAGTCCAAGGGGCTGCGCGCCGTCCAGCCCGAAGTGAAGGGGCCGCGCGCCGTCCAGCCCGAAGTCAAGGGGCCGCGCGTCGTCCAGCCCGAAGTCAAGGGGCCGTGCGCCGTCCAGCCCGAAGTCAAGGGGTTGCGCGCCGTCCAGCCCGAAGTCAAGGGGTCGCGCGCCGTCCAGCCCGAAGTCTAGGGGTTGCGCGCCGTCCAGCCCGAGGTCAAGGGTCCGCGCGCCGTCCAGCCCGAGCAGCAGGGGCCGCGCGCCGTCCAGCCCGAAGTCGAGGGTCCGCGCTGTCCAGCCCGAAGTCAAGGGTCCGCGCACCGTCCAGCCTGAAGTCGAGGGTCCGCGCGTCGTCCAGCCCGAAGTCAAGGGGCCGCGCGCCGTCCAGCCCAAAGTCAAGGGTCCGCGCGCCGTCCAGCCCGAGGTCAAGGGTCCGCGCGCCGTCCAGCCCGAGCAGCAGGGGCCGCACGCCGCCCAGCCCGAGGTCCAGGGGGCGCACGCCGCCCAGCCCGAGCGGCAGGGGCCGCACGCCGCCCAGTCCGAGCGGCAGGGGGCCGCACGCCGCCCAGCCCGAGGTCCAGGGGGCACACGCCGCCCAGCCCGAGGTCCAGGGGGCGCACGCCGCCCCAGGGGATGCTGGGGGCCGTCCGCCTCGCCCCGCAGCCAGGGGCCGTCCGCCTTGCCCCGCAGCCAGGGGCCGTCCGCCTTGCAACGTAGCCAGGGGGCGCCCGCCTTGCCACGAGGGCGTGGCCCATTCCTCGTCCGACGTGGGCATCCACTGGACCACGCAGCTAGAGGGCGTGGCCCATTCCTCGCCCGACGTGGGCGTCCACCACTGTTCATAACCAAATATATACAAACATTCTTCAGTAAGCTAAGCACTTTTTCTTTTTATTAGTGTTACAATGATTCCAGCGCTCAACCAACCGGAACTCACTGTACTACTATGGTAGTAAGCAAGAATTTAGTTCATTATAAAAATTTTAAAACTTGAAGCTCATGGTTTTGTACCATTTGTCTGTTTTTTCCTCATAGTACTCAGTTTTGAAGGTGAAATCCAATCCATCTGTGAAGCCACCTACTATATACAAGATCCCATCCATCACCTGAAAACAGAGAACAAATATGAACAAAAGAAGAAAAACAGAATATTGATGAAACCAGTATTAGCAAAAAGACATCAATATTAGACTCATCCAAAGCCACATCTGTATGGTATATGGTTTATATGTAAAGCTGATAAATAATTAAAGTTATCTAAGTGTAGTCTCGAACATTGTTGATTAGTTTAAAAAAACCCAAATGAAATTATGATGTCAATGTAATTGTACACCTAAACAGCTGTTTTATATTTATTGCTGATTTTTTGCTTTGTCTTGGTACCGCAATTCCAAAGTTTCTTCGTTGATTAAGCATGGGGGAGCGATAATTCCACATGTTGGAGTGAGGGTCATAAACTTCAACACTGTTCAGAAATTCAAATCCATTGAATCCCCCAACCTGGAGACAAAAACGTTCCAGTTGTGTAAATGTAAAAGAAGCGACCAATTCAAAGCACAAAGAATACTGTCAGAAGTCATTATACACTATATGGACAAAAGTATTGGGGTCACTGTCCTATTGACACAGGTTTGTGAAATCAAACACCCAGCCATTTTGACTATCTCCTGTTTCTAGCTTTGTAAGAACTATTTGGAGAAGATCTTTTTCTGTTCCAGCATGACTTAAAGTCAGCCCCTAAAGTCAGAGTTATGGAGGAACCTGATTGACCCTGATTGAGTCCTGACCCTAACCTTAAAAAATGTCTTTAGGGTGAACTAGAATAGAGATTGTAAACCAGGCCCTTATGTCCAACATCAATATCTGACTTCACAAATGTTATTTTGAATATATGGGTGAACAAATTTAAAAAATCTTGTAGAAAGTCTTTCCAAAAAAGTGAAAGCCATAATGGGTACAATTAACAATCTAAATCTAGTGGAGCCACAAAAGCTACTGTAGGTGTAATGTGTCTAAATACTTTTAACTTTTCAAAGACTTTTGTAAGTTCAATCTGGAAACATTAACCTTAATTTACAAAAAATAAATAAATAAATAAAAAAATCAGTAGTTATATAAAGTTCCAATTTCTTAGAGACCCAAGAACATTCTGAAACCTAAAACTATTAAACATCTGTGTAACAATTTAGGGTAACCGTACCACATCCATAAACCCTCTTGAGGACATTCACCTGAAGCCACTGGAATCTTTTAATCCCTTATGTCTTGTTTGATTTAAAGTCTTAACCAAACAGTGCACACAGCTTTCAGACTCAGGAGCAATTTTATCTATTGGGGCTTCTGTAATTAAACTATTTTACATTCAAGGAACCCTTCAGGTTAGACAGGGATCTTCTAAATATGTAGATATGTGGACAAAATTGTTGGTACCCCTCAGTTATTCATTCATTCATTCATTCATTATCTTCCGCTTTGTCCTATATTGGGGTTGCAGGGGGGGGGGGGGTTCCCCATGCCCATCCAGGGGAGAACGTTTTGGGTGCTGGGCAGATACACCCAGGACAGGATGCCAATGTATCGCTGGGCACACACTCACTCACACATACACACACTATATGGGGCAATTTGGAGAACTCAATTGACTTGATCCATGTTTTTGGACTGCGGGAGGAAACCGCGGACACGGGGAGAACATGGAAACTCCACCCAGATGGGGATTCAAACCGGGAATCCCTAGTGCTGAGAGGCGAACGTGCTAACCACTAAGCCACCGTGCCACCCCTCAGTTAATGAAAGAAAAACACACAATTAACCATTAATAGTGTCACGAATCGTGCCGCGCTGTCCGGAAGATGGTGGCGCAGCGCGGTGTGGTGTAGATATAGCGAGCCAGGCGACCAGGTAAGCGAACAAAAAGCGCTTTTATTTAGTTTGCGCAGCGGGAACGTCGCTGAAGGTACAGAGAGAAAAATACTTAAATACAAAACAATACAGCGGGAACGCCACTGAGGACACGACGAGACATGCCGAGAACTAAATTCAAATCAATAAAGCAAGCAGCGGAAAGGCTGCTGAATGCACCGCGGGAGGAGCTGCTAGCGAAATATAGAAACAACCACATTGCAAACCCGACGTGGCAATTGAGCGACTGCACCCTAACGTGTAGACTCAGTAATGCTGACCTGTTGACTCACTGCGCATGCGTGCTTAAAATGCAGTCAGCAGGTCGCACGTGATCAGGTAGGACCCAATCCCTGCTCAAGGGGATGGGCCCTTCCTATGGAAGCCCAAAACAGCCAAAACCCGACACACGGGAGACAGGGGGGAGGGACCCAACCCTCCCAACCCTCCCAACCTGACAAATAGTCAGATAATGCTTTTCAACCATGCTTCAACAGAATTATTTTAGAAAATAAATTCATGAAACAGGCCTGTACAGAAATGATTATACCCTTAACTTAATATTTTGTTAAAAATTCACAATGTGACTTCTGCACCTCTCATCAGGTATTTTGGCCCACTCCTCATGAGCAAACTGCTCTAGTTGTCTCAGGTTTTAAGGGAGCTTTTTCCAGATAATATGTTTTAGCTCCTTCGAAAGATGCTCAATAGGATTTTGGTCGGAGCTCATAGAATGTTACTTCAGAATAGTCCAATTTTTTCCTCTTAATCATGTTTGTGTGTTTTTAGCTGTGTGTTTTGGGTTATTATCCTGTTGCAAGACCTACTGTGTGCAACTGTGACTGTGACTGAGCCCAAGCTTTCTGACACTGGGCAGCACTTTTCTCTCTAAAATCTGTTGATATTTAAGATTTCATTGTACAATGCACAGGTTCAAAACACCTTGTGCCAGGTGCAGCAAAGCAGTCTCAGAACATAACATTCTTTTCTTGTTATGCTTAATTTTCCCGTCTGTGAACATAGATCTAATGTGCCTTGGCAAAAAGTTCAAATTTTGTCTCATCTGTCAATAGGGCATTCTTCCAGAATCTTTAGAGCATGTCAACATGTAGTTTGGCAAATTACAGTATGTCTTTTCATGATTTGTTTTCAACAATGGTGTCCTCCTTGGTCATCTCCCATGAAGTCCACATCAGCTCAAACAACAATGGATGGTGACACTGATGCTCCTTGAGCTTGAAGTTCACCTTTAATCTCTTTAAAAGTTTTCTTTTTGTTAAAAAAAAAAAGTTTTTTTTTTTGTTACCATTGGTCATTGTCATCAATTTCTCCCCTGCAACCACATTTAGGGTCCACATACAGTCCCATGGATCTTAAATGTAAAATCTTAAACTTATGTGTAACTGTAGTCACAGGAACATATTTAGAGATGTTTTTTATAACCTTTACCTTAAACTTGCTTGTCTAAAATTTTTTTTTATAATCTGCTGAGACAACTATTTCCTTTAATTCCTCCGGCCCATGTTGAGTGTGGTATAGACCATGTCATCAAACCCATACCCACAGCCCTATATATAGGTCCATTGACTGATTACAAAATTGTAGAGACATCCCTTTTGTCACATTTTTTTCAGGGATACCATCATTTTTGTCCAGGCCTGTTTAATGAGTTCACTTTTTAAAATAATTCTGTTGAAGCATGGTTCAAAATTATTGTTGGATTTCCATTTGTTCACTTTCATAGAATTTTTATTTATCTTTATTTTTTGTCAGATTCAAGGTATTTCTGTGACCATTGTTAGTTTTTCTTTTATTAACCCAAGGGTATTAACAACTTTGTTCATGTGTGTAACCACCTGAAGAACCCTTGGGGAACCCCTGAGGAGTGCATTTACCAGGTGTAAGGTGTCTGGACTCACCTCATAGATCTGGTTATTAAGAGTAATGGCCCCCATTCCGCTCCTACGCTCTTGGAGTGAATGAAAGTCCACTGGTCAATTTGAGGGTTGAAACACTCGGCTGTGGACCGTTCTCCCCTACAGCCTCCGCAAATGTAAATCTGAAGAAAACATTAGAAAAAGTACAATTCATTTTTACGTTCTGCTCAAGGTGATAAATAAATGCAATGTCTAGTATTACCTTGCCATGTAGGGTGGTGGCGCTGGCTTCAACTCGCTCCTCATTCATAGGTGCCATATAGCTCCACTGGTTGGTTAGAGGTGAATATCATTCAACAACCTTTTATCAGAGCCTCCCATGGCATATATGTATCCATCCAGCACAGCCAGGCTAAAGTTGAAATGGCATGAGTGCATAGGTGCCACATCATGCCAGGTCTGAGAAATAACATCAAATTTGCAGACACTGTTGCTGCTCTTAGAAAATCCATTCCCAACGCACCCACCAACAATGTATATGAAACCAACAAGAAAGGCTGTTTTGTGATTGGCTCGTGGACATTCTAGTGTGTAACTGATTATCCTCCAGGATTTAGCTCTGGAGTCATAAGATTCAATGGTGTTGCAGCGGCCACTATGATTCTGGCCTCCAATATCAAGCAGAACAGAGTGTGGCACCCGGGGGCGACTTGCTGGATCGAGTAAGACTGTGCTGCTCAGTCTGGATGTCTTATTGAGGATCTTCAGGGAGTGATCGATGATGGAGATAAACTCCTTGTATTGGCAGATAAGCTGGTTTTCCTTCACCTCGTGCAAGCAGAACTCAGTACTTGTTAGGCCCAGTCGTACCTGAGCACAAAACACAGATAAGATATGAATGTTTGTATATGAGGACCATGCAGGCTGTGGGTCAGCTGTGATGTGCTCCACATCCATATACAAACTGGGCTGGCATTGTTAGTGCTAATCATTGGTTTGGACTTAAGTTATTTTTAGTTAGTACGTTATTAAAACTTTAGTCCCGTCTTAATTCCTCACGTCTGCTCACCTTTGGCAACAGTGCGATGATGTGGGGTGAGCGCAGTTTCAGGTCATGCTTGATCCAGGTCATCACTGCTTTAAACACTGTTTTCTCCTACATTTACATTACATTTACATTTAGTCATTTAGCAGAGGTTGAACTTAAGGAATTCACAGAAGAGGTGAACAAGGCCCTGGATGTTGAGGTAATCAGCCGCGGCCAGCAGACACTCTACATTACTGACTGTGATTTCTATATGGCTGGTGTAAGCATACTGAATTATCAGCTCCATCTTGTCCGATGAGAGGTCCTGCCAGCATGCGTGCTCGTCGAGGTCCAGCCAGCGTGCGTGCCCGCCGAGGTCCAGCCAGCGTGCGTGCCCGCCGAGGTCCAGCCAGCGTGCGAACCCGCCGAGGTCCAGCCAGCGTGCGTGCCCGCCGAGGTCCTGCCAGCGCGCGAACCCATCCCGAAGTCCAGGGGCGTCACGCCGCCCATCCCGAAGTCCAGTGGCGTCACGCCGCCCATCCCGAAGCCCAGGGGCGTCACGCCGCCCATCCCGAAGCCCAGGGGCATCACGCCACCCATCCCGAAGCCCAGGGGCGTCACGCCGCCCATCCTGAAGTCCAGGGGCGTCACGCCGCCCAGCCCGAGCACCAGGGGCCGCACGCCACCCAGCCCGGGGTCCAGGGGCCGCACGCCACCCAGCCCGAGCAGCAGGGGCCGCACGCCGCCCAGCCCGAGCAGCAGGGGCCGCACGCCGCCCAGCCCGAGCAGCAGGGGCCGCACGCCGCCCAGCCCGGGGTCCAGGGGCCGCACGCCGCCCAGCCCGGGGTCCAGGGGCCGCACACCGCCCATCCCGTGGCCCAGCCCGAGGTCCACTTCTGATCCGCCGAGGCCGTCCACCGGACCACGCAGCCAGTGGGCGTGGCCCACTCCTCGTCCGCCGAGGGCGTCCACCGGACCACGCAGTCAGAGGGCGTGGCCCACTTCTGATCCACCGAGGCCGTCCACCAGACCACGCAGTCAGTGGGCGTGGCCCACTTCTGATCCGCCGTGGGCGTCCAACTGACTTTGCAACCTGACTTTGCCCGCCGTGGTCCGCCCAGCGTGCGTGCCCGCCAACGTCCTGCCAGGGTCCGAACCCACCGAGGTCCGCCCAGCGTGCGTGCCCGTCGAGGTCCAGCCAGCGTGCGTGCCCGCCGAGGTCCAGCCAGCGTGCGTGCCCGCCGAGGTCCAGCCAGCGTGCGTGCCCGCCGAGGTCCAGCCAGCGTGCGAACCCGCCGAGGTCCTGCCAGCTCGCGAACCCATCCCGAAGTCCAGGGGCGTCACGCCGCCCAGCCCGGGGTCCAGGGGCCGCATGCCGCCCAGCCCGGGGTCCAGGGGCCGCACACCGCCCAGCCCGGGGTCCAGGGGCGTCACGCCGCCCATCCCGCGGCCCAGCCCGAGGTCCACTTCTGATCCGCCGAGGCCGTCCACCGGACCACGCAGCCAGAGGGCGTGGCACACTCCTCATCCGCCGAGGGCGTGCACCGGACCACACAGTCAGAGGGCGTAGCCCACTTCTGATCCACCGAGGCCGTCCACCGGACCACGCAGTCAGAGGGCGTGGCCTACTTCTGATCCGCCGTGGGCGTCCACCTGACTTTGCAGCCAGAGGGCGTTCGGCACGCCTCCCCCGCAGAGGGCGTCCACCTGAGGGCGCCTTCCAAGCCCGGCTCAAGGAGGGCGGAGGACCCCCCCCCCCCACCCGGGACTGTTATTTTTTTTCTTGGTCGCGTCCCCCCGTTGCGCGACCGCAGGGGCAGGGGTAATGTAACAGGTGCCTAGGGCACCTGTCACCTGTTCTGTGTTTCGTTCCGTTTGTTTCATTTCGTTCCGTTTGTTTGTTTCAATTAATGTTCATTGGTTCATTATTCTCGTTAATTAACTCGGTATTGTCATTGGCTTGTTTTGTGCACGTGGTCGGGTGTCTTTTTGTATTTCTTTCCATTGTTTCTCGTCATCGGGGCTGGTCGTGTGTTATATGTCAATAGTCATTTGTACCTCATGTTTTGTGGTGTTACTGCACCTTTAAATAAACCCGTTCTCTGCTACCTGCGTGCCTGGCTCCTTTCAGCGCGTGTAAACGCGGCAGCTCTGCGCTTCCTATGCGCATCCGCTTTTCCCAACAGGATGACATAATATAAAACTATGACACACAAAGATCACAATTGGTCCCTTTCTTCAGTTGTATATGATTCTGGAATTGTACCTTTTTACATACTTGTACTTTAGGGCCTGTTTCGCTGCCTTCACTTTTGTTTTGCTCAGGAACTCATTCAACCCTGCAGTCCATTCTGTTTGAATTTTCCAATAATCTCCCTCTTTGGTCATCCTTCCTATATTAGTTCCAGATTTCCTTATCATCTACATAGGCCTAGGTACTTTCTTGCACAATAGCCCAGCTTTAGATATGTCATTACACTTTTGACACCTTATCACTTTTCCTTTCATGCATTTATAGTCACACACCCGATCCATTTTAACAGGGCCCTATATCTCCTTCTAGCCATCCTAATGTTGCTCTGTACCCATTTGACTCCTTCATCAAGGGTAATAATCACTTTTCTTAGATCTTCTAAGAAGTTAGAATTCATTGGAGTAAGTGATTTAGGATTCATGGTAGCCCTTGCCATATCAAATCTCTGATTGAATATAGCTTTCTCTCACTCACCGTGACAGTGTTTGATCCCTCTATGAGTAAATGAGTTTGATTACTCTATGAGCATATGTCATTACTCCAATGACACTTGAACGGGTGGTATCCACACAGGTCTCCAAATTTCTTAATCAGAATAATCTCCTCGATCCCAATCAATCCGGTTTTAGATGTGGTCACTCCACGGAGACAGCATTACTCTCTGTGATTGACTCACTTAAATCTGCCAAAGCCAAATCTCAATCCTCGGTCCTCATTTTGTTAGACCTTTCGGCAGCTTTTGATACAGTAAATCATCAGATTCTACTGTCCACTCTAGCTGAATTAGGCTTTTCTGATACGACACTTGAATGGTTCCGATCCTATCTCACAGGAAGGACCTTCAAAGTGTCATGGAATGGGGAGATCTCTAACTCTCACCAAGTACGCACTGGTGTGCCTCAGGGCTCTGTACTTGGTCCTCTCCTCTTCTCTCTTTACATGACATCACTGAGCACAGTCATCCAGGCGCATGGTTTCTCTTACCACTGCTATGCTGATGACACTCAACTTCATCTGTCTTTTGCCCCTGATGACACCACCATCTCAAATCGAGTATCTGCATGCCTCTCCGACTTATCTGTCTGGATGAAGGCCCGTCATCTCAAATTAAACTTAGAAAAAACAGAGCTCCTCATTATCCCTGCTAAACCCTCAATCCATCACAACCTGACCTTCCAAATTGATGGCTCCACAATCTCCCCAACTGACTCGGTCCGGAACCTTGGGTTCACTATAGACTCCCACCTTAAACTCTCTGATCATGTGATCAAAACCGCCCGTTCTTGTAGATTCCTTCTTTATAACATAAGGAAGATCAGACCCTTTCTGACTGAACATGCTACCCAACTGCTTGTTCAAGCCCTAGTCTTATCCCGGCTTGATTATTGTAATGCACTTCTTGCTGGTATCCCAAATTCCACCATCAGACCTCTTCAATTAATTCAAAACTCTGCAGCCCGACTCGTGTTTAACCAGCCCAAGCGAACTCACGTCACTCCATTACTCACTTCCCTCCATTGGCTTCCTGTAGCTGCTCGCATTCAATACAAGTCGCTGACTCTGGCATACAGAACCATTTCTGGATCTTCCCCCTCTTACCTTCACTCTATCTTTTCAAAATACACTCCGACTCGTTCACTTCGCTCCAGTGACGATTGTCGCCTGGCGATTCCACCTCACCGAGGAGCTAATTCTCATTCTGTGGCGTTCACCACTGCAAAATGGTGGAACGATCTTCCCAACTCTGTCCGTAAGGCAGAATCTTTAAACAGTTTTAAGAAACTACTTAAGACGCATCTATTTACCAAATACCTGTTATAAAAAAAAAAAAAAAAAAAAAAAAAAAAAAAAAAAAAAAAAAGGGGGGGGGGCGCAGCTTCGAATAACAATCAGGTTGATGAACTTACAGTATAGTTGGTTTTCTCCATGGCTTCTGACTTGTGGTGTTCTCATTTGTAAGTCGCTTTGGATAAAAGCGTCTGCTAAATGACTAAATGTAATGTAAATGTAAATGTAAATGTACAGGAATTGTTGGTTCTCAAGACGACCACTTTTTGTCCTACCTCTAGAGAAGTGCTTCTCAAATAGTGGGGCGTGCAATCACAGAGCAAGTGATATTAAGTGTACTGAACAAACCCTGAAGAGGCAACATGGACAAATATTTAACAGGGATGACGGAAAGAAAGGCGGAAAGAGACGAAGATAATGAGAGCAACAAAAGTCAACCGAAAGTTAAATGTCGAAGCGTATGGCTTCACTGCAACTCTAACTTCACTGTAATGAAGGTGGGAGACGAAGAAAGACCGCTGTGTCTGCTGTGTCTTAAAATGTTGGCAGCGGACAGCATGAAGCCAAATAAATGAAGGCGTCACTTAAAGACATTACACCCCAATCACGCTGATAACCGCTTGAGTTTTTTATCATAAACGTGACGCATACAGCCAGCAATCATAACACTTTATGAAAGCAACTTCTGTAGCTGTGCGCTACAAAACGGGCGCATTGGAGACATTACTTCTGACTTCCTCAAAAAAAAAAAAAAATAAATAAATAAATAGCACAATGTAACAGGTGCCTAGGGCACCTGTCACCTGTTTTGTGTTTCGTTCCGTTTGCGGGCTGCGCATAGCGGCGCACTCGCAGACACGGCGGAACGCGCCGTGAGTATGAGGCTACACGGCCCCCGCAAAGAAAAATTTAAAAGAGCACTTACCTGGGCTCTGGACTCCCCAAATTTCCTTTGGCTGGTCATTCTGTCACGGTAGTCAGCCAGAGGGCGTGGCCCACTTCTGATCCGCCGTGGGCGTCCACCTGACTTTGCAGCCAGAGGGCGTTCGGTACGCCTCACCCGCAGAGGGCGCCCACCCGAGGGCGCCTTCCAAGCCCCGCTCGAGGAGGGCGGAGGACCCCCCCGGGACTGTTTTTTTTTCTCTTGGTCGCGTCCCCCCGTTGCGCGACCGCAGGGTACGTCATTAGTTCATTAGTTTTGTTAATTAACTCGGTGTTGTAATTGGTTTGTCTTGTGCACGTGATCGGGTGTCTTTTTGTATTTATGTCCATTGTTTCTTGTCTTCAGGGCTGGTCGTTTGTGTTATATGTCACATAGTCTTTTGTACCTCTTGTTTTGTGGTGCACTGCACCTTTAATAAACCTGTTCTCTGCTACCTGCGTGCCTGGCTCCCTTCAGCGCGTGTATACGCGGCGGCTTGCTCCCTATGCGCAACCGCTTCAGCCTGAGGTAGACTACCGTGACACACAAATTGTTGTATTCATTTTTGTTTTGTAGGTTAAAGTGTAAATAAATTGTGCTCCTGAATTAATGTTGCTGATGAATTTGAATTTATTATTACAGTGGAACCTCGAGATACGAGTTTAATTCATTCCAGACCCGAGCTCGTAAGTCGATCTACTCGTATCTCGAATGAATTTTCCCCATATAAAATAAAGTAAATCCAATTAATTGGTTCTAACCCTATAAACAGTTCCAAAGTTACCCTAAATGCTAAAAAAGACATTTTATGAATTAATAAATGTACCTGAAACTGTTACAGGTGCCTGGGGCACCTGTCCCTCGTTTGGGTTCTTCATTATCTCAGTCTTGGTGATTGGTTTGTTTTGTGCACGTGATTAGTTGGGTTGTTATTTAGTTTCCGTTTCCCCTCTGTTCGGTGCACGTCGTTGTTTTGCGGTTATCCTACCCAAATGTTAGTTTGTTCGTTTTGTTCCCTCCTTTCTGTTGGTGTTCTGTCACCAGGTTTTAATAAATTCGGTTTTGGATTTTATCCCGGTGTTTTTCTGGACTCTCTCTCCGCGTACGTCACTGCGCACTTTCTCCGCGCAGGTCGCACTCGTGGGAGCATTTCCGTGGACCGACGTATGCTTTACTCCCTGCGTAGTCGGTGCCCGGGAAGCGCTCACTAGGCGCGAGCGGCGTACGCCATTTCCCGCGTAGCCGCCCTCTTCCGGGGAAGAACGGACATCTCTAACAGAAAGACGTGCCAAACCATCGGGAGAGTTCCGGACACCAGGGGTCACCCACCGCTGAGCTGGAGGACCAGAGGCTGCACCGCTGAAGAAGCCACGCACTAGGGTACTAGAGAGTACTCCGAGCACCAGGGTCCGCCAGCCGGAGACTTCGGACACCAGGGGCGTTATCCCCGCCTCGCAGCAATAGCCCCGCAGCGAGATGACGTGCTCCACGCTGTCAGCAGGGGGCAGCCAGCAGGCTTCACAGCCAGAGGGACCTTCCCCCCCCTTTTTCTTTTTGCGAAAACTTATTATTATTATTATTATTATTATTATTTTTTTGGGGGGGCGCTTTCCTTTTTGCGCGACTCTTGGGGTGGGGGTATGTTACAGGTGCCTGGGGCACCTGTCCCTCGTTCGGCGCTGCGCACTTTCTCCGCGCAGGTCGCACTCGTGGGAGCATTTCCATGGACTGACGTACGCTTTACTCCCCGCGTAGTCGGTGCCCGGGAAGTGCTCACTAGGTGTGAGCGGCGTACGCCGTTTCCCGCGTAGCCGCCCTCTTCCGGGGAAGAACGGACATCTCTAACAGAAACACGTATACATAAACAATAAAATAAATAATGAAATGAGAAATGCAGAAAATATATCAATAAAATGTATGTAAAGCAATGGTAAATGTACAGAATATTACCTGCGTGGCTGACGACTGTGGCTAACCGAGTGCTAATTCGAGCGCCACATGACATGGAGTTTTTCCTTCAATATTTTGTGCGCTTCGAATACTCGTGGATTTTCTGAATGATAGACAAGCAGCGGCTTCACCTTGCAGTCGCCCCACACAATGCAAGGGTAAGACGGTCCTTCATGGGCTTATGACCTGGCATCTGTTTCTCCTCGGCCATGATGTAAGTCTTACGGGGCATTTTTTTCCAAAACACCAGTTTCATCGCAGTTAAATACTTGCTGCAAGATGTAGCCTTCTTCTTCTATTAACTTCTCGTCCAAGTAGTGGCTGAGGCAACTTCTCCCCATTTTCCCGCACTGGCAATTATGGTTCCTATTCCGAGTGAGAACGGAAAGATCCGATGTCGCACGATCATCGTCGATAGGTTTTAGCTATTTAGCTCGACTCGTAACTCGAATTATCGCTCGTAAAATGAACAGAAATTTCGCTCTTGACGCTACTCATATCTTGAATTACTCATATGTAGAGTAGCTCGTATCTCGAGGTTCAACTGTATTTATTGATTTTATTTAATTTCATTTTTCAGTATCTAATGCCAGTCAGTTCAAAAATGTTTCTAGTTTAATTAAGGATTTTATTCGTTTCTGTTACAAAATAAAAAACAAAGTTAATAAAATTATTCTGCCCTAAATTGATCTATATTTCTTTCTTTTTTTGTATTCTTTATTGTTAATAAGGATACATTGTTATAAAAGAGGTGTACTTATAACAAATTTATAGACAAATCATACTACAGTGGGCGTGTAAAAATACTTTATCCCATTTTGTCATGTAGGGAGGGTGAGGTGAGTGTGCGTGTGTGTGGGGGGGGCGCAAAATGTTTTCTTCTTCCTTGGGGGGGGCTTAAGAGAAAATAATTGAGAATCACTGCTCTAGAGTAATATCTTCTCATTGGGTTTTTCCAAAGTCGGGACATCCCAAATCGGATTTCCTGATATCTTTTGTTTGAAATTCTTGCACCTATGTCTTTTATTAATTGTAACATTAACTTTTCAGTCGGATGGTTATGTTTGTCATGTAGTTGCTGCAGCATACTTTTTTAATTATTTGCGCATATTTTTGGCTCTTTCATGTACGCCATCTTTTTGTTTAATTCTGTACTTTCCTCTTGTGTCGGCCTTATTAAGTTATCTATTTCTCTATTTCCTTTAGTTGCTGGGCTTTGTTGGGTTGTATCTGCTGTTTGATGTAGGCATATTATGTCTGTCATCCCTCTTATCAGACTTATCAGCTTTCAAACCGCTGTAAAAAAAAAAAAAGTGACCTCACTTTGACTTTTTTTATGTTCACCAGGAGGCCGTGGTCATCTATCCTTTTTAACACTTACTCAACTAGTTTTAGATATTCTGCTCTCCCTGTGGTGTGTGTGGGGGGTCTAGGAAGAGTGAATGTTCTGTTGTCTGTGGGTTGTCTGATGTCTGTAGGGTGTCTGAGGTGTGTGCTTCTGTCGGTGGTAGTCCCCAGTGCCGTTCTCCTATGGTTTGTGTCACAGATGTCCCTGATAGTGTTGTGTGTGATGTATTGTCTATCCTTTGTGCTGGGATACTGCCAACTGTGCTTTGTGTGCAGAAGGCTAAGAAGGGGGAGGGGGAGAAGGCTGATGCCCTCTGTTCCATTCCAGCTGCCCTCTGCTCCGTTCCAGTTGTCCTCCGCTCTGGACCAGTTGTCCTTCATTCAGGACCAGTTTTCTTTCATTCAGGATGAGCAGTCCTCCCATCCGTTCCTAATGCCTCATGTGTCCGAGCCCGCCTTAGTCTCACATGTGTCAGAGCCCACCATAGTCTCTCCTCTGCCTGCCTTATACCCCGCCGGTGTGGACATTGATCCCTTAGGGCTTGGGGCCCTCCCGTTGTTGTCACCTCACGTTGTCGACTGCTCCTGAGTCGCTCATTTTTTGGGGGAGAGTACTGTGAGAAGTGCTATGCACTCCTCACCTGTTTTGCTTTTCATTTGGTTATTTCTCTTAAGTGTTCCTTATTTAGTTAATTATTTTGTTATTTTCTTTGGTTGCTTTTTGTTTATCACATGGTCTGTTTCCAGTTTATATTCTTTCCGTTTCATGTTCAGACCGGCATTGTTTTCGTTGTCACGTGTTGCCAATGCTGATGTTTCATATTGGTTTTCCTTGGTGTCGACTCAATAAATGACTCACTTACCCATGTCTCCTTAGTTCATTCTGCACTATGTCGCTTTTCAATGCTCCCCTTAAATGACAGTAAATTTACGCATTTTTAATGCGTAACATATAATATAATACAATACATGTTAAATTAAAAATATGTTATATTACAATATGACATGGTATCTGTTATAAAAAATGTACTAAACATTATGTCCTATTTGTTAAAGAAAAATGAAAGGAAACCATTTAGTCCAAAACATCACTTCTGTTGCGCGCTGCGACGTAGAAGGTAAGAGCAGAACCAAACACGCACCACTAAAAGGGACGATAAACGTAAATATTTATTAACACTAATAATATAAACAAAAATAGGCACTTGGGCCGAAAAAACGTGTATGGCGGGTGGGTACTAACTTTCTAGTCTCGACGACAAGGACTAATAACTTCTCTTTAAATCTCATCTCATTATCTTCCAAATAATCCCCAACTTAATCCTCCTCTAGGTGTCACACACACACCCACTTCCACTGCTCCGCCTAACTCACCTACACACACACCCACTGATACACCTGATGCACCATCCACCAATCAGCGCTCTCCCTCTCCTGAGTACTGATCAGGTGATTCTCATTAGCAGGCACTCTATTTAAGCCGGCGTCCCGGATCCACCTTTGCAGAGTTTTCTGTTTACGTTGGTATGCTATGGTGTTTATGTGCGTTTGGTTCTCGCCTCTTACTCACCTTTTGCTGCTACTATCCGGATCTGCCCGTTGGTATTTTCTAGGACGATTTACCTGTGTGCAGGTGAGGGATCACGGACTCCATTTCCCTCGAGTTCACCTCGCTGCATTCCGTACCGTCTCATCATCTGTTCTTCTGGGGATTCCGACGACCAGTGACGTCATTACCAACGCTTTACCTCTGTTTATTCATTCTAAGCTGTTGACTGTATTGATTATTGCCGACGCAATAAAGACTCATTAAATTTGCTAAAATCTTCACGCTTCCTGCGTTTCATCCAGTAGCGTGACACTAGGTTCCCATGATTGATTGATCTAAATATGTTGCTGTAACTAGACCTATCCCACCCACAACACCTTCAACATTCAAACAACTTTTAACCCTGCACTGGATTAGTTGCACATAGATGCACCACTCACTTTAATTATAACTTAAAAACAGTTATAAGTTATATAACTGTTATAACTTATAAACAGTTTAGTTATATTCATTCATTCATTCATTATCTCCCACTTTATCCTCTATTAGGGTCGCGGTGGGGTTCCCCATGCCCATCCAGGGTAGAATGTCTCGGGCGCTGGGCAGATAGACCCAGGACAGGGCGCCAATCCATCGCTGGGCACACACTCACTCACTCAAACACACTCTATATGGGGCAATTTTTTTGAGATTTCAATTGACTTGATCCATGTTTTTGGACTGTGGGAGGAAACCGGAGAACCCAGAGGAAACCCACCCAGACACGGGGAGAACATGGAAACTCCACCCAGATGGGGATTCAAACCAGGAATCCCTAGCGCTGAATGGCAAACGTGCTAACCACTAAGCCACCGTGCCGCCTGTTTAGTTATATATGTTATATATTTGTGCCATATTTGTACAGTTTCTCTTTTTTAAACTTTAATTGTTAAATGTAAATACATATTTTACTTATCCTTTTATGGAGATGTCAGAAAACAGTTTCACTGCTGGCTGTACTGTGTACGTATAACTACGCATGTGAATAATAAACCTGATTTGATTTGATTTTTGATTTGATGTGTATCTGAGTTATCGTTTATGTGTGGTGTGTAGGATGTGTATATGACCTGAGGTTTTAAAACTATTTATTATTTAAATGTTTATAAACATTTTCATTTTTGTTTATCTCATGTCTCATATGGTTGGGTTTAGTAATGAACACATTTCACCACCATGCTGTGTAAATTAACACATTGTGGACAAATATATTAGGACACCTGCACAGCTTCTTCAACTCATCTGTTTCTACTACTCTTAGTGCAGTTCTACTACTCTTGAGTTTTATATAAAATAATTACAGTAACATTAACTATGGAAATCCAGACATCCATTATCTTCTGCTTTATCCTCTACTTGGGTCGCGAGGGGATTCCCATGTCAATCCAGGGGAGAATGATACAAACAGGATAGGGTACCAATCTAACGCTGGGCACACACTCACTCACTCACACAGACACACACACTCTATATGGGGCGATTTTGAGCATTCCACTTACCTTCATCCATGTTTTTGGACTGTGGGAGGAAGCCCACACGGACTCGCGGAGAATATGGAATCTCCACCCAGATTGGGATTCGAACCCCAGCACTGAGGGGCGAACGTACTAACCACTAATCCACCATGCCACCCCACAAAGGAAATGTGGCTGATGGAGTAACATCACATCCAAGGTAATTAGAACCCTTTTTTCAGAATACCTTTCATTTCAATGATCTTTAGATGTGCATTATATTGCTGTGTTTCAGTCTTTGTTAAATTTAAAATAAATGTGTTCTTATTTTACATCAGCACACAGATTGTTCATTTTAATAAAATCAATTATTTGATTTATCTTCATCATAAAATCTGCAAAACAGGTTGCTACACAACTCCAAACTAAAACAGACACACTCTTAAATATTAAGATTTATTAAGAGTATAATTACATCATGTATTTAAAATAAATCCAGTCTAATCATGAATGTAATGTTTGAGTTACAGAAAATTAATTCAGACAATTAACACTACAGACAGGATTTGATTATTATTTATATTCAATTTTATGTTTAAGGAAAAAATGTTTTGTATATAAGTGTAATGTAATGATTCAACATATAGTCTAAAACACATCAGTATAAACTAATAGCAAAATAATTTATTATGGTATAATTAATTCCACTAAGTCACAAAAGAAGATAATTATTTAAGATTTTCTGTCTGGTTCACATCAGCGGTCTCTCCTCACTGCAGTCCTGCTTCTCTCAGGACTGTTAATGCTGATCTTTCCAGTTCTTTTAGCCCGTCTTTTAGGAGGTTGTAAGTCATGACAAAGGAAATCCCTGCTGCTGCAGCACTTCCCACACCAGGTACCAAACTACATAGGTATTCCAAAAAGGCACTTCCACCCAATCTCATTGTTGATTTTAGTACCAGGTTCTTTACAAGATCAGACTCTATCAGAGATATTAAACATGGCTTGTTCATTCGTTTTGAGAGATTAGTAAGAGAATTTTCATCTAGACCAAATGAGTAGTAGCACCTTGTGAAGAAAGTGACTAAAATTGCAGAATCACAAGCAATTGACAGACCAGGTACTGGAATCATTGCAACTACACCTGAAGTCAGTGCTGCAGCCCAGGTAAAACCCTCAAACATTCTAACTTTCTGTGTCAGTACATTCACAGAGCTGACTGGAACAGTCTGTAATAAAGCATTACGTTTATGTTCTGAAAGCTTATTCATTAAAGTGTTAATGAGATCCTCAAACTCAAATGAGTGTGGATCTTTTCCATTAATGAGAAAAACTTTAGGATTATTAAATTGTCTCAGGTTTTCTGAACAGCAATCCTTGATTTTTTTAAGAGTTGCCGCTCTGTTAAAATCAGGTTTACTTTCGTCATTTGTAATTTCAAAATCTATCTTTGACCTAACAAAGTAAAAGAGCTTATTCTGTATTTGGATTGCTTTGGCCAGCATGGCCTCATTCTCTGTGAATTTGTTTGATGAGATGATGATGAAGAAATCAAACCTGTCGAAATTAATTTGTCTGAGATATGTTTTTGCTGGAAATTTAAAAGTACCAATTCCAGGAAGATCCCAGAATGTCACATTTGGCATAGTGGGGTGTTGGTATGGACTGACTTCAGTAGTGGTTTCAGTGGCTCCAGTTTTAGCTGCACCTGCATCGTTATCAGTGAAGCCTCTCATTGTATTAATGAAAGTTGACTTTCCCGATCCTGATTCTCCAGTTACAGCTATACTTAAAGTGAGATTTAACAACTTATCAAGCTCTTCTTGTGCTTTTCTCAACGCATTTTCTAAACTTGACTCTCCTGATTCCTGAAAGATTGCAGCCCTGTCTGGATTAGGACTGGCCATTATTATTATGAACAGAACAATTAAAATATACAGATTTCAGTCTGAGACTTGTAACTGCAGTTTTCTCTTATTCAGTATGATTCTCAGATATGACCTGTAAAAGAAATAAATATAAGAACATGAAATAATAATAATAATAATAATAATAATAATAATAAGAATAATTCACTGTTAGTTATCATTATTCACTTAATAGTTTAAAGGATGGATTGTAAAGAATTTAATAGTGTCAATATTACCGGAATCAGACAAAGTGTGTGTGAGTTTAAGGGTGCAGATCTGTCTCCTATTTAAAAAATGCATGGAGCATTTAATTTACTAACCATTAAAGCGAACTGATTAAAGAACAGGTCATCTCTCCTGTGTTCTTCCATATTTATATGTTTTGTTTTGGAAACTTTTGGAAAAATCATGTTTACATCATAGTTTTACTAAATAAAAGCTTTATGTCCCTTGATTTTAGGACTTTTAATTTGACATTTATTTTGACATTTGTCCATTCTGTTGCTTATCTGTTTTCACAAAGGTGTCCACTGTTCGATAATTGTTCATTGTCTTTTGTATATAAGCCATGTGTTTTCATTACCTCCCTAAGGTTTGGTTTTGTTGTGTTCATAAGTAGTTTTATTCTTCTGTAGTTCTTTGTGTTTGTGCTCCACCTGGTTTTATGTGTTGATGATGTTGGTGGCTCAGAACCTTGATTGTTATTTTAAATCTTTAAGTCCATAGGGAACCCTCCGCGACCCTAGTACAGGATAAAGTGGAAGATAATGAATAAATGAATCTGAATGAATCCAATCTACATTATATATATTCATTGTTAATTAGTTGAATATCTTTGTAAATTATTGGGGCCATATATTATAAAAGTGGACATTTATGTCCAAAAGTAACTAATAATTTTCAGGTAAAGCCAATTATAATGGGTTTGAATGAGATAAAAATAGGATTAAAGCAAAATTTTCTATTTTTCTTTTTAAACAGATTTTTTATTAATAATGATTCATAATATTATTAATTTACTATAACATTTTTAACATGGTGAAGATTGGATTAAATTAGATGTTTGCACATTAAATCTGTCTGTCTTATTAATACAATGCGAGTTGTCTTTCATCATAATTATGATGTATAAGTATAAAGATGTATAAGTATATGTATAAGTATAACTCCCGTTCAGCAGAAAAAAAAGAAAAAAGGTTCTTATGACATTATCGGCTTTTCGAATAACAATTAATGGGGCTATTTGACTATTTAAATTGCGCACGGACACACAGAATCATTAATTACACAATACTCGCTTGACTTAGTGAGAAAAGTTTGCATCTGGATTTTGTTTGTGGAATAGAACTAGTCGAAAGTTAAGTGTTTGGCAAACTCACACAGGGCTTGCTCAAATAACTGCTGCTTTCATAAGCTCACTTCATAAAGAGGCCCCAGGTATCTGAACTTTATAGATGTCAATAAATAAACTTGCTAACATCACTCACCCATAAAGATTACATACTTCATAAATGACATCCTGGATTTCTCGACACAAGTTCCAAGGTGGTTTTATGGTTCTTGTTCCTTTCCTAGCTCTTTTAGTTGGAACCACAAAACTTTACACATCTACACCATAATTACACACAGTACCCATAGGATCCTAACTTATAGAATGTTATAAATCTATTTTGTCTTTTTCCATCAATTTCCATCTATTTTGTCTTTTTCCATCATTTTCCATGACCATGATCCCAGAAATATTCTTTCCTTTAGCCTTAAACTGGCTTTTATCTTGTTTTTAACCCGTTCATCATAACAAAACCACAACTTCTACGGTATAGTTATCTGGTTTAGATCTGCAAACCCCAGGTCTGCTGCACTGCTGACACTTTAGATGAACTTCAATGTAAGTTTTGAGTTTTGGGTGGAGGTAATAGTAATAACTGCTGAACAGACACACAATAGAAATTATATAAATGACATATATAGAGAGAGTATAATCACTTACAGAGTGGATGGTGGATGTGTAGTTCTTTGTACTGTCAGTGAGAAGGAACTGCTCTATCTATATAAAACATACAAAATGATAAACAAACATGACCATGGACATCACACAATTATAATGTTAAATCCTCAGATTATAAAACAACATGAACTTTTTACCATGAGATGTGAGATATGTTGTAGATCCGATTCTGGTTGAAACTCTCCTCTGGTTCTCATGTGAATCGTTTATTTATTTTTCAGTTGTAGACAAAACAGAAACTGACTGTTAACATACCACACCATCAGAGCTGCTACATTTATAGACTGATGTGACATCATAATGGGAGGAGACTTCAAATCAACCAACTACACCCAGATCTGCAACCACACACCCTACCAGAACAGACATGTCTTATTCACAACATATTAAGTTGGTTCCAAGGTGTCAGTTTGATCTATTCAGTAATAAATCAGTTCCTGACAGTCTGAGTTGCAGAACTGTGTTTATGACGTCAGTGTGTAGATGTGGAGCTGATGGCTCATTGCAGAACAGTCCATAAATTCATTCATTCATTCATTATCTCCCGCTTTATCCTCTATTAGGGTCGCGGTGGGGTTCCCCATGCCCATCCAGGGGAGAACGTCTCGGGCGCTGGGCAGATAGATCGCTGGGTACACACTCACACACTCAAACATACTCTATATGGGGCAATTTAGAGAACTCAATTAACTTGATCCATGTTTTTGGACTGTGGGAGGAAACCGGAGAACCCGGAGAAAACCCACACGGACATGGGGAGAACATGGAAACTCCACCCAGATGGGGATTCGAACCGGGAATCCCTAGCGCTGAGAGGTGAACGTGCTAACCACTAAGCCACCGTGCCGCCAGTCCATAAATTATATTCTTAAAATAATAAATTATTTTCTTACTCTTATCCTTTTAAACAAATTTAATTTTTCTGTGGAGAGGTCAAAAAAGAAATTTCACTGCTGGCTGTACCATGTATAACTACGTATGTGACCAATAAACCTGATTCTGATTCTGATTCAGTTGACTCAGAGTTGCTATAATGTTGGACTAAGAGGGGAATTCCACAGCAAATAAAACAGAGACTGCTGACTTCAAAAGACAAGATTTTTACCAAAATCAAAACACAAACAGCTTAATATTAAATAATAATCTAAACAACAAAAAGATGTAGAACAGAAAATGTGATCCACTTTGTAACCTTTAACCTGTGGTACCTGTATCTGAACCACCCCCAGCCTCTTACTGGTGATATCTCTCTTTATATTTTTATATTAACATTCTGTCTGATTATCGACTGATTATTTACTATTCATGTACGTGATCATGATGATGGAATTTTATCAGAAAGTTTAAATGCTACTGAAACTATTAATATTTGTAACTGTGATGGAGTGGGTTACTTCACTACTTCCTCACTTCCTTTTTAGTACTTCTGATGCACACTTTATGGGTAGTGTAGGGCGAATGATCAAAAAATCCAAATATAATCAGGCAGGATGTGATGTATTTCTTAATTACTTCTCCTTTTGATTTACCATGTATGTATCATGTTCTAATATGTCTATCTTTAGTATGGCCTTCACCTCCTTTTTAATGCCTGGATGAGTCGTTTTGTAGATGGTCTGCCAGATTTTCTCATCTTTGGTGAGTTTGATGTTATGTTGGGTCATCGCTGTCTGTCCTATTCCTTCTAAAAATAGCTTAGGCGGGATGACTTGCAGCAAGTGATGACTATCGCAGTCCACCCAGGTTGAATAACACACATTCACACCCTTTTCCAACTATCTGTGACTATAATATATTTCTACTATGGTTCATTAAAAGCGTGTGTGTCCTATTGTTTATGTGCAGGTGACTGATGTCACTTCTGTCCTCTAAAAAGACTGTGTCTCTTAGAGGTTCTTTTTTTCCACCCCAATATGTGCAGTGTAAATCAATACATCATTACTGATGAGGCCAAACTAATCAATGTTTTTCAGCTTCCAAACATGTGATCCATCAATTTATAAACTGGATTATTAACCTCATTGTTTCCTTTAAGTTCTTAACTTAAGACGATAAAAATTTCTAAAGCATTACAAGGGTTAAGAGTTATCCATCTGTTTACCCAGTAATATGTGGTGCAAGGGTACTGTCAGAAAAGCGCCGTCCAACCATCGGAGGCGCTGTGCATACCTACGCAGGGCGAGGTGTCACGGAGGGAATGAGCGAGCCAGGCGACCAGGTAAGCAACCTGAAGGTTTATTTAAGGAAAGACGGAACCAAAACCCAAAGCACAGGCGGAACGTGCTGGGAAACTACACATACAAAACATAAACAGAAACTTCGTGTCTGCTGTACCGATATGATCCCCAAAAGGATTTATAATAAAATGTCAAATATATACCAAGTGGAGCATCAGGGTGAAATGCCTGTATGCTCCACTTGTAAAATCAAAACTGTTGGGCCTGATTTAGAAACTCAGACATCAATCCTGAGTTTCACAGTGCCAGACAGGACATGGAAAAAAAAAAAAAAAAAAAAAACAGAAACAGAAATAATGCTGACCTGCCGGACCGGGGAACATGCCCTGTATAAATACTCCCAGCAGGCAGCATGTGACCCGGCAGGACCCAATCCCCGAACTCAGTAATGGGACCCACCTACGTAAACATAGAAGAGACACAACTCAAAACTGAAAATCCAGGGGGGAGTGGCGAAGCACTCCCAAACCTAACATATTGCCCCCCAATTTTTATGCGAAACAAACGGGGGGGTATAACCAACCGGTATAGGAGTCAAAATAAAAGAAAAAAGAGGGGGGGGGGGGAGAAAAGAAAAAAAAAACAATGGGGAACTGGGACCCTGCGGGTCCACCCCAGTGGAGCATACGGAAAGTCGGACCACCTAGATTTGCGTACGCGAAGGCGGCGAGACCCTTTGAGGGCGAGGAGGCGACGTGGCCCTTTGAGGGCGCGAGGGCGACGTGGCCTGTGGTAGGCGCAGGGGTGACGTGGCCTTTTGAGGGCGCGAGGGCGACGTGGCCTTTTGAGGGCGCGAAGGCGACGTGGCCTTTTGAGAGCACGAGAGCGACGTGGCCTTTTGAGAGTGAGGAGGCGACGTGGCCTGTGGAAGGCACGGGGGCAACTTGGCCTTTTGAGGGCGCGACGGCGATGAGGCCCTTTCAGGGCGCAGAGGTGAAGTGGCCTTTTCAGGGCACGGAGGCGATGTGGCCTTTTCAGGGCGTGGAGGCGATGTGATCTTTGGAGAGCGCGGAGGCAACGTGGCCTCTTGAGAGTGTGGAGGCGACGAGGCCTTCTCAGAGCACGGGGGCGACGTGGCCATTGGAGAGCGCGGAGGCGGCGCGACCGCTTGAGGAAGATACCTGTGGACTCAGGAGCTGGAGAGGCTAACTCGACCCCTGGTGCAGGAGAGGCTAATGCGGGCCCTGGTGCTGGAGGGAGCACGAACGCAGGGGCAACCGGGGTCAGTGTAACCGCAGGCGCAACCTGACTAGACGCGACCGCAGGGGTAAACCGATTAGACGCGACTGCAGAACAGTCTCTGTCTTCAGGTAGTGGGTCCGGAACAGAGTCCAGTTCATCCCGGACAGAGGACAGCAAGTGTTGAGCGGAAGGCAAAAAGTCCAGAGTGGAGAGCAAACAGTCCGGAGTGGAAGGTAAATGGTCCAGAGCAGCAGGTAAATGGTCCAGAGTGGGGGGCAAATGGGCCAGAGTGGAAGGTAAACGGTCCAGAAAGGGGGGCAAACGGTCTTGAGTGGGGACCCCGGAAGACCACTGCTTCACCATCGGACCACTGGACAGAACCCCTTGAACCAGCCTAGAGACCTTGCCCTTACTCCCAGCCTCCTTCCTCTCCGACCTCCTGGACACAAAAAGACAGGGCCAGTACCACAGCCAAGTCCTGGTCTACCGAGGCGGGGCCTGAGCTCAGGACGCAACCCGAGCGGATCACGGACGGCTCGGAATGGGACATGACCAACGCAGCCCGGAACACACAGCCCAAATTGATAACTTGAAACCTGCACGGAATGCAGACGCCACGGTGCGGATTGCCGGCGGCACGACACAGATCAGGGAGCGGCCCGCTGGCGGTGCGGGGCGACTCGCTGGCGACGCGGAGCGGCTCGCAGGGCGGAGTACTAACCCAAGTGCTGCGAACGGCGCTAAGCGGATTACTCACGGCGCGGAGCGGCTCGCTGACAGCGCGGAGAGGCTCGCTGGGCAGATTACTGGCGGCGCGGAGTGGCTCGCTGCCGGCGCGAAGGGGCTCGCTGGCGGTGCGGAGAGGATTACTGTGATATGCATATTATAGCCACCACCCACCCCCAGCCTCACATTCAGGAGGTGGTGTCCTTCTCAAACCAGTTTTCTCTCCTGCCTGTTGCAAACTGATATAGAGAGATAACAGCTAACTTGTAGTTACTTCAAAAATGTATGACGTTAGTTAGTTTTTAGTAACTTTACCTGTCTTTGTTAATAAAAAGTGTTAGATTCGAAGTTACAATTACTTATATGTATATATGTTGTTCCTATAATATGGTTATAACATTTACTACATTTGAAGGTTATTTTCATGAATTCCTGAAAATGTCATTTTGTAGCAACTTGTCAGGATCCTCGGTCTTGATCATCTGAACTATGTTTGGTTTTGTGTTTGATTTGGTTTTGAGTTTCACCTTAGCTCTGTCTTTTTATTGTTTCAGTTGTTTTCATTTACTTCGTGGCTGTGCCTGATTTTAGTTAATTACATCGTTAGTCATGTGACCTTATCATTTGGTTATTTAAGCCAGCCCAAGACTCTCTTCAGCAAGAGAGCTTCAACTATGTTAGGGTTCGTTGATGCTGTAGCTTTTGGTTGGAATGTTTTTGCTTGTGTTTATATTAAATCGCTTGTTCTGGAACCTGCTACCTGTTGGGTGTGTTGAATTCTATTCCTTACCCCGACTTCGGACCCTAACGTGACAGTAAGCTCTCTTCAAACGTATCTACCACCAGTTACAGGTAGCGAGTCTCTGGTGTAGCTTTATTTACCTCTTCAGTTTTTGGGTATTTGCCAGCGTGGCTATTAGTTTATCGTTGCGGTGTTTGCTCTGGCTTCTGTGGGTTAGCATTAGCGGCTACCCGTTTTTTCTTTTTGCGTTTGTAGCTCTCGTGTGCTATTGAGGAGTGAGTGCTTCATGTGCATCACCCCCGCATTTGGCGGTTGTGGTGGGTCTGATGGTGGTGGTGGTGGTGGGTTTTGTGGCTGTCATAGCGTTCGGTTTAGCGCGATTGCCCAGACTTTGTTTTTGTGTGCGCCGATTAGCGTTAGCATGTGTTGTTGGATTTAGCTCCTCCCCTTGTTTTTCGATTGGTTAGGATTGGTGTTGGGTTTCATCCTTAGTATGGCGGTTCGGAGGGTCCTATCTAGAGATGAGGACATCTTGTGGCGTTATGGCTCTGAGTCACTATGTGCTGAGGAGCATATTGATTGCCCCATAGACTCCGATGAGGATATTAGTGACTCGTCGTTCTCTGATCACATCCTCCCCGCTTTTACACTTAGGAACTCCCCTGCGCTGTGGTCAGATGAACATTTGGGTTCTGTTAAGCCCCCAAGCACACCTAGGCGTAAGCGTCGTTCCAGGCGTAAGAGTTTTGTCAAGGGTCAACCCCTTCCTACAACCATGGGAGAAGGGGTTGTACACGAGGAAATAGAGGGGGTACTGGCCTCTGAGAACTGTGAGGGGTCCTCGAATCCCGTGGAGTCTACGTTTTCGGACCTACCCAGCCTTCCCTGTTTTTGTGGTTTTCCGCCGTGGCTTTGCCCACTCCATCACCGTTGTTTCCCTGACTTTCCAGATGGCTTTCCAAGTTTACCCTGTGAGTCTGACGACGTTCATGGCACCCCCTGTGGGTCTGACGGCGTTTGCGGCGCCCCCTGTGAGTCAGACGGCGTTTGCGGCGCCCCCTGTGAGTCAGACGGCGTTTGCGGCGCCCCCTGTGAGTCAGACGGCGTTGGCGGCGCCCCCTGTGAGTCAGACGGCGTTTGCGGCGCCCCCTGTGAGTCAGACGGCGTTTGTGGCGCCCCCTGTGAGTCAGACGGCGTTTGCGGCGCCCCCTGTGAGTCAGACGGCGTTTGCGGCGCCCCCTGTAAGTCAGACGGCGTTGGCGGCGCCCCCTGTGAGTCAGACGGCGTTGGCGGAGCCCCCTGCGAGTCAGACGGCGTTTGCGGCGCCCCCTGTGAATCAGACGGCGTTTGCGGCGCCCCCTGTGAGTCAGACGGCGCTTGCGGCGCCCCCTGCGAGTCTGACGGCATTAATGGCGCCTCCTGCGAGTCAGACGGCGTTAATGGCGCCTCCTGTGAGTCAGACGGTGTTTGCGGAGCCCCCTGCAAGTCAGACGGCGTTTGCGGAGCCCCCTGCGAGTCAGACGGCGGTCGGAGCGCTCCCTGTGGTTCAGACGGTGTTCGCAGCGCTCCCTGTGTGTCATATTGCGTTCAGAACGTCTCCAGTTATTGGGCTTGCTCTCAAGGCGACCCGGTCAGCGCACCCGGCGTTGCCTTCAGCGACCCGGTCAGCGCACCCGGCAGTGCCTTCAGCGACCCGGTCAGCGCACCCGGCAGTGCCTTCAGCAACCCGGTCAGCGCACCCGGCAGTGCCTTCAGCGACCCGGTCAGCGCACCCGGCAGTGCCTTCAGCGACCCGTTCACTGCACCTGCTAGTGCTGCCGGCGACCCGTTTAGCGCACCTGCTAGTGCTGCCGGCGACCCGTTTAGCGCACCCGCTAGTGCCGCCGGTGACACGGTCAGCGCACCCGCTAGTGCCGCCAGCAACCCATTTACTGCACCTGCTAGTGCCGCCAGCGACCCGTCTACTGCACCAGGCAGTGCCGCCAGCGACACGGTCTGCGCAGCCGTTAGTGCCGCCAGCGACCCGTTTACTGCACCAGGCAGTGCCGCCAGCGACACGTTTAGCGCATCCGGTAGTGCCGCCTGCGACCAGGTCAGCACACCTGGCGGAGCGGTCAGCGTCTTGGCCTGTGCACCCAGTGGTGCCATCAGCACACTCACCACAGCCTTTGACCCAGCCAGCTTTTCGAATCTGGATTGGGAGTTCATTGTTGGAGCAGTGGTATTATGTTATATTACTGTGTCTCTACCCTGTTTGCAGAATGCAAATGAGAAGAACAATGAGATCTCCAATGAGGAGAACAATGAGATAGACCACGGTGATAGCGTTGGAGTAAGAGTTGTGGGCGACACCAGAGAGGGCACCCACACCTACTTGGTGAAGGACCTGGCCTATCAACCTCCATCTCCAATGAGGAGAACAATGAGATAGACCACGGTGATAGCGTTGGAGTAAGAGTTGTGGGCGACACCAGAGAGGGCACCCACACCTACTTGGTGAAGGACCTGGCCTATCAACCTCCGCGAGAAGCATTTAAAGGCCATCCTGACAACACCACTGCCCAAGTTCCTCATTATCAGCAGTCCCGTGCTCGTTCGGTTCCTCTCGCCCGTGCCGGTTCGGTTCCTCTCGCCCGTGCCGGTTCGGTTCCTCTCGCCCGTGCCGGTTCGGTGCCTCTCGCCCGTGCCCGTTCGGTGCCTCTCGCCCGTGCCCGTTCGGTGCCTCTCGCCCGTGCTGGTTCGGTGCCTCTCGCCCGTGCTCGTTCGGTGCCTCTCGCCCGTGCACGTTCGGTGCCTCTCGCCCGTGCCCGTTCGGTCCCTCTCGCCCGTGCCCGTTCGGTCCCTCTCGCCCGTGCCCGTTCGGTCCCGCTCGCCCGTGCCCGTTCGGTCCCGCTCGCCCGTGCCCGTTCGGTTCCGCTCGCCCGTGCCCGTTCGGTTCCGCTCTCAAGTGGCCGCCCGGCCTCCACGTCGCTCTCAAGCGGCCGCCTGGCCCCTTACGTGGACTTCGTGAACATTTGTGGCCTTCAGTTATTGGGTTGCCTCCGCCTGCCTATGTTTCCTCCACAGTGGACATTTGCCCCGCAAGGCCCTGGACCCCCTTTTTTTTTTTTTTTTCTTTCTTGTGGGCTGCTTCACTTCTTATACGCACCCCGTGGAGGGGGGGTACTGTCAGGATCCTCGGACTTGATCATCTGAACTATGTTTTGAGTTTCACCTTAGCTCTGTCTTTTTATTGTTTCAGTTGTTTTCATTTACTTCGTGGCTGTGCCTGATTTAAGTTAATTACATTGTTAGTCATGTGACCTTATCATTTGGTTATTTAAGCCAGCCCCAGACTCTCTTCAGCAAGAGAGCTTCAACTATGTTAGGGTTCGTTGATGCTGTAGCTTTTGGTTGGAATGTTTTTGCTTGTGTTTATATTAAATCGCTTGTTCTGGAACCTGCTACCTGTTGGGTGTGTTGAATTCTATTCCTTACCCCGACTTCGGACCCTAACGTGACACAACTCTACCTGGGTCTGATTTTTTTTTTTTTCTATTTCTATTCTATTCTATTCTATTCTATTTACATTTTCTAAAATAAACGGAACAGTCAAATGCACTAGCACGGAACTACAGTCTCTGACACACACATATGCAAGGTTTGCAAGATGCCTGGACATATATATAAAAAAGTATTTTTAATATTAGAATGTAGATGTCAGTTGGTAGCAACTATTGGAATGTTGGCAGAACTTATGGCAAGGTGTTTTGGAAAGGAGTTTTCTTTCAATATATTTTTACATGACATGAAAATATTCACTGATTGACTGGGACACAAACAGAAGTCAATAAAAATTTATTTTTTCTAATGCATGCATGCAGATGTGTGGATGCATTGCTATTGTCAAAGCTTTCTCAATTGCTAATGCTATGCATATCACACATTTGGAATGCACATTTACACACGAACAACCTGCTGCATTTGTGCTGCAAACTAATTCTCACCTGTTCAAATCTATGAGAACAATAGCTCCTGTTGAGACACAGATTATATTTTGCTATTATAAAAAGTTTTTTTTTAATTAGGGTGTAAAATTCTGTTGTTAGCAGCTATTGGTATAAAAACTTTTGGTTGCATTGAACATGAGCTGCTACCAGTGGCAAGTGCACATGCAATAAATGCAGAATTCATGGCAAGGTGTTTTGGAAAGTTTTCCACATATTTTTTGCATTTTTTTTTCAATGGCTTTATTATATGTTATAAGGCCTTTTTGGGGTCTAAAATGTAAGTAGCATTTTTGTTTTCTTCTGTTCTATCCAAAATAAACGGGTGAAATGCGCTGGCATGGACCTACAGTGTCTGACACACACATATGCAAGGTTTGCAAGATGCCTGAACATATATATATATATATATATTGCCCAGCGATGGATTGGCACCCTGTCCTGGGTCTATCTGCCCAGCGCCCGAGATGTTCTCCCCTAGATGGGCATGGGGAACCCCACCATGACCGTAATAGAGGATAAAGCGGGAGATAATGAATGAATGATTGATATATATATATATATATATACAGTGCATCCGGAAAGTATTCACAGCGCTTCACTTTTTCCACATTTTCTTACGTTACAGCCTTATTTCAAATTGTATTAAATTAATCTCTTTCCTCAAAATTCTACACAAAATTCCCCATTCTACATTCTACACAAAATACCCCAAAAAAGTTTTCTTGAGAGTTTTGAAAATGTATTAATATTAAATAACAAAGAAATCATATTTACATAAGTATTTACTTACATAAGCCTTTGCTTAATACTTTGTAGAACCACCTTTGGCAGCAACTACAGCCTCAAGTCTTTTTGAATATGATGCCATAAGCTTAGCACACCTATCTTTAGGCAGTTTTGCCCATTCTTCTTTGCAGTACCTTTGAAGCTCCATCAGGTTGGATGGGAGAAGTCTGTGCACAGCCATTTTCAGATCTCTCCAGAGATGTTCAATCGGATTCAAGTCTGGTCTCTGGCTGGGCCGCTCCAGAACATTCACAGAGTGGTCCTGAAGCAACTCCTTTGAGATCTTGGCTGTGTGCTTCGGGTCGTTGTCCTGCTGAAAAATGAACGGTCGCCCCAGCCTGAGGTCAAGAGCGCTCTGGAGCAAGTTTTCATCCAGGATGTCTCTGTACATTGCTGCATTCATCTTTCCCTCTATCCTGACTATTCTGCCAGTTCATGCTGCTGAAAAACATCCCCATAGCATGATGCTGCCACAACCATGCTTGACTGTAGGGATGGTATTGGCCTCGTGATGAGCAGTGCCCTGTTTCCTCCAAACATTACGCCTGGCATTCACACCAAATAGTTCAATCTTTGTCTCATCAGACCAGAGAATTTTGTTTCTCATGGTCTGAGAGTCCTTCAGGTGCCTTTTGGCAAATTCCAAACGGGCTGCCTTGTGCCGTTTACTAAGCAGTGGCTTTTGCCTGGCCACTCTGCCATACAGGCATGATTGGTGGATTGCTGCAGAGATGGTTGTCCCTCTGCAAGGTTCTCCTTTCTCCACGGAGGAACGCTGGAGCTCTGACAGAGTAATCATCGGGTTCTTGGTCACCTCCCTGACCAAAGCCCTTCTATCGCTCAATTTAGACGGCCGGCCAGCTCTAGGAAGAGTCCTGGTGGTTCCAAACTTCTTCCATTTACGAATGATGGAGGCCACTGTGCACATTGGGACCTTCAAAGCAGCAGAAATTTTTCTGTATCCTTCCCCAGATTTGTGCCTCGAGACAATTTTGTCTCTGAGGTCTACAGACAATTCCTTTGACTTCATGCTTCGTGTTTGCCCTCTGACATGCAGTCAACTGTAGGACCTTATTTAGACAGGTGTGTGCCTTTCCAAATCATGTCCAATCAACTGGATTTACTACAGGTGGACTCCATTTAAGCTGTAGAAACATCTCAAGGATGATCAGTGGAAACAGAATGCACCTGAGCTCAATTTTGAGCTTCATGGTGAAGGCTGTGAATACTTCTTAGTTTTTTATTTTTAATAAATTTTCAAAACCCTCAAGAAAACTTTTTTCACATGGTCATAATGGGGTATTTTGTGTAGAATTATGAGGAAAGAGATTAATGTAATACAATTTGGAATAAGGCTGGATGTTACACATTCCCGTTCACGCCCCACTGTTCCGCTCTCTTCTCCACCCACACCCACTTCACCTACACGCCCACTTCCTTCTGCTGCATGCTCCGCACCTCACACGCCCATCTCCACACCTGATCCCCATTCTAATAATCGCAGATCACCTTCTCCAGATTATTAGTTGCAGGTGTGCTTCATTGATGGCAGCGTCCTCATAAGCTGCCGATCCGGATCCATTTTTTTTTTTTTTTTTTGCTACCTCTTCTCAGGATCGCTCTCCTCGGGTGACGTAGAGACATCGGGGACTCCGCTGCGCATGCCCCCCCCCTCCCCGTCTGCATTCACCCGCAGCATTGACGTGAGCCGCTGCCTTCCACAGCTTGTGGGGAGAATTATAAGTAATTGAACTATTGACTGTTTCTGTTTTGTTTGCCTTATATCCCGCTTGGAGGAAATAAAGCCTTTGTTCATTTTTGCAACAACGCCTCCCTCTATTCCTCCGGCAACGGGACGTTGAGAATCATGACATAAAACTCTGCCATATAAAGATACATCAACAATGGAGCCGAAAGAGGAGGTCCTGCAGGCGCAATGACGCGCCCTAGTGGAACTTCAGAGCGGACTCAGTGAGATGACCCGGGCCATCCGACGCTGATGGGCCGTCTCACTGATCTGGAGCACGGCGGCTCTGTTCCTGGAGCCGCGGGACTGCCATCTCCACAACCGACGCTCCAGCAGGACACCGATGTGCCTCCCCCACCCACCGCTGCCCCTTACAGCCTGTCTGAACCAGAACAGTTTGACGGAAGCCCAGGTAAATGCCGTTCTTTCCTGATGCAGTGTGCTCACTACTTCCGCAGCCATCCGCATTCCAGCGAGGTGGATAAGATCTCGCTGATCATCTCTCGGCTGACGGGCAAGGCGAGCGAGTGGGCAACAACCATCTGGGAGGCACAGGGTCCCGAATGCCGGTCATTTGCTGCGTTCCATCAGGCGTTCCGCACCGCCTTCGCCCACCCTCTGGAGGGAGAGGTGGTGGGCACGCAGCTGTACCGGCTACGCCAGGGATCCCGATCGGTGTCCGAATATGCTCTGGAGTTCCGGGTGCTGGCCGCTCGGGCCGGATGGAGTTGCTCCGTACTTACCGTTATCTTCTGGGAGGGCCTGCGCCAGGAGTTACAACGCCGGACGAGACTTCGGGGCCTCCCTTGACGACCTCATCCGCCTCGCTGTCCTAATGGAGCAGCACCTCACCACGGTTCCGCCGGTTTGCAACCCCGCTCTTCCATCTACGGGTCCATCAGGATGGAGGGATCCCGCCTCACCGCCACCACCACGGACCCCGGATCCTGAGCCGATGCAGCTAGGACGTTCTCACCTGACCCCACAGGAACGTCGTCGCCGGGTTCGTCAAGGGCTATGTGTGTACTGTGAAAGCCCCTCTCACTCTCTACAGGATTGTGATGTTCGCCCTGACTGCCGCTCTTCACCAGCCCGATCAAAGTCGCCACGTGAAATACCCACTGTCGCGGTTAGAGTATCAGGGGTTGTGAGTCAGCAATCCCTGTGTTTAAGTTCTGTTTTATTTTTTAAAGGTTCTTCTCGGACTGCTGCTGCGCTGGTGGATTCCGGAGCGGACAGCAACTTTATTGACCGAGGCTTCTGTCATCAATGGGGCATTCCTGAGGTGCCCCTCGAGACCACATTTTCTATCCAGGCCATGGACGGCAGCCCTTTGCCTTCAGGGGGGGGCAAAAGCTCAACACCCTTCCTCCGGATGGGGATCGGAGAGGCTGATCTTCTGGGACAAGCTGTGGGTGCGGTCGTGGTCATCTCGGTGTCGACAGAACTAGATCCAACCTCCTCAATGCCATCTATGCTCGGCTTCCAGGGTGCCACCGGATTTCCAGCTGCCTCCTCAGGTACCTGAGGTATACACTTACCTCGCGCAATTATTTAGTAAATCATGTGCTAACACACTTCCTCCCCATCGCCATTATGACTGCGCTATTGACCTGGTGCCGGGGGCTAAATTATCGCAAGCACGCCCATACCCCCTCTCAGTAGCCGAGATGCGGGCCATGCAGGAATATATTGAAGAAGCATTACGTAATGGCTTCATCCGTCCTTCTAAATCGCCTGCAGCATCGGGATTTTTTTTCGTGCCCAAACGGGGGGGGAGTTGCGTCCTTGTATCGATTTCCGTGAGCTCAACAAAGCCACCAAACGCTAATTGGATCTCCGGTACGCATACAATCTGGTGCGGATTAGGAAGGGAGACGAATGGAAGACCGCATTCATCACCACATCGGGGCATTATGAGTATCGGTTGATGCCCTTTGGCCTCACCAACACCCCTGCGGTCTTCCAGGCCTTCATTAATCATGTGCTTCGGGAGTTTCTCCACCAGGGGGTGATCGTCAACCTTCACGACGTGCTGGTTTTCTCTAGGGATCTGTCCTCCCATGTTGCCTTGGTTCGGCGAGTCCTATCGCATCTCCTCGCTAATGGGCTGTTCGTTAAGGGGGAAAAGTGCCTTTTCCACCGGGACTCAGTCTCCTTATTGGGCTTCATCATCTCCCATAAGGGGATCGAGATGGACCCCAGCAAGGTGCAAGCGGTCGTGGACTGGCCGACACCGAACTCACCCCGGGAACTGCAACGGTTCCTGGGGTTCGCTAATTTTTAAAGGCGCTTCATCCAGGACTTTATTACCAGGACGTATTGTGCTGCCTCTTACATCTAGCCTCAGGGGCGGTCCCTCCACATTGCGCTGGAGTCCGGAGGCGGATTGGGCCTTTAATTTGTTGAAACAACGCTTTATCACTAAACCGGTTCTGGCCCATCCTGACCCCGGTTGCCAGTTCATCGTGGAGGTGGATGCCTCCTCTAGTGGGTCCGGTGCCGTGCTTTCCCAGTCCACGGGGGGTTTAGCGCAAGCGCGCCCCATAGCGTACTTCTCCCGCAAGTTCCTGCCGGCCGAGTGCAATTATGGGATCGGGGACCGAGAACTTTTAGCCATCAAATTGGCTCTGGAGGAGTGGAGACATTGGCTCATGGGGTCTCCTCTTCCCGTACTCATCCTCACGGACCATAAGAACCTAGAGTATGTCAAAAGTGTGCGGCACCTCAATGCCCGTCAAGCCCGGTGGGCTCTATTTTTTTTTATTTAATTTACAAATTTCGTTCCATCCGGGGTCGGAGAACAACCAGGCCGATGCCCTTTCCAGAATTCATGGCCCCTCTCAATCCGATCCGGACCTTGGGAGTTCGATTATACCAGCTAGCAAATTTCTGGGTTTAATCCGTTGGGAGGTTGACACCCAGATTCAGGAGGCGTTGCGCACCATCTCTGTACCACCGAACTGTCCTTTGTGCGCTCCTGTGCCATCTGCGCCTCCTGTTAGACCCCCCGGGAGATTCCAGCAGGCAAGCTGTGCCCGTTGCCAGTGCCGGAGCGGCCTTGGGCCCACATCGCTTTAGACTTCGTGACCGGTCTCCCCTCCTCCAATGGCTACAGTGCTATCCTCTCGGTCCTCGATCGGTTCTCCCGGTTAAACTTTTCCCCCTTAGGGGGCTGCCCTCGGCGTTCGAGACGGCCGAACTTCTGTTTTCGAGGGTGTTTACTTCGTTTGGGATCCCAGAGGTTATCCTCTCATATAGAGGTCCCCAGTTTACGTCAGCCGTCTGGAGGGCGTTTTGTGAGAAGCTGGGGGCCCCCGTCAGTCTCTCCTCGGGGTTCCACCCCCAGACTAATGGGGTTTGTGAACGCTCGCATCAAGAGACAAGTTTCTCCAGATTATTGCTCACCGCAATCCATCTGATTGGTCGTGGTACCTCCCCTGGGCGGAGATTGCCCAGAACTCGCTGCGCCACACGGCAACCGGCCTCACCCCGTTTCAGTGCATGCTGGGATACCAGTCGCCCTTTGCGCCTTGGAGCGGGGAGGAGTCGGAAGCGCCGGCTGTGGACGCCTGGTTCCAGTGCAGCGAGGAGGTCTGGGCCCAGGTCCACCAGCGGGTTGAAGCAGTAAAAAAAGCGGAGATACAAACGCTTCACGGATCGCTCTCAGGTTGACGCTCCTCATTACAGCGTAGGTGTCATGGTGTGGCTCAGTACCAGGGACATCCAGTGTCGTCAGGGTACTCGTAAACTCCTGCCCCGGTTTCTGGGACCATTCCAGGTTGAAGCCATCGTTAAAGAGGTCTCGGGGAGCTATTCCCAGGTGGGACCACCTTTTTTCTGGCACATTCACGCGCTTTGTGGGGAGAATGGATGATCAGTAATCTGATCCTATCATCGGGTGACGTGTAGAGACATCGGGGACTCCGCTGTTTCTGTTCCATGCTGCGCTTATATGGACGTGAGCCTCTTTCCACGGCTTGTGGGGAGAATTAAAATTGAAAAATATGACTTTCTCTGTTTTGTTGTTGCCTTATATCCCGTGGAGAGCAATAACCACATTTTTTGGAACACGCCTCCCTCTATTTCTCCGGCAACAGGACGCTGAGAATCGTGACACTGTAACGTAAGAAAATGTGGAAGCGCTGTGAATACTTTCCGGATGAACTGTATATATATAAAGTATTTTTTAATATTAGAATGTAGATGTCAGTTGGTAGCAACTATTGCAATGTTGGCAGAATTTATGGCAAGGTGTTTTGGAAAGGAGTTTTCTTTCAATATATTTTTACGTGACATATTCGAATATATTCATTGATTGACTGGGACGCAAACAGAAGTTCATAAATATTTATTTTTTCTAATGCATGCATGCAGATGTGTGGATGCATTTCTATTGTCAAATATTTCTCAATTGCTAATGCTATGCATATCACACGTTTGGAACCTACATTTGCACACGGACAACCTGCTGCACCTGTGACGCAAACTATTTCACAAAAGTTCAAATGGTTTTTGCCGATATCATTTGAGTCCTAATATAAGCAGATGCAGAAACAGTGTCATCATATAACTTTTTGCTGCTGTACTGTTCGGAGCACATGGAGAATAAATGGTGGAGAAAAGAACCATCACTGGATTTCAAGCTTTGGAGCTACTGACAGATATGGATGAATGTGACTCAGACGGTGGAGAGGAGCTTTCATTTTATATAGTTGATGATTCTGACACAGAATCGGATAGTGATGGATCATCTGAAGAAGAGCAACCAAGCCCTCCCAAAAAGAAAATTTTTGTAGCAGAGACCACCGCACCAGGCATAAAAGCAAAGGATGGGACAGTTTGGACAACGGTGGATGCTAAAAGCCATTCTCAGACTGAAGAAGAGATGTTATGTTTCAAGAAAAACCAGGACCTACTAAGCATGCCAAGGTATTGTAATAATTTTGTTACACAAATTGTTTTATTGTGGTTTTATTTAATTTAATCAAATTTTGTTACTTAGTAATGTAGAAAAAAAAACACTATGTAATAAGCACCTTTTCGTTTTCATTCTTTCGTGCAGCATAGAGTGACGAGTAGGCTTCATAGCTTTCTCTGCTTATTCAGCATAGACATGTTTACAACCATCACTGCTTGCACAGTACATGAAGCCCATAGAACAAACGACCGCTGGAGCCTTACTGTCGGTGATCTAATGCCATTCATAGCAGTTCTGTATTTTCGAGCGACACTTAGCTGAATTGGACCAATGGAGTACACTTGGATATATAAAAAGTGTTAGATTCAAAGGTACAGTTTCTTATATGTATAAAAATTGTCATGTCATAAAATTCCGTTTTATATTGTTTTCATTGAACCATTTTTTTCCTCTAAATGTTTTGCAGTGTGCCGTCGAAGCGCAGGTGGAAGATGCATGGAGCAGCATGTTCTATGAAGGAATGAAAGCAATCATTTTCTAACTAACATGCTCTATATATGAATTATTATGCATTATGGTTCCACACTGGTTTTATGTATTAGAGGTATTTACATTTTAGCATTATGTTTCACAGAAGCAGCATGTTCACATGCAAGTGAAGAAAATGATTGCTAAGTTCTGTAAAACAAAGCTAAAATGTAAATACCGCTAATACATGAAGCCAGTGTGGAACCATAATGCATAATCATTCATTTACAGTATAGAGCATGTTGGTGAGCATGCAACGCACATAGAAGCAGCGTGTTCACGGTGCAACTGGCGCTTGCTGGCGCTGTATATGTCCGTTGCATGCTCACCAACTATGCTCTATAAATGAATTATTATACATTATGGATGCAATCATTTTCTCTAGTCAATTTCTCTTTTCAAATGAATTATGTACTAAAACAGCACTTAATCATTATTATTCATTATGTGTGTGCTGCAGTCGGGTTGTGCTGTATATAAAATAGCTATTTCTAAAAGTAATACTCTAAACAGGAACTAAAAATAAATAAAAACGATAAACGAATGCTAAAATGTGATTCCTTCAAATACATGAAGCCAGTGTGGAACCATAATCTATAGTAATTCATTTATAGAGCATGTTGGTGAGCATGCAACAGACATATACAGCGGCAGCAAGTGCCAGTAGCACCATAAACACGCTGCTTCTATGTGCGTTTCATGCTCACCAACTGTCACACTCACACCTACTTTCACTGCTCCGCCTACCTCACCTCCACACACACCCACTGATACACCTGATGCACCATCCACCAATCAGCACTCTCCCTCTCCTGAGGCACGTTCAACCAATCAGCGCTCTCCCTCTCCTGAGTACTGATCAGGTGAACCTCATTAGCAGACACTCTATTTAAGCCGGCGTCCCGGATCCACCTTTGCAGAGTTTTCTGGTTACGTTCGTATGCTATGGTGTTTCTGTTCGTTTGGCTCTCGCCTCATACTCACCTTTTGTTATGCTTTGACCAAATAGGTGTCCCGTTGCCGGTGGAAACGAAAGAAAGAGAGGCGTGTCTTGAAAAACGTCAACTCAGGGATTTTATTTCCACTCGGCGGGATAAAGATTCAAAAAACACAAACAAAAAAAAAAAGAAGTTCAAACAAATAATCCGACTCTGATCACCCCGTCAGCCGAGGAATGCGGCGGCTCACGTTCATGCCAGGTGCGAGCGGTGAGGAATGCAGCCGAGGGCAGACCGCGGGGTGTGCGCAGCGAAGATAACAGCTTCCCACTATTCCCGACGAGAGAGATCCTGGAATGGGGTAGCGTGTCAGCAGACTGAAAAAAGTAGTCGACTGGACACGCCAGCGAGAACGCCGGGCGTGAAGAACCGGTACGGATAGGGGAGCGGCGAGCGGCTCGCATGCACAGTGCCAAACAAAAAACTCTGCGCCGATGGATCCGGATCGGCGGCTTAAGAGGAGTCTGTCATCAGCGGGTCACACCTGCACCTAATAATCTGGAGAGGGTGATCTTTGAGTTATTGTGAATGGCAACCGGTGTGTGCGGTGCGGAGCGTGCAGCAGAGGGAAGTGGGTGTGTCCTGTGGAGTAGTTTTGTGTGCGGCGGAGCGGACGAAGGTGGGGAGCGGGCGTAAACGGGAATGTGTAACATCACCCCCCCCCAGAAAAAGGCGGCGGTCCCACCTGGGTTAACTGCTCCCTCGAGACCTGGTCACGTCGGAACGCGGCGAGGCGGCCGACCCCCCTAGGCCGGGGTAGCGGGGCGGGTCGGGGCATTGCTCCCTGTGGAATGCCTGAATAAGGCTCGGATCCAAGATGTCTTCAGCAGCTACCCAGACTCCTCTCCTCAGGACCGAACCCCCTCCCAATCAAATCACCAGATACTGCACCTTGCCCCGGCGCGAGTCCCAACAGAGAGGAACACGGTGTAGATGTTGGAGTCGCTGTCCCTCCTGTGTCTCTCGGGTTGGACTCTGTCCAATTGTATCAGAGGACCTGGAACGAAGGCTTTCAGAAGGGAGACGTGAAAAGTCGGGTGCACCCGCAAATGATGCGGGAGCTTAAGCTGACCTTGACCTCATTAATGATGGCTTTATTCTACCCGGTACGGGTCCCAAAAAAACCGTGGAAGGAAGTTTGCGTGTCCCCTGCCGACACCTGATGTCACGAGTACTGAGCCACAACCATGTCACCGACCCTGTAACGAGGAGTGTCACCACCCCGAAGCGATCCGCAAAGCGTTTATATCTCCGGATTACTGCTTCGACCCGCTGGTGTTGGAACCTGGGTCCAAACCTCCTCGCTGCGCTGGAACCAGGCATCCACTGCTGGTCGCTTCCGACTCCTCCCCATTCAAGGGCGCGAAAGGGTGTGGCTGGTATCCCAACACACACTGAATGGGGGTGAGGCCGGTGGCCGAGTGACACGACAAGGGGAGAGTTCTGGGCGATCTCTGCCCCCAGGGGAGGTACCGTGCGACCAATCAGGGGGTGGATTGCGGTAGCAAAAATCCGGAGGTAACTTATTTTGTCTCCTGGTGCGTAGCGTTCACAAGCCCCATTTGTCTGGGGAGTGGAACCCCGCATGTGAGACTGACGGAGGACCCCAGCTTCTCACAGAAAAACGCCCTCCAAAACTGCCGACGTAAACTGGGACCCCTAGTCGGATAGAATAACCTCCGGGATCCCAAATGAGGTGCACCCCGCAAAAACAGGAGCTCGGCGTGTCTCTCGAACGCTGAAGGCAGTCCCTTAAGGGGAAGAGTCACCGCCCTGGAGAACGTCGAGAACCGAGAGGATCCTTGTAAGCCATTTGGAGGAGGGGAGACCGTCACGAAGTCCAGAGCGATGGGGCCCAGGGTCGGCGGACGGGCAATGGGGGCCCGCTGG
>JAFMOC010001140.1:0-36984 GCA_019802505.1 Corydoras sp. C115 | reverse complement strand
GTGCACATTGTCTCTGTTTTGTTTATTTTATTTCTCTTATGTGCAGGTATGTTAAAACTCCATGTTCATTCCATTGTTTAATGTATAGTGTGAAGTATAAAAAAGCGTTAATAGATTGTATTAAGAATCTTTTTCTTTAAGTATATCTTTTATGTAACTTTTATTTTTTTATATAACTGACTAAATGTGTGTCTCAGTCTGCCGGTTGCAAACTGCGTAGAGGGCGCTTATAGGCCGAAACGCTGTTCGAGTGATTGGAAAGGGAACTGCTGTGCACACTGTCTCTGTTTTGTTTATTTTATTTCTCTTATGTGCAGGAGTCAGTACAGTAAAGGTCTTTTCCAGTTCCAGTACTGTCTCAAGCGTCTCCTTCACCCATTTTGCATGTGCGGCCTACAGAACACAACGCAGGATTATAAAAGTAACCGGGTTGGTGTTTGGCTAGGCCGAGCAGAGCTACACCCGCTACACTTGCACACCTGTTCGACAGGCCAGAATTCCTCAAAAGCCTCTCAAATATAAGAACATCTGGTTAGTATGAGGAACTTGACCAGTCTTTGTATTTCACATTTGGTTTTTGGTTTCACATGCTGATGACCTGGCCCCCTTAGCATATAAGATAAGATAAGATAAGATAAGATAAGATAAGATAAGATAAACCTTTATTTGTCCCACAATGGGAAAATTCACATTTCTCAGCAGCAGATACAGAGGAGGGTGAAAAGGTATTCAGTCATTAAAGAGATTTAAACTGGGAAAATACAGTTAGAAATCTATATATACAAGATAAAAATAGAATTTTCTAATTTTAGTTATTTACAGTCCTACAGGAATGAAATGAATCAAATATTGCACATGTGGTGACTGATTAAGCAGCAGACAGTTATTACATACAGATGACTGAAATGTATTGCACCATCAATGATACATTTATTGCACAGTTATTTTCAGTTTGGTTTGGAGTGGTTACTGGGAACAGTGCTGATTGTACAGTCTAACTGCAGCAGGAATGAAGGACCTGCGGTAACTCTCACACACTTCAGATGACGTAGCCTGTCACTGAAGGTGCTGCCCAGTGCTGCTAGTAAGTCTCAAACATGAGGTGGGATTCATTGTCCATAAGAGTTCCTAGCTTGTTTAGCATCCTCTTGTCTCCCACCACCTGCACTGGGTCTAAGCGTTCCCCCAGGACAGAGCCAGCCTTCCTAATTAGTTTGTCTAGTCTGTTGATGTCTGCATTCGTGATGCTCCTGCCCCAGCACACCACTCCATAAAAAATGGCTAATGCCACCACTGTGTCAAAAAAGTTCCTCAGGAGTGGCCCCCGCACCCCAAACGACCTTAGTCTCCTCAGCAGATACAGTCTGCTCTGTCCTTTTTTTTTAAAGTGCAGTGGTGTTGTCTGACCAGTCCAGTTTTGTGCTAAGGTGAACACCCAGGTACTTATAAGAGTCCACCGTCTCAATGTCTATTCCCTGGATGTTCCCTGGATCTTGGGAGAGGGGGACCGCGCCTAAGAAAATCCACCACCAGCTCCTTAGTTTTCGCGGTGTTGATCTGGAGGCAGTTACATAGGAACCAGTCCACGTAGTCCTGAATCACCTTTCTGTATTCCCGGTCGTCATCATCAGTGATAAGACCGACAAAAGCAGAGTCATCAGAGAACTTCTGTAAGTGACAGTTCAGTGAGCTGTACTTAACACTGATCTTCCTGGACTCTTGAAATTCTGAGGACAACAGCCCCCCTTTTTTTTGAATCATTAAGGGGTCATCAGGCAGCTATTCATATGCATAACGACCCAAAACCCATCCACCCCCTCTGCCTTACAGGTGAAACGCCAGGTAAAAACTGAATTCAAAGGTAAATTCCCTGAAATTCAGCCTAATACAATACAGTAACAGACATTCTGCAATGAAAGTTTAGTGAAATCGAACATACTTTCAGAGACTACAAATAAAATGAAACAGATATCTACAGACATTCAGACAGAGTCCAGACATACAGACATACAGACGTACCTAAGTTATTTTTAGTAGTCGTACTTTATTTTAGTTTATATTGATAACACAGTAATTCAGTTGCACCTCAATTTTATTTCGCATGCTTGTTTTTTAGCGTGTACATACGTTTTTTTGCGTGTACATACATTTTTTAAAATAAAACATACTGATACATATGTATGCATCTCTTCCTTACCAATAATAAATAGTACATATAGATGTACCTGACGTTATATTTAGAATTCATGTCTGCACTTTATTTTAGTAATATTGAAAACACAATAATAATTCGGTTACGCCTTGCGCCTCGATTTTATTTTGCATGCTTTTTAGCATCACAGCGTCGGCACGCTGCGATTCACACAGTCAGAGAATTTCACTGATTCGTTGACAGTGCTCAGCGCGCGCTAAAAGACTTACCGCGACGTGTATGCCTTTTATAATAGTTAGGTATTATAATAGGTATTATATATAAGGTATTATACAAGCTTTCATAATATGTTTGTTGACATGTGCCCGTAAGTACAGCGCGCGCATTCTGCAATCATATACTACTGTGGAAACATTATAAAAACACTAAAATCATTTCTCAAAACTGACTGTTCCATTAGCATAATTCATTCTAAAAGTAAACGCTTTTACTCTGTCTGAATACAGCGTGCGTTTGTAAGTTACAAAAACTTTAGATAAAGGGGGTTGGGAATTTCTCTAGCGGCGCTCCGGCTCATTTGTGTAACAATGGACACCAAGTGGCGCACTGCAGGGGATTTGCCCGCACACACGCACAACAACAATTTTCGTGGTTCCAGGGAAACCAGTGTTAAAGTCTGCCGTGTACAGGGTGAAGAGGAACGGCGCTAAGACGGTTCCCTGTGTGGCCCCTGTACTGCAGACCACTAAGTCAGACACAGTCCCATGCCCTCACACTGTGGTCACATTGTGGTCGATGTGTTAAGTAGTCCATAATCCAGTTTGTCATGTGACAGTCCACTCCGATAAAATCCAGCTTGTCCCTCAGAAGTCCAGGTTGGATGGTGTTAAAAGCACTGGAGAAATCGAAGAACATGATCCTCACGGTGCTCCCCTGGTTCTCCAGATGAGAAAGAGCTCACCTGTGGGCGGAGATGAACAAGCACCAGCCTCTCCAGTGTCTTCATCAGATGGGGTGTCAGTGCCACCAGCCTGTAGCTGTTCAGGTCCTTCGGATGTGGAGTCTTAGGCACCGGTACCACGCACAAGGTTTTCCACGGCTGTGGGACGCGTCCCAGCTTGAGGCTCATGTTGAACATGTATTCAATGATTCCACTGAGCTGGTCGGCGCTGCACCTCAGAAGCCTGGAGCTGATGCCATCAGGACCTGCAGCCTTTCTTGGCTTCAACTTCCTGAGCTCATTTCTCACCTGGATGGTTGAAAGGGTCAAATTGGTGCATGGGAGTGGAAAGTGATCAGGTGTTCCAGGTGTCTGTATGTTGTTTCTGGGAGCAGTGGGTGGTGGCTGTGAACTGGCTGATGTGCTAATGGGGATGTCTGTGAAGGTGATGGCCGGGTCGTACACTTGAGTCGTTGAAGACAATGGCTGAAGTAGAGGTGTCAGGGTTGTTGGAGGGGAGTGATCAAACCTATTGAAAAACAGATTTAGGTCGTTCACCCATTTCTGGTCCCCCACCACCTATCAATATAATGTCAATTGAGCGAAGAATCCTGGCTCCTAGCCTTATTAATATCAAGGTTCAAATGTGGATATAAAAGGATGCAACAGGCAAACTCTATCTCTCTCTTCTCTTGGACTCTTCATTTGGTCTCCTAGTCTAGCTCCGGGCAGTGCTGCTGCTGGGCCCTGCTCTGCTTGGTTTTGGCCTGGTCAGGCTCTGCTTAGCCAAGGCCTGCCTTGTTGTTATTACTCTAAACCAAAGTTTCCAGTTAATCTTTTAAGGCTGGAGTTCAAAGGTTAATTTATTAACTAAATGGTGTATTTTACAGCACGGTGGCTTAGTGATTAGCACATTCGCCTCTCAGCACTAGGGATTCCCGTTCGAATCCCCATCTGGGTGGAGTTTCCATGTTCTCCCCATGTACGTGTGGGTTTCCTCCGGGTACTCCTGTTTCCTCCCACAGTCCAAAAACATGGATCAAGTTAATTCTCCAAATTACCCCATGTTGAGTGTGTTTGTGTGAGTGAGTGTGTGCCCAGCGATAGGTTGGCACCCTGTCCTGGATGTGTCTGCCCGGCGCCTGAGACGTTCTCCCCTGGATGGGCATGGGGAAGCCCACCGCAACCCTAATAGAGGATAAAGCGGAAGATAATGAATGAATGAATAAATGGTGTATTTTAAGCAGCTATTAAGCAGGATATTTAGATAAATAATAATAATAATAATAATAATAATAAATTTTATTTGTATTGCACTTTACATTTGGTCACAAATCTCAAGGTGCTACATAGTAAAAAGCAAAGTAACAACACTATAAAACAATCAATCAATTAAGAATGGTAAGTTCTTCTAAAAACAAACGTTTTAAGTCCTTTTTTAAAACTTTCTATTTTCTGAGGAGCTCTCAACTGGTCAGATAGAGCATTTCACAAGCGAGGTGCGGCAGAACAAAAGGCCCTATCACCCATGGTGCTGAGCTTAGTTCTGGGGAGGATGAAGCGGTTTGAATTTACAGAGCGAAGAGATCGTGATGAGGTTTGCAGGGTGAGAAGTTCTTTCAGATATGGAGGTGCATTGCCATGTATACACTGGTAGGCAAGAATTGTTATATTCGATTCTGACAGAGACAGGAAGCCAATGAAGTGAAGAACAGGTGTAATGTGTTCATGTTTCCGTACTCTCATCAGGATTCGAGCAGCACTGTTCTGTATATACTGCAGTCTCTGAAGGCTCTTTTTGGAGCCCAATAAAAAGTGCATTGCAGTAATCCAGTCTTGATGAAACAAATGCGTGAACCAGTTTTTCAGCGTCTGAAACAGTGAGGGTAGGACGGAGTTTGGCAATGTTTCTGAGATGATGAAAAGAAATCTTACAGAGGTGTTTGATATGGGTTTCAAAGGTAAGTTGTTGGTCTAATTTTATGCCAAGATTGGTAACTGTTGTGGTTAGTGGAGTGGTGTGACCTGATACTGTAATACTGGCTATGAGCGATGACTGGATCTGATGTGGTGTGCCAATCAACATCACTTCCCTTTTTGCACCGTTCAGCTGAAGAAAATTGCTTTTCATCCATGCATTTATCTCATCGAGGCAGTCAGCAAGTATTGAAGTGGATGAAGATGGGAATGAACCAGCAGTGCAGGAGGTTATGTCAACTCGGATATAAAGTTGTATATTGTCGGCATAGCAGTGAAATGGTATTCCATGTTGATTAATAATTTGACCAAGGGGAAGCATGTATAAAGTAAAGAGGATGGGCCCCAGTACTGACCCCTGGGGAACCCCATAGGTCACTGCATATGACTGAGACTTTGCCGTTCCAACTGAATTGTACTCAGTTCTGCCAGTGAAATAGGATTGGAACCAGGCGAAAGCATCATCTGTGAGTCCGATGTGGTTTAACCGGTCAAGAAGTAAACCATGGTCAATTGTGTCAAAAGCCGCCAACAGATCAAGGAGAATGAGCAGGGAAGGAGAGCCAGAATCAGCTGACATCAGAAGGTTGTTGGTGACTCAAACTAGAGCCGTTTCTGTACTGTGAGCCGGACGAAAATCAGACTGGAATTTTTCAAAGAGGTTATTGTATTTAACAACTTTTTCCAATACCTTGGACAGAAAAGGAAGATTGGATATAGGCCTATATATCAGTTGTGTACAGAAATAAAATCCAGAATGTAAAAATGTAAAATGATAGAATGTAAATCCAGAATGTAAAAATGATACTAAAAGTGACAGTCACCAGAAGTAAAACAATAAAACTAAATCCATAGGAAGTGTGGAGAAGCGGCGACCAGTACACACCAGCATCCTCTGTCACCACTTTTCATATATCCACATGTCATCCTACACTTGATGGACCAACATCTCACACTTACCTACCACCCATTCCCACCTCTCCCAGAGTGCAATGGTTCCGTTCCTTCATCCCAACCCTCCATTCGGGAGCCTGACACCGAACCCATGCAGATGAACACTGTGCGCATCTCCCAGCGAGAGTGACAACGGCGCATCCTGCTTTGCCTTTGTTTATACTGCGGCAGAAATACGCACTCTCTTCATGAATGCACCTAACGTTTATCGAATCAGGATCACCGGGTTCCCTCAGGATGGTGTGCTGCACTTCCACAAGTCTCCTGTTCTGTGAGATCCCTGGCCAACACACTGCAGTTCCAGGTCAGAGTTAAGATTTTCTTTGAAGGTTGTACCATATCGGTACCTACTATGCTCAACTCAGGGGCTGATGGGAATTATATTCATTTAAAATTCTGCATAAAGGAGTGTTTGTGTGGTGGAAAAACAACCCCTCGCCCTGGGCAAGATCACTCACTGCAACATTCCAATACACATGTACTCTAGCGCATGCCATACCGAACACTTGTTGTTATTTGTTACATCTTCTCCCTTTCTCCCTGTTATCCTAGGTTTGCCTTGGCTTGGCTTTGCCAATGGCACAATCCGCTTTTCGCCTGGTCAGATATCCAGATACTGGCATGGTCTCCCCACTGCTTCCAGGTCTGTTTGGTGCTTCCGCAATGGCCTAAGCTTTAGCCTGTTTGGTGTCTGACCTGTCTTTCGCAACCCTGCTTCCTCCTCCTTTACGCAGACTTTTGCGGATCCGCAGGGCTATCCCAGAATCCAACATTCCTCCTGGAGGACTGCTGTGTGGGGAATGCTATTCCCATGAGGTTTAGGGATCAAGTGATCTCATGGGCTCACACCACCTCTAGCTCAGGACACCCAGACGTGACCCACACCATCCAACTTATTGAACGTAGGTACTGGTTGGAGTCGATACGAGCAGATGTACAATGGTTTGTAAGCTCCTGCTCCCTGTGTACTGCATGTAAGGTGCACTGCACGGTCCCTGCAGGCAAACTTTTACCGCTTCCTGTGCCCATGTGCCCAAACTCCCCTGGTTCCAAATTTTCATTGATTTTGTCTCAGGGCTACTTCGTGATCTATAACGTCCTTGACCAGTTCACATGCACCGTCTGGTTCCTTCCCCTCAATGCTATGCCCACGGTGTTTCAGAAAGCAGAGCTGTTGTTTCAACGCATTTTTCTGCGTTGGTATCCCGGAGTTTATACTCTCTGATCGGGGGTTTCAGTTCACCTCGGCAGTTTGGCTGGGGTTTATGGAGAAACTAGGAATATCTGTTAACCTTACATCGGGTTTCACCCTGATGCTCATCGATGTCCCACACAACTTGCTCGTGACCTAGTTCTCACGCACCGGCTCAAAACGGCGAAGTTCCTCAAAGTCCAGCCAAAACTCCGCTAGTTCCTGGAATCACAAACTCTTTAGTTTGGTTTTCAACATTTTGTTTTTTGGTTCCTTGTTGAGTTAATAAAGTTTACTGGACTATCGTTTCAGTGTCACCAAGGCGTAACAGCCATATATATATATATATATATATATATATATATATATATATATATATATATATATATATATATATTGTCACAAAAGGGGGACGCAGTCCTTCCAAAGGCGGCGCTGCACGGTGCTACATCGGGGCGAGGTGCACAAGGTGCTAGTAAGTGCTAGTAAGCAAGCGCTGAAGAGACTCCCGCGGACTCATGTGCTGGAGAGGATAACGTGGACTCAGGTGCTTGAGAGGATAACGCAGACTCCGGCGCAGGCGGGAGCGCGACCGAAGGGGCAACTGAGGTAGACGCGACCGCAGAGATGACCTGAGCGGATGCGACTGCAGAGGTAATGTGAGCAGAATAGGCGTGAGCATAGCACAGTCCTTGTCCATAAACTGGGTTCCCGGCATAGAGTCCCGTGTCTCCTGAGTGGCTTGCAAACTGTCCAGAGCGGAGGACACATTGTCCAGAGTGGGGGGCAAACTGTCCAGAGCGGTGGGCAAATTGTCCAGAGCGGAGGGCAGACTCTCTTGAGTGGAGGGCAAATTGTCCAGAGCGGGAAGTGGATGGTCCTGGACGAGGGGCACACAGGCCAACTTGGACGAACCATGATCCAGAGCGGGTGATAAACGGTCCAGAGCGGTGGTTAACAGGTCCTAAGCGGGGACCATAGAAGACCACTGCTTCCCCATCGGACCACTGGACTGCAACCCAGATGTTACGCGGGACACCTTGCCTTGTCTCCCAGCCTCCTTCCTCTCCGCCTCCTGGACACAAAAAGAGAGGACCAGTCCTGGTCGACCGAGGCGGGACACACTGAGGCTGGACACGAGCACCGGACGCAAGGGGACGCAACGGACGCAGCCCGGAACCCGTCACCTGAATTGATCGTCCGAAACCTGCCAGGCGTGCAGGTGGCATGGCGCGGATCGCTGGCGGCACGGCACTGATCGCAATCGGCGCGGAGAGCAGATTACTGGAGGCACGGAGCGACTCGCAGGGCGGATTACGGGTGGAGCGGAGGGGCTCGTGTAGCGACTCACTGACGGCGAGCAGCGGAACACTGACGGCGCGCGGTGGCTCACGGGGCGGATTACCGGCGTAGCGGAGCGGGCCGGATTACCAGAGGAGCGATTCGCTGACGGTGCAGGGCGGCTCACTGGTAATGCGAGACGGTTTACTGACGGCGTGCAGCGGCGGTGCGCAGCAGCATAAAGTTGAAGCGGAGCAGCTCGTGGGCCGGCATGCTGATGGCGAGCGGCAGAATGCTGACGGCACGCGGCGGCTCATGGGGCGGATTACCGGTGGAGCGGCTCGTGGAGCGACACGCTGACGGCCCGTGGCTGAACGCTGACAACGCGGAGCGGCTCGCAGGACGGATCACTGGCCGGAGCCTGCAAGGCGGATTGCTCATGGCGTGGAGCAGCACGCTGGCGGCACTCGGTGGATTACTGGTGGAGCGGTGTGGCTCGCTGACGCCGTGTGGCGGCTCACAGACGGCTCATAGCGGCTCGCAGACGGCGTGCGGCAGCTTGCTGACAGCGCGGAGTGGCTCACGGGGCGGATCACTGGTCCGAAGGCTGCGAGGCTGATTGTTCATGGCGCGGAGCGGCACGCTGGCGGTGCTCGGCGGATTACCGGCGGGTTACCAGCAGAGTGGCTCGCTGAAGGCGTGCGGCGGCTCGCAGATGGCTCGTGGTTGCTCGCAGACAGCGTGCGGCGGCTTGCTGACAGCGCGTAGCGGCTTGCAGGGCGGATCACTGGTCTGGAGGCTGCGAGGCGGATTGCTCACAGCGTGGAGCGGCACGCTGGCGGAGCGTGGCTGATTACCAGCGGAGCGGAGTGGCTCGCGCACGGCTCGCTGACAACGTGGGCGGATCACTGGTCCAGAGACATCCCCGGTGGCCACTAAGCCCTCGGCCCACCTCCGCGCGGGTCCCAGAAGTCTGGAGAGGTAGAACTGCACCCTCTCCCTGTCCGATAGCTCCCAACTGGTCACGCATTCGAACACTTTGTCACTTCCAATGATATACAGGACTAGCTTCAAAGCCACTCCGTCGCAAGGTGCCGGGAGCTTACACGGAATTGAGAGAGGGAGCACGATCTCCCCATACTCTGGGACGCGGTTAATAACCCTCATTGTGTATTCCCAAGAGGAGGGCGGATAAACGATATAATGGCGGGGCTAGGGCAGAGGTTAAGCAGCTAATGCTGCAGCCGGAGAAACAGCTAATGGCGGGGCTAGCGCCGAGCTAATACAGCTAACGCTGCAGCCGGAGAATCGGCTAATGGCGGGGCTAGCGCCGAGGTAATGCAGCTAATGCTGCAGCCGGAGACGCGGCTAACGGCGGCTATAAGACCCGACTGCCCCGATAGCCACAGCAGCTGGGAATAAACAAAAAAAATAAAAATAATGCAACGCTTACCTGGACGGGAACTCCTGAACCAGGCGACCAGGTAAGCAGCAAGAAAGTCTTTATTTACAGAATGGCAGGAATGACCACCGAAGCACGAGCAGAACGTAATCCACAACCCGAGTAAACAAAACAAAAAACCGAACAAACATAGCACAAACGCAGCCAAATGTAACATAAGCAATGCTGGCCTGCTGACTCAGGGATCATGAGCTCTTTAAGTCTAGTCAGCAGGCCACATGTGACTAGGTAGGACCCAATCCCAGCTCTCCCAGAATATATATATATATATATATATATATATATATATTCATTCATTCATTCATTATCTTCCGCTTTATCCTCTATTAGGGTCGCGGTGGGGTTCCCCATGCCCATCCAGGGGAGAACGTCTCGGGTGCTGGGCAGATCCATCGCTAGGCACACACTCACTCACACAGACACACTCTATATGGGGCAATTTTGAGAATTCAATTGACTTGACTTGATCCATGTTTTTGGACTGTGGGAGGAAACAGGAGAACCCGGAGGAAACCCACGCAGACACGGGGAGAACATGGAAACTCCACCCAGGTGGGGATTCGAACCGGGAATCCCTAGCGCTGAGAGGCGAACGTGCTAAGCCACCGTGCTGCCTATATATATATATATATATATATATATATATATATATATATATATATATATATATATATATATATATATACACTCACCGGCCACTTTATTAGGTACACCATTCTAGTAACGGGTTGGACCCCCTTTTGCCTTCCGAACTGCCTCAATTCTTCGTGGCATAGATTCAACAAGGTGCTGGAAGCATTCCTCAGAGAGTTTGGTCCATATTGACATGATGGCATCACACAGTTGCCGCAGATTTGTCGGCTGCACATCCATGATGCGAATCCCCCGTTCCATCACATCCCAAAGATGCTCTATTGGATTGAGATCTGGTGACTGTGGAGGCCTTTTGAGTACAGTGAACTCATTGTCATGTTCAAGAAACCAGTCTGAGATGATTCCAGCTTTATGACATGGCGCATTATCCTGCTGAAAGTAGCCATCAGATGTTGGGTACATTGTGGTCATAACGGGATGGACATGGTCAGCAACAATACTCAGGTAGGCTGTGGCGTTGCAACGATGCTCAATTGGTACCAAGGGGCCCAAAGAGTGCCAAGAAAATATTCCCCACACCATGACACCACCACCACCAGCCTGAACCGTTGATACAAGGCAGGATGGATCCATGCTTTCATGTTGTTGATGCCAAATTCTGACCCTACCATCCGAATGTCGCAGCAGAAATCGAGACTCATCAGACCAGGCAACGTTTTTCCAATCTTCTATTGGCCAATTTCGATGAGCTTGTGCAAATTGTAGCCTCAGTTTCCTGTTCTTAGCTGAAAGGAGTGGCACCCGGTGTGGTCTTCTGCTGCTGTAGCCCATCTGCCTCAAAGTTCGACGTACTGTGCGTTCAGAGATGCTCTTCTGCCTACCTTGGTTGTAACGTGTGGCTATTTGAGTCACTGTTGCCTTTCTATCAGCTCGAACCAGTCTGGCCATTCTCCTCTGACCTCTGGCATCAACAAGGCATTTCCGCCCACAGAACTGCCGCTCACTGGATGTTTTTTCTTTTTCGGACCATTCTCTGTAAACCCTAGAGATGGTTGTGCGTGAAAATCCCAGTAGATCAGCAGTTTCTGAAATAACCAACCAACCAACCAAACAACCATGCCACGTTCAAAGGCACTCAAATCACCTTTCTTCCCCATACTGATGCTCAGTTTGAACTGCAGGAGATTGTCTTGACCATGTCTACATGCCTAAATGCACTGAGTTGCCGCCATGTGATTGGCTGATTAGAAATTAAGTGTTAACGAGCAGTTGGACAGGTGTACCTAATAAAGTGGCCGGTGAGTGTATATATAATTATTTTTATTTTTTCTTTAATAGACAGAAGAATAAGTGACACAGCTAAAGACAATTCACAGCACATTGCTGGGTCAAAAAGTCATTTTAATTCTGCTAACATCAAACAAGCTTTTCCATCTTCTACTGTTTTCATTAATTTACATTTAAATTGAGTCATTTAGCAGACGCTTTTATCCAAAGCGACTTACAAATGATTCATTCAACATTTCGTTTTGTTTTTATAGACTATTTTTGTTAATCTTTTCAGGTTCAGTTTGTTATTGTTTGCAGGGTTTTTAAAATATTGTTCTATGATGTAAGTTTGTAAAATATTTTCTTTGCTTATTTTAGTATGACTACCTCTGTTTAATAACTTCTGGTAGCATTGTAAAAGTAATATACAATATCGTGTTAGTACACTTTTCTTACGTTGTGTGTTGTGCTGCACATCATTGGTTATTCCTACATTTTTCAAATATGGCAGTTAAAATATTGTTAAATAAAATATTGTCTTCCTTAGTATACATTGATTAATCTAGCTATTCTGGTTGTATGTTTTAAAAGACCAAAAGAAAGGTAAGTATGGTAAGCAGTATTGTTGGAGGGTAAATTTTACAACTGAGGGGTAGATGGAAAAAAGGGGTAGGTTTAATTTTGAAAGAACTATACACAAGACTGTGGTGGAGGTAAGAGTGTGTGATGTGATATGAGTGTGAACCTGGAAATTGATAAAGTATTAATCAATTTAATTTGAGCATATACTCCACAAGTGTTCAATTCATAAAGGTTCAGCTTAGAGTCCTTTTTCATGTGATGGTCATGGACAGGCTGACAAACAAAAGGTTACAAGGTTAGGCATCAGTCTCTGTGCATTATGATGTCTGTGGATGACATTGTGTATAAGTGTCCTGCAACGAGTGTAGAAAAGATGGCATTCAAATAGACAGTGAAGCAGCTAAAGCAGAAAAGGACCTTAGCTAAAAGTTCCTTCACTAAGCACTAAGCCAACTTTATGATCAGGCCAGCTGGAAATATGACCAAGAGGGAACTACAAGAAGAGTGCAAAGGGTACACCTCTCAGGAATTTCAGTGAGTCAGCCAATACTAAAAATCACACTCACCAACTTACTTAAATTTAATGGATTTGAAAGAACCTTCCATTGATAATGAAAGGATTGAGAGTCTGCAAAGGCAGGGGGAGCTGACAGGCTCAGCTGAAGCAAAGTCTCACTACTGCTCCCTCCCTCCCTCCCTCTAGCGGCGCTGCTACGTCACCGGAGGGTGGTTCTGTGGGCGGTCTTGCGCAGACGCGATCTCGCTCCAGGTCACCGGAATTCTGATTCCGGTTTCCTGGTTTTGTCACTTCCTATTTCCTATTTATTTCCGTCTTTTGTTAGTGTTTGTCGCGTTGGTTCTCGTTACCTGACTCTCCTCTGTGTTATTCCCGTTTCAGGACTAAGCGCTCTGTTTTGTGGTTTGCTCTCCATTGCGACGGCTACGGCGATCGTCTTCATCGCGGTTACGCTATCGTCTCTACTGGCATCCGGCCAGCTCGCCTCCATTTTGTGTTTGTGTTTGTTTTTTGTTTCACTTTGTTTTATTTTGGAGGTCGCTTTTTGTTTATTAAATATTATTTTGCTTTTGAACTTCGGACTGCGTTCTCTTTGTTATCACGCACTATCGGCGTCTGTGACACAAAGAAGATCATGGACAGAATTAATAAGATAATAAGCAGTGTCACATCGGTGCCCTCTGTGGGCGATCCTGGGGATCGCTTTTCGCAGACTCAGGACCGCCCCCCTATCTCCGGAGTTCTAACTTCCGTTTTCTTAATAGGCTTTTCCATTTTCTCCTTATTTATAGCTTCCGTTTCGGTCTTCACTTCGTGTTGGTTCATGTTTACTCACCCTTCTGCTCTCGTGTTTGGATTATTTGGATTTGGTGTTTTCTTCTCAGCGGTGCTGGCGATTGTCTTCATCGCAGATGCGCAGCTTCGGATTTGGTTTTGCATTTATAGTAAACACTCTCTGTGTTAAACTCTGAACTCTGTCCCGTTCCTGTGTTCAACGATCGTCACAGTAACCAACGGCATCATGGACACGACGGATCCGGCTGTTCGCTCTTTGCTCAGCACGAGCAAATACGATTTTTGGGCGAACTACAGTAGCTGGAGAGCGGTCATCTAAAAAAACCCTGATTCCTCCAGATGCTTTGTTTACCTCCGACCCTTCCATGAGGAGTGTTGCGCCGATGACATCATCGTCACTTCCTGTAGCGGAGCTACATTCAGATGTTAGCCGCGCACAGTGGCTGGAATGATGCGGCTTTACTCGTGGCTTATCGCTCTGGATTGAGAAGTGAGATCGCCACAGAGCTGTTATTTAGGGACGAGAGCATGTCTCTATCTGAGATCATTACCACTACCATCTGTCTAGATCAGCTCTGGCAGGCAAGAAGGGGTCTACGTTCCACTTTACCACTTCTCACTTCTACACCATCTGCGACTTCACTGGATCCTGAGACACCGATAGATTCTGAATCACTATTAATCTTTAAAAATAAATTAAAAACGTTTATTTAATCTGGTGTTTAACTAATCCCCTGTAGATAAAGATGTAGATCTCAGGTTTGGCTGTGTTGGGGTGTTAATCTGTGATCAGTGTATGCTGGCGTTTCACCTCTTCACCCACCTCATTGTTAATGGGGGGGTGTGGCGCTGAAATGATGCTGTTCTGGGGCGCCATCTCAACTATGTAGAGTCTGCAGTATCTGCCTCTTTACTATAGGGTCTACAGGGGTGGATTCTGATGTCACTTCCTGCCACGCAGTCAGTGTGTAGATGCGTACCTGCGCTGTCTAGCTCTGTTAAGCTTAACTACTAAATTGAGTGTTATTTATTTATTTAGTTTTTTTATTTAGTTACTTTTTTACTTTCTCTTGACAGTTCAGCTACTTCCTCGTTATTACATAGACTTTATTCTGCCTTTTGTCCCTCACTAGTCTCCAAATCGCGGTGTTGTTGCTAGCATTTTTAGCTGCTAACGCTAGCACTTTCGGCTTATTATCTTGGTCGTTTGCTGCCAACACTGCTGCATTTATTACCCGCTTCTTTTATATGTAATAGCCTATATATATATATATATATATATAAAGAGCCATCTCCTGATCTGTGTTGCCGAATTCAACTGTTCGGATTTTCGGATCGGATTTTATTGGTCTCGACGCTGATCTTCACACACCGCATTGTGAGAACCTTCAGGACTCAACCTCCATCCGACGCTAATACAGCCAGATTTACTAGCGTTGGATCTCCACCAGCCGCTGCCGCTGCTTTGTTTCATCATTAGCTGCAACAGGGGGAACTAACCTTACATCTGTATCCACCGAAGCTAAGTTTATTTCTTCATTTATATATAAACTTTACAATGGCACTTTCCCCTCTGGTTGCGTGCCCTCCGTGCAGTATGTATAGACAGTCTTCCTCTGTCATTACTGATAATTAAGCCTGTGAGAAGTGTAGACTAGTCCTTAGTCTGATGGAGAAGATTTCAGTGCTAGAAGAGCGCATTCGCGTTTTAGAACAGGGTCATATTAGTAAAGGTGTGTCAAGGACCAGTTTAGCCAGTCCGAATGTCACAGGATTAGGTGCTAAATCTCCGGCTTTAGAGCCCTCGCAGCAGGGCGAGTGGGTGACGACCAGGCGACGTACACGTAGAACTGAGCATCACTCTTCTAGTATCTATGTGTCCAATTATTTTTCCCCACTCAGTGACTCACCCACTGAGAGACCGGTTGCTAAAAGTGCTCTTTTTATTGGCAACTCCCAGCTCAGACACGTGCGAATAGTCACCCCCTTAGAGACCCCAGCAACCATAGTCCGGTGCATCCCGGGGGCCAGGGCTCCAGACATCAGGGCGAACCTCAAAGTGCTGGCTAATGCTAAACGCTCATTCTCTAGAATAGTTATCCACGTCGGCACTAATGACGTTCGTCTCAAGCAGTCAGAGATTACTAAGGCTAATGTTAAAGAGGTGTGTGGAACCGCTGCAATGATGTCTGATGAAGTAGTTGTCTCTGGTCCCCTACCAATTAGGCGTGGCGGCGAAACCTACAGCAGGTTATGGTCGCTGCATTGCTGGATGTCTAAAACAACATTACCTTTATTGATAATTGGTCTACCTTTGAGGGAAGGCCTGGCTTTTTGAAATGGGACGGCATCCATCCTTCCCAGGAGGGTGCGGCGCTCATGTCACATAACTGCCTGCGAACTGCCAGGAGTCGTCTCCTACAATAACTAGGTTCCATACCATTAAAACCGTTATCAAGTATCGCAGTGAGCAAAAAACAAAGAGTCCAAAAAGTGTGCCAAAAAATCTCATTAATATCAATACAATCTCAAGTAATGTAAGAAACACTTTTAAGTTAAAACTTGGGTTATTAAACATTAGGTCACTTTCATCAAAATCAGCTCTAGTTCAAGAAATAATAACTGATAACTTCCTAAATGTCTTTTGTCTCACAGAGACCTGGATTAGAGCCAATGAATACTTAAATGATGCCTCTCCACCTGGTTATATATATGCTCATAAACCACGTCTTAGATCTACATCTTTATCTACAGGGGATTAATTAAACGCAAGATTAAATAAATGTATTTTTATTTTACTTATAAAGATTAAAAGTGATTCAGAATCACAAACAGTAACTGGAAGGCTATTCCAAAGTTGAGGAGCCTTGTGGGAGAACGCTCTTCCACCAGCAGTAACTTTATTTATTCTAGGAGCTAAGAGTAAACCAGCACCTTGAGATCGGAGCTCACATGTTGGCTTGTATGATTGAATCAGCTCACTCAGATACTGTGGAGCCTGATTATGTAGAATTTTATATGTTATTAATAAAATGTTGTACTCGATACAAAACTTAACTGGTAGCCAGTGCAAGTTTGATAACACAGGACTGATATGATCAAACGTTCTGGTTTTAGTTAAAACTCTAGCTGCAGCATTTTGCACAAGTTGTAATTTATGTAATGATTTATTAGAACATCCTGTCAGAAGTGAATTACAATAATCTAACCTTGAGGTAATAAAAGCATTAATTAGTTTTTCTGCATCTTGGAGGGAGAGGAAATTTCGTAGCTTTGAAATGTTACGAAGGTGAAACAATGCAATTCTAGTGATATTCCTAATGTGCTCTGTAAAGGAGAGATCTGAATCAATAATGACACCGAGATTATTTACAGATGAACTGGGTCTAATTAAAGAGTTATCAAGGTTTAACATAGTGTTAGAAGCTTTGTTAATTTTGTCCTTAGGTCCAACTATCAGAAACTTTGTTTTATCAGAATTTAGCAGTAGGAAGTTTAGTGACATCCATATTTTAATATCTTGGATGCAGTCCTCGAGCTTACTGACTGAACAACCATCATTAGGGTTAGCTGAAACATATAACTGTGTATAATCTGCATATGAGTGGAAACTGTTTACGAATAATTGATCCCAATGGAAGCATATATAATGCAAATAGGAGTGGACCCAGAACTGACACTTGTGGGACACCATATTTAACTTTAGCAAGATCAGAACATTGGTTGTTAACACAGGTGAATTGATATTGTTCTGTCAGGTAGGATTTAAACCACTGGAGTGCAGATCCTGTAACACCCACAGTGTTTTCTAATCTATCAACTAAGATGTTATGGTCTATAGTGTCAAAGGCTGCACTAAGATCTAATAATACAAGAAAAGAGATTTGTTATTTTTAAAAAGAGATTTGAAAGAGATTTGAGATTATTATCAGAGGACATTAATAAGTCATTAACGACTTTAATTAAGGCTGTCTCAGTGCTATGATGAGACCTAAAACCTGACGTCTAAGTGAACGTTATTAGCTAGAAGATGGCGATTCAGCTGGTTGAACACTATTTTTTCTAGGATTTAAGAGACAAAAGGAAGGTTTGATATTGGTCTATAGTTGGACATCATTAGAGGATCTAAATTAGGTTTTTTAAGTAATGGTTTAATGACTGCACACTTCAGATTTTTGGGGACATAGCCTATTTTAAGTGATGAATTTATAATGTTTATAAAAGGCTCTGTAATATTTGGTAGGAGGTCTTTAAGCAGGTTTGTAGGTATTGGGTCTAACAGACAGGATGTTGTCTTTGATTGTGTAATTAATGACACAAGCTCTTTTTTAGATATGGGGTTAAAGGTATTTAACTCTTGTACTATATTATTTTCTCTACCACTAGATTTTTCAGAAATCATTGAGGGTTGATTATTGATTATGCTACACGATGCATTAGATGATTTAAGTCTTATGTTTTCAATTTTGTCACTAAAGAAATTCATGAAATAATTGCTGCTGAACTGTGAGTGAATCTGTGAATCTGATTCAGTAGCACTTCGAGTTAATTTGGCAATGGTACTAAAGAGGAATCTTTGGTTGTTTTTGTTGTTCTCTATTAATTCAGACTAATATTTAGTCTTAGCTGCATTGAGTGCATGTTTGTACTCAGTCATACTGTCCTTCCATGCAACCCTAGATACCTCTAATTTAGTTTGTCTCCATTTACGCTCCATGGTTCTAGTGGTTTGTTTAAGGGCGCGTGTTTGATAATTAAAGCATGGAATGAGTCTTTTATCTTTAATCCTTTATAGTTTAAGTGGAGCGACACTGTCTAAGGTTGCGGAAAACACGTGTTTAAGGTATTCCGCTGTTTTCAAGTTCGGGTCCTGATGCTGGTTTAATGTTTAATTCGGGTAAATGTTTAATTCGGGACACAGCAGTAGAGGGAATGATTGTACGCTTCATATCATATTGCGGTCTAATGACTGGATCAATATCAATTTCTAAATCGTAGGTTATCAAATAGTGATCGGAGATGACCTCCCTTAGTGGAACAATAGTTAAATTTTTAATGTTAATACCATGTGATAAAACTAAGTCTAATGTATGTTTACAGCGATGTGTTTTACCAAGTACACTTTGAGTAATGCCCATGGAATCTAGGATGGAGTCAAAGGCTAATTTAAATGAGTCTAGTGGTTTTTCAAAGTGAACATGTTATGTGTTGTCACGTGGTGTGGGTGTGTTTTGGGTCACGCTTCGTAATTGTGTTCACCTGGTGGTTATCACTTCCCCTATATTAGGCACGCCGTCCCGTCTCTCGTCGCCAATGGGTCTTGTGTGTTCCTAGTGTCACGTCACGTCCTCTTTGGCTCCTATCCACGTTACGCCTCGTCTTGCTACCTTGCTGTTTATATTTTGTGTGCCTCGTACTGTTCCTGTCTTGTGCTTGTGTGTACAGACCGCGTGCCGCTGCTACAACCTGCCTAGCCTCACTTCAGTCTGTTGGAGCTGCGGTTTGGAACACGGCCGCTGACGTCGTCTCCCTGCGCTACTACGTCACACCGCCACTCAGCGCTCCGTGTTTTCCCGCAAGCGTGAACACCTCCCAACGCCGCTCCACAACTGTTGTGAGGAATACCAAATAAACTGTATTGTTGTATCTCCGCTCCAGACTGAGTTCGTTCCGGGTAGCGAATCCAACTCGCTTCGGTCTTTCGACCTTAACATTGCCCATTGGCCATTATGGATTCCTCGGGACAACTCACCTCGGAGGCGGAGTCGGCGCCATTGCCATCTGCCCGACAACAAACCATCCCGGATCCACGCCTCGACGTTCTCTTCAATCATCAGGAACAACTCGCTGACTTAGTTAGCAACCTATCACTCCAGGTCAGTTCTTTGGTCTCGTCTCTACCGGCCATGCGTCTCCCCGCTCCTGATCCCGTTAGCGCGTCCGCTACTGCTGGCTCCTCGCTTCAGGTTCCGATCTCGCCTACGTTATCGTCCCCGCGTCCCGACGGAGCCGCGGTACACCCCGACCCGTACGACGGGGATTTGCAGAAATGCCGAGGGTTCCTTTTTCAGTGCGAACTTTATTTCGGTATTCGGCCGTCCTGTTTCCCCTCAGACGCGTTCAAGATCTCGTTCATTATTGGACTACTACGCGGTCGCGCGCTGAAGTGGGCTGAGGCCACACAGGGGGGCGCGTCTCCGCTCTCGTCTACTTATGCCTCGTTTATTGAACGTTTTCATGGGGTATTCGACCGTCCGGACTACTCGGATGACGTGGATAGCCGCTTACTTTCGGTTCGTCAGGGTACGCGTTCGGTGGCAGAGTTCGTGGTGGAGTTCCAGACACTGGCGGCAGAATCGGGGTGGTGCGAGCGTTCGCTGCGCGGGGTGTTCAGGCACGCTCTCAGTGATCGCGTCCGCGACGAACTAGCCACCCGTGACCGCCCTCAAACTCTTCAGGGACTTATAGACCTCGCCATACGTCTCGACGGTCGCATTAACGAGCGGTGCCGTGAACGGTCTCTCCGCGACACCGCCCGCTCCCCTACTTCGCCCAGGGTTCTCACGTCTCCCCCCGAACCTACTAATTGGTCTGAACCAATGCAGTTGGGAAGGGCCACCCTGTCCCCAGGCGAGCGTGCCGTCCGTAGGGAACAGGGTCGCTGTTTTTACTGCGGCAATGGCAGCCACCAGGTTATGGCTTGCCCGGTTCGGCCTAAAAGGGTTGACTCGACAGTGAAGTTTGGGGTCCTGTCGAGTCCTACCCATAATCCCTCGTCCCGTCGTCTGTGCCTCCCTGCGGTTTTCCTTCTGCCCAACCGCAGCCAGCAGGTCGTTGTCCTCATAGATTCTGGGGCAGAGGAGAATCTTGTTGACTTCGACTTCGCCTCAAAATTAGGGTTACCAATGTCTCCATTGCCCTCTCCTCTCCACACCGTCGCCTTAGACGGCAGACACCTCTCCCCCATCACTCATCGTACCCAACCGGTCTGCCTCCTTATTGACGGTAATCACAGGGAAGAGTTAAGTTTCTCGGTGTTTCGATCCCCTGACACCCCAGTCATCCTAGGGTTCCCCTGGTTACTGACTCACAATCCCCACCTTGATTGGGTCCAGTCTAGGGTTCTCACGTGGGGGGTCCACTGCCACTCCTCCTGCCTTCGGGCGGCAGTACCCACTGGTAATGCACCTGAGGGGAACCACCACACTGCGGTGGATCTCTCCTCCATTCCGGAGGTCTACCATGACCTAGGGGAGGTTTTCTCCAAAGACAGGGCCTGCCAACTTCCCCCTCATAGGTCTTATGATTGCTCTGTAGATCTATTGCCCGGTGCTCCTCTCCCTTCCTGTCGTCTATACCCGTTATCTCGACCGGAGAGGGAGGCAATGGAGAAGTACATAACCGAGTGTCTAGCCACGGGGTTGATCCGTCCTTCCACATCCCCCGTAGGGGCCGGATTCTTTTTTGTAGCCAAGAAAGACGGCACCCTACGGCCCTGCATTGACTATAGGGGACTGAATAACATCACAGTCCCCTACAAATAACCTCTGCCGCTTACATCCTCCGTGTTTGAGTCACTGCAGGGAGCCACTATTTTTACTAAACTTGACCTACGCAACGCCTATCACCTGGTGCGTATACGTAAGGGGGATGAGTGGAAGACGGCCATCAACACCCCTAGTGGTCACTACGAATACCGCGTGGTTCCGTTCGGTCTTCGAAACGCCCCCGCGGTGTTCCAAGCCTTAGTTAACGACGTGCTCAGGGACTTCCTCGATCGGTTCGTGTTCGTCTATCTCGATGACATTTTGATTTTCTCTCGCAACCAAAAGGATCATGTCCAGCACGTACGTCAGGTCCTTAACCGACTGCTGCAGAACCGACTGTTCGTAAAGGTGGAGAAATGTTGCTTCCACCAGCAGTCCGTTACCTTCCTGGGCTTTGTGGTGTCTCCTGGGTCCATCAAGCCCGACACTGAAAAGATCCGGGCGATCTGCGAATGGCTAGTTCCTACCTCCCGGACCGAGCTGCAAAGGTTCCTCGGATTTGCAAACTTCTATCGCCGCTTCATCCGGAACTATAGCACCATCACCACCCCCCTAACGGCCCTCACGTCCGTCAAGGTGCCTTTCCGGTGGACGGCGGAAGCCCAAGCAGCCATGGACCATCTCAAGTCCTTATTCACCTCAGCCCCCATCCTCGTTCAACCTGATCCGGCCAAACAGTTCGTCGTGGAAGTCGACGCCTCCAGCACGGGAGCTGGAGCCGTGCTCTCTCAACGTACCGACGAGGGCCGCCTTCACCCATGCGCCTTCTTTTCTAAGAAACTGTCCCCCACGGAGAGAAATTATGACGTAGGCATCCGGGAACTCCTCGCTGTAAAACTGGCTCTGGAGGAATGGCGCCACTGGCTGGAGGGGGCTGAACAACCATTTGTGGTATGGACGGACCACAAAAACCTGGCATACATACAGTCGGCGAGAAGACTAAACTCTCGGCAGGCACGGTGGGCTCTGTTTTTTGGTAGGTTTAACTTCACTATCACGTACCGACCCGGTTCTCGGAATGCCAAGCCGGATGCCTTGTCGCGGCTCTTCTCGCCAGAAGAGCCCATAACCTGTACTGACACTATCCTACCGTCCAGTTGTGTACTAGCAGGTGTCTCCTGGGAAGTTCTGAGGACCGTGGAGAGGGAACTCCGCAAGGAACCGGATCCCGGACAAGGCCCACCGGACCGCATGTTTGTTCCCCCCGCCGCCCGCCCCGCTGTACTCAAGTGGGCCCATGAGTCCCGCTGGGCATGCCACCCGGACCTATCCCGTACAGAGGAGATCATCAGGCGGCGCTTTTGGTGGCCCTCCCTTGCCTCTGACCTCCGCCAGTTTATCAACTCCTGTGCTGTTTGTGCCAGCAACAAGGCATCTCATCAGCCACCGTCTGGACTTCTCCTGCCGCTTTCCATACCTGGGCGCCCATGGTCCCACATCGCCCTCGATTTCGTCACCGGGCTGCCGAACTCTAAGGGCAACTCGGTCATACTCACCATAGTGGACAGGTTCTCTAAATCAGTACGCCTCTTGGCCCTTCCAGGACTACCTTCGGCCCTTGCTACCGCCAAACTAGTCTTTGATCACGTCTTCAGGATTTTCGGCATCCCGGTGGACATCGTGTCTGATCGAGGTCCGCAGTTCGTCTCCCAGGTATGGAAAGCCTTTTTCAAGTACTTTGGCACTTCTCTGTCTCTAACCTCTGGTGGGCATCCACAGTCGAACGGACAGGCCGAGAGAACCAACCAGGTGGTGGAGACCACACTACGCTGCGTGTCGGCCCAGCACCCAGAACGCTGGAGCGAACATCTTCCCTGGGTCGAATACGCCATCAACACGGCACGGAGCTCCGCCACCGGCAGGTCTCCCTTTGAGGTCGCGCTGGGCTACCAACCACCACTGTTCCCTGAGGAACAGCAGGAGATCTCCGTCCCCTCCGTCAGTCAGCACATCCGTCGCTGCCGCCGGGTGTGGAAAAACACGCACGTTGCACTCCGCCAAGCCCGCTCCACCCTCATGTCTTCCGCCAACCGCCGTCGCCGCCAAGCCCCGGCCTACAAGGTGGGACAGTTGGTCTGGCTGTCCACCCGCAACATTCCCCTAAAGGTTGAATCCCGGAAACTGGCCCCTCGTTTCATTGGACCCTTCCCCATCACCAGGATCATAAACCCTGCAGCCATCCGTCTCCGCCTGCCCCGTCACATGCGCATCCACCCCACCTTCCACGTTTCCCACGTCAAGCCAGTCACTCACTCCCCGCTCAACCCTACACCTCGGCTCACTCCCGCCCCACGCCTCATCGATGGACAGCCAGCGTACACCGTACGTCGCCTGCTGGACTCCCGTCGCCGAGGCAGAGGCATCCAGTACCTGGTGGACTGGGAGGGTTACGGTCCAGAAGAGCGCTCCTGGGTTCCCCGTGCTGCCATCCTGGACCCCGCCCTCGTAAAGGAATTCCACCGCAGGTGCCCAAGTAAACCGTCTTAGGGTGCCAGGGGGCACCCATTGAGGGGGGGGTTATGTTATGTGTTGTCACGTGGTGTGGGTGTGTTTTGGGTCACGCTTCGTAATTGTGTTCACCTGGTGGTTATCACTTCCCCTATATTAGGCACGCCGTCCCGTCTCTCGTCGCCAATGGATCTTGTGTGTTCCTAGTGTCACGTCACGTCCTCTTTGGCTCCTATCCACGTTACGCCTCGTCTTGCTACCTTGCTGTTTATGTTTTGTGTGCCTTGTACTGTTTCTGTCTTGTGCTTGTGTGTACAGACCGCGTGCCGCTGCTACAACCTGCCTAGCCTCACTTCAGTCTGTTGGAGCCGCGGTTTGGAACACGGCCGCTGACGTCGTCTCCCTGCGCTACTACGTCACACCGCCGCTCAGCGCTCCGTGTTTTCCCGCAAGCGTGAACACCTCCCAACGCCGCTCCACAACTGTTGTGAGGAATACCAAATAAACTGTATTGTTGTATCTCCGCTCCAGACTGAGTTCGTTCCGGGTAGCGAATCCAACTCGCTTCGGTCTTTCGACCTTAACAGAACATTGAAGTCACCGACTATTAAGGCCTTGTCTGATGAGATTACTATGTTAGAGAGAAATTCACAAAATTCTTTAATAAACTCTATATATGGGCCAGGAGGGCGGTATATGGTAATAAGTTGCATTAGATTGTATTTATTCTTCAATGCAGATGAGCTGCTTATGTTGAGTACAAGAGCTTCGAAGGATTTTGACTCATACTTATTATAAGTGTTACATTCATGTTTTCTTTATAGATCATAGCCACTCCACCTCCTCGTCCACTAAGACGTGGTTTATGAGCATAAGTATAACCAGGTGGAGCGGCATCATTTAATGCTAGGTATTCATTGGCCCTAATCCAGGTCTCTGTGAGACAAAAGACATTTAGGAAGTTATCAGTTATTATTTCTTGAACTAGAGCTGATTTTGATGAAAGTGACCTAATGTTTAATAACCCAAGTTTTAACTTAAAAGTATTTCTTACATTACTTGAGGTCGTATTGATATTAATGAGATTTTTTTGGCACACTTTTTGGACTATTTTAGTTTTTTGTTCACTGCGATACTTGATAACTGTCTTAATAGTATGGAACCTAGTTATTGTCAAGTCAAGTCAAGTAATTTATTTATATAGCGCTTTTTACAACAGTACATTGTCACAAAGCAGCTTTACAGAATGAAAAGCCTTTAAACCCCCAAAGAGCAAGCCGAAGCGACAGTGGCAAGAAAAAACTCCCTTTTATGTTGTTATTTAAGGAAGAAACCTTGGGAGGACCAAGACTTAGTGGGGGACTCATCCTCCTTGAGCGGCCGGGCAGCAACAACAGTGTAGAACAGCCATGTACAGATATTAAACAAATGGAAAAACTATCAACTGGAAAACTATATGTGAGTCCATTAGGGGGCGTCCTGCAGGACCGCCTTGTCAGGATCCATACAGTATTCGTAAGCAGAGGCATGGATCTCCAGGAAGCCGGGGGACACCTCAAAAGAAACAGACAAAGGAAGGGAGTTAGAGCTAATAATAAAGCACGGCATTTAATTAATAAGTAATTAATTGACACAGTGCAGCATGTGACTCCGGCATCACTGACTAGAGCAGCATAACTAAAAGAGGCAGATACTGCAGACTCTACATAGTTGAGATGGCGCCCCGGAACAGCATCATTCCAGTGCCACACCCCCCCATTAATGATGAGGTGAGTGAAGAGGTGAAATGCCAGCATACACTGATCAGAGATTACCCCCCAACACAGCCAAGTCTGAGATCTACATCTTTATCTACAGGGGATTAGTTAAACGCAAGATTAAATAAATGTGTTTTTAATTTATTTTTAAAGATTAATAGTGATTCAGAATCACGAACAGTAACTGGAAGGCTATTCCAAAGTTGAGGAGCCTTGTGGGAGAACGCTCTTCCACCAGCAGTAATTTTATTTATTCTAGGAGCTAAGAGTAAGCCAGCACCTTGAGATCGGAGCTCACGTGTCGGCTGGTACAATTGAATCAGCTCACTCAGATACTGTGGAGCCTGGTTATGTAAAATTTTATATGTTATTAATAAAATTTTGTACTCGATACGAAACTTAACTGGTAGCCAGTGCAAGTTTGATAACACAGGAGTTATATGATTCTGGTTTTAATCATATTTCAAACTTTCTGGTTTTAGTTAAAACTCTAGCTGCAGCATTCTGCACAAGTTGTAATTTATGTAATGATTTTTAGAACATCCTGTCAGAAGTGAATTACAATAATCTAACCTTGAGGTAATAAAAGCATGAATTAGTTTTTCTGCATCTTGGAGGGAGAGGATATTTCGTAGCTTCGAAATGTTACGAAGGTGAAAAAATGCAATTCTAGTGATATTGCTAATGTGCTTTGTAAAGGAGAGATCTGAATCAATAATGACACCGAGATTATTTACAGATGAACTGGGTCTAATTAAAGAGTTATCAAGGTTTAACATAGTGTTAGAAGCTTTGTTAATTTTGTCCTTGGGTTCAACTATCAGAAACTCTGTTTTATCAGAATTTAGCAGTAGGAAGTTTTTTGACATCCACATTTTAATATCTTGGATGCAGTCCTCGAGCTTAGTGACTGAACAACCATCATTAGGGTTAGCTGAAACATATAACTGTGTATCATCTGCATATGAGTGGAAACAGATTCCATGTTTACGAATAATTGATCCCAATGGAAGCATATATAATGCAAATAGGAGTGGACCCAGAACTGACCCTTGTGGGACACCATATTTAACTTTAACGAGATCAGAATATTGGTTGTTAACACAGGTGAATTGATATTGATCAGTCAGGTAGGATTTAAACCACTGGAGTGCAGATCCTGTAACACCCACAATGTTTTCTAATCTATCAACTAAGATGTTATGGTCTATAGTGTCAAAGGCTGCACTAAGATCTAATAATACAAGAAAAGAGATTTGGTTATTATCAGAGGACATTAATAAGTCATTAACAACTTTAATTAAGGCTGTCTCAGTGCTATGGTGAGACCTAAAACCTGACTGAAAAACTTCATGAACGTTATTAGCTAGAAGATGGCGATTCAGCTGGTTGAACACTATTTTTTCTAGGATTTTAGAGACAAAAGGAAGGTTTGATATTGGTCTATAGTTGGACAGTATTAGAGGATCTAAATTAGGTTTTTTAAGTAATGGTTTAATGACTGCACACTTCAGATTTTTGGGGACATAGCCTATTTTAAGTGATGAATTTATAATGTTTATAAAAGGCTCTGTGATATTTGGTAGGAGGTCTTTAAGCAGATTTGTTGGTATTGGGTCTAACATACAGGATGTTGTCTTTGATTGTGTAATTAATGAGACAAGCTCTTTTTTAGATATGGGGTTAAAGGTATTTAACTCTTGTACTATATTATTTTCTCTACCACTAGATTTTTCAGAAATCATTGAGGGTTGATTATTGGTTACGCTACACAATGCATTAGATGATTTAAGTCTTATGTTTTCAATTTTATCACTAAAGAAATTCATGAAATCATTGCTGCTGAACTGTGAGTGAATCTGTGAATCTGATTCAGTAGCACTTCGAGTTAATTTGGCAATGGTACTAAAGAGGAATCTTTGGTTGTTTTTGTTGTTCTCTATTAATTCAGAATAATATTTAGTCTTCGCTGCATTGAGTGCATGTTTGTACTCAGTCATACTGTCCTTCCATGCAACCCTAAATACCTCTAATTTAGTTTGTCTCCATTTACGCTCCATGGTTCTAGTGGCTTGTTTTAGGGCGCGTGTTTGGAACGAGTGGAACGAGTCTTTTACCATGGAACGAGTCTTTTATCTTTAATCCTTTTTAGTTTAAGTGGAGCGACACTGTCTAAGGTTGCAGAAAACATATGTTTAAGGTAATCTGCTGTGTTTTCAAGTTCATCGGGTCCTGATGCTGGTTTAATGTTTAATTCGGGTAAATGTTGTAGGAATGACACAGCAGTAGAGGGGATGATTGTACGCTTCATGTCATATCGCGGTTTAATGACTGGATCAATATCAATTTCTAAATCGTAGGTTATCAAATAGTGATCGGAGATGACCTCACATAGTGGAACAATAGTTAAATTATTATGTTAATGTTAATACCATGTGATACCATATGATATATTGTGGGTGTACCGCCCTCCCGGCCCATATACAGAGTTTATTAAAGAATTTGGTGAATTTCTCTCTAACATAGTAATCTCATCAGACAAGGCCTTAATAGTCGGTGACTTCAATGTTCACTTTGAAAAACCACTAGACTCATTTAAATTAGCCTTTGACTCCATCCTAGATTCCATGGGCATTACTCAAAGTGTACTTGATAAAACACATCGCTGTAAACATACATTAGACTTAGTTTTATCACATGGTATTAACATTAATAATTTAACTATTGTTCCACTAAGTGAGGTCATCTCCAATCACTATTTGATAACCTACAATTTAGAAATTGATATTGATCCAGTCATTAAACCGCAATATGATATGAATCGTACAATCATTCCCTCTACTGCTGTGTCATTCCTACAACATTTACCCGAATTAAACATTAAACCAGCATCAGGACCCGATGAACTTGAAAACACAGCGGAATACCTTAAACACGTGTTATCTGCAACCTTAGACAGTGTCGCTCCACTTAAACTAAAAAGGATTAAAGATAAAAGACTTGTTCCATGGTTTAATGATCAAACACGCGCCCTTAAACAAACCACTAGAACAATGGAGCGTAAAAGGAGACAAACTAAATTAGAGGTATTTAGGGTTGTATGGAAGGACAGTAAGACTGAGTACAAACATGCACTCAATGCAGCAAAGACTAAATATTAGTCTGAATTAATAGAGAACAACAAAAACAACCAAAGATTCCTCTTTAGTAACATTGCCAAAAATTGAAGTGCTTTAACTTGAAGTACTACTGAATCAGATTCACAGATTCACTCACAGTTCAGCAGCAATGATTTCATGAATTTCTTTAGTGATAAAAGACTAAAGAAGACTTAAATAATCTAATGCATCGTGTAGCGTAACCAATAATCAACTCTCAATGATTAGAGTTGTGGTAGTGGTAGAGAAAATAATATAGTACAAGAGTTAAATACCTTTAACCCCATATCTAAAAAAGAGCTTGTGTCATTAATTACACAATCAAAGACAACATCCTGTCTGTTAGACCCAATACCTACAAACCTGCTTAAAGACGTCCTACCAAATATTACAGAGCCTTTTATAAACATAAATTCATCACTTAAAATAGGCTATGTCCCCAAAAATCTGAAATGTGCAGTCATTAAACCATTACTTAAAAAACCTAATTTAGATCCTCTAATACTGTCCAACTATAGACCAATATCAAACCTTCCTTTTGTCTCTAAAATCCTAGAAAAAATTGTGTTCAACCAGCTGAATTGCCATCTTCTAGCTAATAACGTTCATGAAGTTTTTCAGTCAGGATTTAGGTCTCATCATATCACTGAGACAGCCTTAATTAAAGTCGTTAATGACTTATTAATGTCCTCTGATAATAACCAAATCTCTTTTCTTGTATTATTAGATCTTAGTGCAGCCTTTGACACTATAGACCATAACATCTTAGTTGATAGATTAGAAAACACTGTGGGAATTACAGGATCTGCACTACAGTGGTTTAAATCCTACCTGACAGATCGATATCAATTCACCTGTGTTAATAACCAATGTTCTGATCTTGCTAAAGTTAAATATGGTGTCCCACAAGGGTCAGTTCTGGGTCCACTCCTATTTGCATTATATATATATATATACTTCCATTGGGATCAATTATTCGTAAACATGGAATCAGTTTCCACTCATATGCAGATGATACGCAGTTATACATTTCAGCTAACCCTAATGATGGTCGTTCAGTCAGTTAGCTCAAGGACTGCATCCAATATATTAAAATATGGATGTCAAAAAACTTCCTACTGCTAAATTCTGATAAAACAGAGTTTCTGATAGTTGGATCCAAGGACAAAATTAACAAAGCTTCTAACACTATGTTAAACCTTGATAACTCTTTAATTAGACCCAGTTCATCTGTAAATAATCTCGGTGTCACTTTTGATTCAGATCTCTTCTTTACAGAGCACATTAACAATATTACTAGAATTGCATTTTTTCACCTTTGTAACATTTCAAAGCTGCAAAATATCCTCTCCCTCCAAGATGCAGAAAAACTAATTGATGCTTTTATTACCTCAAGGTTAGATTATTGTAATTCACTTCTGACAGGATGTTCTAATAAATCATTACATAAATTACAACTTGTGCAAAATGCTGCAGCTAGAGTTTTAACTAAAGCCAGAAAGTTTGATCATATCAGTCCTGTGTTATCAAACTTGCACTGGCAACCAGTTAAGTTTCGTATTGAGTACAAAATTTTATTTATAACATATAAAATTGTACATAATCAAGCTCCTCAGTATCTGAGTGAGCTGATTCAATCGGACAAGCCAACATGTGAACTCAGATCTCAAGGTGCTGGTCTACTCTTAGCTCATAGAACAAATAAAATTGCTCCTGGTGGAAGAGCGTTCTCCCACAAGGCTCCTCAACTTTGGAATAGCCTTCCAGTTACTGTTCGTGATTCTGAATCACTATTAATCTTTAAAAATAAATTAAAAACACATTTATTTAATCTTGCGTTTAATTAATCCCCTGTAGATAAAGATGTAGATCTCAGGCTTTGCTGTGTTGGGGTGGTAATCTGTGATCAGTGTATGCTGGCGTTTCACCTCTTCACCCACCTCATCATTAAGGGGGGGGGGGGGGGGAGTGTGGCGCTGAAATGATGCTGTTCCAGATAGCCATCTCAACTATGTGGAGTCTGCAGTATCTGCCTCTTTTAGTTATGCTGCTCTAGTCAGTGATGCCGGAGTCACATACTGCACTGTGTCAATAAATTACTTATTAATTAAATGCCGTGCTTTATTATTAGCTCTAACTGCCTTCCTTGTCTGTTTCTTTTGAGGCGTGACCGGCTTCCTGGAGATCTTCATCCATGGCTCTGCTGCTGAATACTGGATGGAACCTGAATATCATTTGGACTGGCGGTCCTGCAGTACACCCTTAATGGACTCACATATAGTTTTCCAGTTGTTAGTTTTTCCATTTGTTTAATATCTGTACATAGCTGTCCTACATTGTTGTTGCTGCCTGGCCGCTCAAGGAGGATGAGTCCCCCACTGAGTCTTGGTCCTCCCAAGGTTTCTTCCTTGAATAACAACATAACAGGGAGTTTTTTCTTGCCACTGTTGCTTCGGCTTGCTCTTTGAGGGTTTAAAGGCTTTTCATTTTGTAAAGCTTCTTTGTGATAATGTACTGTTGTAAAAAGCGCTATATAAATAAATAACTTGAACTTGGTTGTCTGCCAGTGAGAGGAATCGTTGTATTCATGGACCTGCACCCTGCACTGCTGCTTAATTTCCATCTTCACCCATTTCAGTACTCACTGATTGCCTCGATGAGATAAATGCATGGATGGAAAGCAATTTTCTTCAGCTGAACGGTGCAAAAAAACGGAAGCGATGTTGATTGGCACACCACATCAGATCCAGTAATCGCCCATAGCCAGTATTGCAGTATCTGGGCACACCATTCCACTAACCACAACAGTTACCAACCTTGGCATAAAATTAGACCAACAACTCACCTTTGAAACCCATATTAAACACATCTGTAAGGTTTCCTTTTATCATCTTAGAAACATTGCCAAACTCCGCCCTACTCTCACTGTTTCAGACTGGTCCACGCATTTGTCTCAAGACTGGATTACTGCAATGCACTCTTCATTGGGCTCCCAAAAAAGAGCCTTCAGAGACTGCAGTATATTCAGAACAGCGCTGCTCAAATCTTGATGAGAGTTCGGAAACATGAGCACATTACACCTGTTCTTCACTCACTTCATTGGCTTCCTGTTTCTGTCAGAATTGAATACAAGGTCTCCCTTCTTGCTTACCAGTGTATACATGGAAATGCACCTTCATATCTGAAAGAACTTCTTACCCGGCAAACATCATCACGATCACTTCGCTCTGTAAATTCAAACCGCTTCCTCCTCCCCAGAACTAAGCTCAGCACCATGGGTGATAGAGCCTTTTGTACTGCCGCACCACGCTTGTGGAATGCTCTACCTGACCAGTTAAGAGCTCCTCAGAAAATAGAAAGTTTTAAAAAAGGACCTAAAAAGTTTCTTTTTAGAAGAACTTACCATTCTTAATTGATTGTTGCTTTTATAGTGTTGTTATCTGCTTTTTAGAAGAACTTAACATTCTTAATTGATTGTTGCTTTTATAGTGTTGTTATCTGCTTTTTAGAAGAACTTACCATTCTTAACTGATTTTTGCTTTTATATGTGTTATTTGCTTTCATCATGTAGCACTTTGAGATTTGTGATCAAATGTAAAGTGCACTACAAATAAAATTTATTATTATTATTATTATTATTACTACCTTTTTTGGAGGTAGCAATCACCTCCTGGATCGGTGTCCTATACATCCTTCCAGCTGGGGTAAGGGGTCTGGTATGGACCCTAAAGCCATTACTGCTGCTCAGGAGCAATTTTACTAATGCAACGACCTTTTGTGATTTCCGTTAAATTAACCTGTCTAGATAACGTTTTTTTTTTTTTTTACTAAGGCTCTAATCGACTCTGGGGCTGAGGGTAATTTTCTTGACTGCACTCTGGCCAATAAATGGGGTATTCCTACTGTGAGATTACAACAAGCTATTCGAGACATTCGATATTATTTCTGATTCTACGGTTTCTATTTCTCTGGCGGTTAGTGCTCTGCATGTGGAAGAATTAACTTTTCAATTCATTTCTTCTCCTGCTTTTCCTATTATATTAGGTTTACCTTAGCTTCAGCGAAACAATCCTGTCATTTTGTGGGCTTCTCGGGATATTGTACATTGGTCACCTTATTGTTTCTCTCATTGCCTTCAGTACCTGCTTCTCCAGCCGCGCACTTTGGCCCACACCCCCCCCTTCCATCAGAGTATGCGGAATTGGCGCAGGTATTTGGGTCCGCGATGACCAATTCTCTCCCACCCCATCATGTTTCAGACTGTGCTATTGATCTTACTGAGGGTATGAAATTACCACGCGTAAGTCCTTATCCCTTCACGGTTGCTGAGAACAGGTCCATGAGGGAGTATATTGCCGAGTCCCTTAAGAGTGGCATCATTTGACCCTCTAAATCTCCGGTGGTATCAGGGTTTTTTTTTTGTCCCCAAGAAGGATTCCACTCTAAGGCCTTGTATTGATTATCGGACCCTTAATCAGGCTACTCGTAGGATGGCCTATCCTCTTCCATTAATACCCTCTGCTCTTGAAAGACTAAGGGGGGCTACCATCTTTACTAAGTTAGACCTACGCAATGCTTACAATTTGGTTCGCATTCGGAAAGGGGATGAATGGAAGACTTTGTTTGTTACATCTTCTGGGCAATATGAATACCTAGTTATGCTTTTCGGTAATGCTTGGCATTTTTCAAGTGTTTAAATGAGGTCCTGGCATTTTCTGGAAGACTTTGTGTTGGTTTATTTAGATGATTTCTCATCTTCTCTGCTGATTTAACCACCCATTGTAATCATGTGGCTACTGTTCTTCGTAGCCTTTTGCGTAACCAGTTTTTCATGTGAGCAGATAAGTGTGAATTCCACCGGGAATGAATTTCTTTTTTAAGTTTCATTCTGTCAGCTAAAGGGCTTATGATGGATCCTAGTAAGGTTAAGGCCATTCTCGGCTCCCCTTTTAGCTCATCCGGACCCGGATCCTTGATTCTTTGTTGAGGTTGATGCTTCGTCTACTGGTGTTGGGGCAGACTTGTCCCAGGGTTCACTTTAATTCTGTTCATCATCCGGTCACCTTTTTGTCACATGAATTGTCAACAACAGAGCGTAATTACATTTTTGTCGATTGGGAGTTGTTGGCCATTACGATTGCTTTGGAGGAATGGCGGCATTGGCTCACATTGGGCCAACCACCCCTTTGTGGTTATTACGGACCACAAGAACTTAGAGTATTTAAAAGGGGCCAAACAACTTAATGCTCTTCAGTCTAGATGGTCATTAATTTTTAAATATTTTCAATTCACCATCTCTTACCGCCCCGGGCATCACAACCATCAGGCCGACGCTCTCGCGGCTCCATCTGGAGAGTGGAGGGGAGTATGTGGATGATTCTACCATTCTGCCAGCGAGTTGTTTTTATTAATACCATACACTGGGCGTTCAGTCAAGAGATTGAGAGGTCTTTGCAGGGTTTCCCGGCTCCCCCGCACGTTCCGCCAGGATTAGTTTATGTGCCTGTAGCTTTCCGTACTCACCATATTACTTGGGCACGTTCTTCTTTGTGTTCAGGGCATCCCGGGGTTGATCATACGATTCAAATCTTGCGACGAAAATACTGGTGGGAATCTCAAAACTCCATGAGATGTCCAGCGCGTTGTTAAGTCTTGTTCTATTTGTGCTGCCTGCAAGACCCCCAAGGTGTTGCCTGCTGGTAAACTTTGTCCATTGCCAGTTCCTTCTCGCCCATGGTCTCATGTGGCGATCGATTTCATTGCTGATCTTCCTTCCTCAGAAGGATTTACTACGGTTGCCACTCTTATTGATAGTTTTTTCCCGAGCCATCCGTTTCTTGCCTGTGAAACGGATGCACTCCCCTCGGCTCTACAGACAGCTGAGCTTCTTTTTAATCATTTGTTCCCTATCTTTGGCATTCCAAAAGACATATTGTCAGACCGGGGTCCGCAGTTTATGTCTGCCGTTTGGAGGGCATTTTTTGAAAAATTGGGTACTAATGTGAGCTTAACTTCAGGTTATCATCCAGAGAGTAATGGCCAGTGTGAGAGAGCTAACCAGGAGTTGGGTAAGTTTCTCCGCATCTTTGCCCTTAATCATACTGCCGATTGGGCGCGTTTCTTATCTTGGGTTGAGATTGCACAGAATTATCTTCACCACTCCGCGAAGTATGAATGTATATTATATTAAATAATATAAATGTATATTAGGGTATCAACCACCTTTTGCACTGTGGGACTCAGAACCCTCCAATTCTCCTGTGGTGGATGAATGGTTTAAACGGAGTAAAAGAGTTCATCAAGCCAGGTTCGAGCCAGGTTCATCAAAGGATTGGACGTGTTTTTACAACGTAACAAGTCTTTCGCTGATCGCCATAGAAGTAAGCCCCGGGTTTACTCACCAGGGGACATGGTTTGGCTCATTTTTCAGGACTTTCGCTGCCGGTAGGGCTCTGGCAAGCTGCTTACCCCGATATCTGGGTTAAGGTAACATGCCACATTAACCCTGTATCCTATCGTTTAGCTCTTTCACCCCAGTATCGTGCACATCCGGTCTTCCATACATCCCTTCTCAAGCCATTCGTGTCTGGTCCCCTAAAATCTATCTTACAGGAGAGTAGTATCACCCATACTTCTTCTCTTCCTGAGGTATACTCTGTTTCCTCTTTATTGGATTCTCGTCGCCGGGGCTCTACCATTCAGTATCTGGTGGACTGGCAGGGTTTTGGTCCGGAAGAGCGCAGCTGGGTTGCTGCTACTGACATTTTGGACCCCAATCTCATTTCTGACTTCCACAAACAGCATCCTGAGAAACCTGCACCTCGACGTAGAGGTCGTCCGCGTCGGCAAGGTAGGTACTTTCACTTCGGTGCCCTCTGTGGGTGATCCTGGGGATCGCTTTTTGCAGACTCAGGACCGCCCCCTATCTCCGGAGTTCTAACTTCTGTTTTCCTAATTGCCTTTTCCATTTTCTCCCTTATTCATAGTTTCCGTTTCGGTCTTCACGTTGGTTTTTGTTTACTCACCCTTCTGCTCTCGTGTTTTTGGATTATTTGGATTTGCTATTGTGTTTTCTTCTCAGCAGCGCTGGCGATAGTCTTTATCGCGGAGGCGCAGCTTCGGATTTGGTTTTGCACCGTTGTCACCTACCGAGTATTATTTATAATAAACACTCTCTGTGTTGAACTCTGGACTCCATCCCATTCCTGTGTTCCACGATCGTCACACAGAGACCACTGGTGGTTTACTCATAATAAACTGTGTTAGGAAATCTGAAATTTCCCCAATGAACCAATTTTGAATGCGTCAAAAAGCACAGTACAGATGATTTCAGAGTTATTCGAATCAAGCGGTTTATTTATGACAAACCGAGTCAAAGCAGTGTTCGTCCAAGACAAGCCCAAGTTCGCGATCCGACTCTGATCTCCGCACCACAACGGTTCCACCAAGACAGAGCCCCGAAGTCCAGTTCCTGACACTATTTATTGAAAAAACTATGGGGGGGGTGAACACGCCGTTCCATCCCTTATCTGGGGAGCTCGATACAGCTCGGCTGCCCTTGAGCTTTATCCACCAGCCACCAGATTCCAGGTGCATCTAGTTTTCATGCAATATAGGCCTTGGGCAATTGTCGGCAATGTTGCCCCATTGTGATCGAATGCGCTAATTCCCTTGAACACAAAGTACTTACAAATCACAAATTTTTTATCCCTTCAATCCCCCTTTTTGGGCGTGCCCCTCAACACGCTCATCAAATTTGCCCCATTGGTAATTTGTCCCATATGTGAATTTGCCCCATAAGTGGTGCTGATGTTCAGAGTCGATCACTTACATTTTTATTCATCAGAGTTCTACGTCAGTGTGCTGTGCATGTGAGAGCTCTAAAATCAGTACATGAATCTAAAAAATAAAACAAACACTCAGATTTTTTGAAACTCTAATAATAAAAGAGTCTCGGGGCTGTGGGTGGTCCCGCACATGTCACCGCAATGGGTGTCCGCCACTCAGGTGCCCCACACCTGCAGTGTTTGTTACCTCCATCCATCACTAGGTGTCCAGCCTTCTCTCCGTTTCCCCAGGTCTCCAGTCACGACCTACGAATTTCTGATGCCCTATGTGTACTTTTAACTAATGCTATACTAAAGCATGTGCGTGCAGTGTTATCTCCCCTACTGGGTTAATGCCTTACAGGGAAAAAAGAGAGAGATAGGAAAATGAGAGAAAATAAATTCATACATGGAAACAAGATGTGATCTTGGGCATTATTAAAACATAACTGATGTCTATTTGGCTCCTCATCTCCAGAGCCCCAATTTAACCGTCCGCAGCGCCATGGTGTTAATTATGTGAATCTAGTTAA
>JAFMOC010001139.1:0-35722 GCA_019802505.1 Corydoras sp. C115 | reverse complement strand
AGCTCAATTATACTGACAATAATCTACCCCAACTTTGAAAAGATATCCCAAAGTTTGCAAATCAGTTCAGTTTGGTTCAGTGTACACCTCAGTATATTGCAAAAATTGATTAAAAATCAATAAATGTTTCTTCTCAGCACTTATAGTTAATTATAAATATTGTTGTCTGCAGTTGATGAAAGTTTCAGTGATGCTTTCCAGAACAAAGGAAACTAATTGCAAGTCCCTTCAAACTAACCCAAACTAATAGCACTTGCACTTAGTGTTTTAATTTTGACAGTAAACACATCCAAGTACTTATTTATTATAAAATACTATACATTTAGTTTTCAAACCTGATTAATTGAAAATAATATTATTTTCTAATTATAACTTACCTTATCTTCTGTGTCCTAAAAAGATGATGTTGACCGTTTAGTCTGTGGAGCATAGCTTGTGTGATGGCTTCATAAATTTTCCAAAGTAGCCAACCATTTGGAGCAATTTACAGCCCCATCCACAGTATCATTTGACAATAGAACTGAGAAGTCTTCAAAATTAGCATAGAACAGCCCAGATCAACTCTGGGACTGGTTGGATTGAAATTGTTTTGCAAGTTCATGTCTTGAAGCATTAGCATTCCAATGTCTCATAAATATTGTTGTCTGCATCAGGGATGCTTTACAGAACAAAGGAAACTAATTGTAGTCAAATTCAAAATTGACTACAAGAAAAACATGTACATGCAATGTATCAATCAGTGCTCAGAGATTTCTCAAAAAAAAAAATCTTATTTTGTAGATTTCCTATCTGTAACACAAGTCACTTAAAAATGTCACCACCACAAATAGCACTTACCACAGCAAGATAAACAAGTTGAAACTACTTTTGAAGGTTTTAATTATGATGCTACTCAATTAATTAGGCTCTTCTTTATGTAAAATTAAAGATATGTTTAATAAATTGCCGTAATTATCTAAACACTAACATACCCCAACTTAATAGCGCTTTCTGTAAAGTCCCCTAAAGAAAGATACAACAGTTGACGCAAGTTAACCCCTTAAGCCAACCCCTCTTTTTTCTACACATTTCCAAATATGCCGTTGCCACAGAATAATGGCTCTTACTCTTGAACCCCTTTGTCTACAGACAGAATAGAATCACTCTTATTATTAATTTAGAAAAAAAAAAGTTTTAATGACACTATTTTATAAACATCTAAAAATAATTTGTAAAACAAATGTTGATTGAAAGCTTCAGTAAGCTGTTGCGAGGTTAAAACCCCAGTTAAGTTCCACACACACACACAAACGTGAACTGTATGTACAACAGAAAGACACAATGCTTATGTACTTATTCCTCTGACTCTCTGTCTGTAATGATAGGACTGAATTCTTTCTTGTTCCATTTTCACTCTGTCCTAATGCATTATTTGTGCTATTTTTGTTTTAAATATTAAGAAAAACAATGTTTTGTATATACTATATAAGTGAACTAAAGCTCTGTGCTCAGTGTGTAAACAAACTCCCCTCCCTGCCTCCTTCACACATGTGTATGAGAATGCTAATGAATAGAGGATGGGTGGTTTCACACACTGAGTGTGTAAAACCACACATGCAGAGAATCAACATAAAAACATTTACAAATATTAAAAACACTTACATACCAAACTTTAACTGGATCACATCCTTAATCAAACATTTCTACATCTTCTAAATCAATGCTTTAGAGTCTCTTTCATCCTCAATCAACAGTTTCCCTGTTTACCTATATTTTAAGGAAATAATCGACTTGTGCAAAAAAAATATATAAGACTCTATTTTATAGACCCTTGAAGCTGTCTCTGTGGTGGATTTGAGGCATTTTAGCACTTAGAGTCGGAATAAGAGATTAATGACAGTAAGCCTTCACAAGCACTTGTATTAAAACAAACACATAAATTTGACTAATATAACACTTTTATAATATTTAAATTGGAGATTGACAGTTTTATCTTCAAAATGGTGTATTTGATGACTGTTTATGACAAAGACAAAAAAGAAATGCTAATTCAAATTTATAAAATCGTTCAGACACCGGCACAGTCAAGCCTGAAGGTCCCAAACTTTTTAAAATTTTATTATTTACAAAAACTCAGAGTGAAGCTGCATGTTATGTCTTGACTTGTAATGTTCTCATTTGTAAGTCACTTTGGATAAATGACTAAATGTAAATCTAAATGTAAATGCATGTCATCAGACCGGATGTTATCAGTATAATGCTATACAGCAAAGGACACTGATAATTAAATCAAAATTTAGATAATCAATATAAAATGCATACCATATTTAAAGTGACCTCTCTTCTGTAAGCCGTAATTTTAACATTCATTATTAGACGTACGTGCTCAAAAAGAGTTAAGTTTAAAATTAAAAACTTAAAAATGCCACCACCACAAATAGCACTTACCACAGCAAGATAAACATGTTGGAACTACTTTTTAGAGTTTTAATTATGATGCTACTCAATTAATCAGGCTCTTGTTTAAAAATAAGTAAAAAAAAAAAAGAATTCCCTTAATTATCTAAACACTAACATACCCCAACTTAAAAGCACTGTAAAGTCTCCTAAAGAAAGATACCACAGTTGAAGCAAGCGAAGCCAAGCCAACCCTTCTTTTTTCTACACATTTCCAAATATGCCATTGCCACAGAATAATGGCTCTTATTCTTGTCTACAGACGGAAAAGAATCACTCTTGTAATTACTAATTTAGAAAAAAAAAAGTTTTAATAAGACTATTTTATTAATGTCTAAAAATAATTTGTAAAACAAATGTTGATGGAAAGCTTCAGTAAGCTGATGCGAAGTTAAAACACATGTGAGCTGTATGTACAACAGAAAGACACAATGCTTATGTACTTATAATGTCTGTAATGATAGGACTTTTAAGCGTTTATGTCAGTGCTTCTCAAATAGTGGGGCGCGCCCCCCTGGGGGGGCGCAGTGCGGTGCCTGGGGGGGCGCATAACAAGATATCACAGAGCAAGAGATATCAAGTGTTCTGAACAAACCCTCAAGATACAACATGTAGAAATATTTAACAGAGATGAGGAGATAAAGGCGGAGATAATAAGACCAACAAAAGACAACCGAAAGTTAAATCGAGGAAATTTGTCGAAGTATATGTAGCGCTTGGCTTCACGGTAACTGAGGTGGAGACGAAGAAAGACCGGTGTGTCCTCTGTGTCTTAAAATGTTGGCAGCGGACAGCGTGAAGCCAAAATAATGAAGGCGTCAATTAAAGACATTACACCCCAAACACGCTGATGAGCCGCTTGAGTTTTTTAATCGATAACGTGACGCGTATAACCAGCAAATATTAACGCTTTATGAAAACTACTTCAGAAAAGCTGTGCGCTGCAAAACGGACGCGTTGGAGACTTTAGTTCTGACTTCCTCAAAAAAAAAAAAAAAAAAAAAAAAAAAAAACAGCACAAATTGTTGTATTCATTTTAATTTTGTAGGTTAAAGTGTTAATAAATTGTGCTCCTGAATTAATGATGCTGATGAATTTGAATTTATTATTATTTAATAATTTTATTTAGGGCGGCACGGTGGCTTAGTGGTTAGCACGTTCGCCTCTCAGCGCTAGGGATTCCCGGTTCGAATCCCCATCTGGGTGGAGTTTCCATGTTCTCCCCGTGTCTTCGTGGGTTTCCTCCGGGTTCTCCGGTTTCCTCCCACAGTCCAAAAACATGGATCAAGTCAATTGAATTCTCAAAATTGCCCCATATAGAGTGTGTCTGTGTCAGTGAGTGAGTGTGTGCCCAGCGATGGATTGGCGCCCTGTCCTGGGTCTATCTGCCCAGCGCCCGAGACGTTCTCCCCTGGATGGGCATGGGGAACCCCACCGCGACCCTAATAGAGGATAAAGTGGGAGATAATGAATGAATGAATGAATTTTATTTAGTTTCATTTTTCAGTATCAAATGCCAGTCAGTTCAAAAATGTTTCTAGTTTAAATAAGGATTTCATTCGTTTCTGTTACAAACTAAAAAGTTAAAAAAATGATTCTTTGTTCTAAGTTGATCTATATTTCTTTCTTTTTTAAGTTCTTTATTGTTAATAAGGAGACATTGTTATAAAAGAGTTGTACTTATAACAAAAAAATTTATAGACAAATGATACTACAGTGGGCGTGTAAAAATAATTTTTCATCCCAGTTTGTCGTGGGGGGGGGGGGGCAAAAAGTTTACTTCTTCCTAGGGGGGGCTTAACAGAAAATAATTGAGAATCACTGGTTTATGTCAATTTGATGGTAAAAATGTAAATGAGATGTTGACAGTTTTCACCACAAGATGGCAGTAGGTACAGATGTACATTTACAGCACTTAGTTATACAAAGAAGAGAAAGTTTGAACTGTATAAACAAATGCATATTTAATAATGAAGTGCATTATGCAATGGCAATGGCATATTTGGAAATGTGTAGAAAAAAGAGGGGTTGGTTTAAGGGGTTAACTTGTGTCAACTGTGGTATCTTTCTTTATGGGACTTTACAGAAAGTGCTTTTAATTTGGGATATGTTAGTGTTTAGTTGAGTAAGGCAATTTATTAAAAATTAAACTTATTTTTACATAAAGAAGATCCTGATTAATTGAGTAGCATCATAATTAAAACTCTAAAAAGTAGTTCCAACCTGTTTATCTTGCTGTGGTAAGTGCTATTTGTGGTGGTGGCATTTTTAAGTTTTTAATTTTAAACTTGACTCTTTTTGAGCACCTACGTCTGATAATGAATGTTAAAATTGCGGCTTACAGAAGATAGGTCACTTTAAATATGGTAGCATTTTATATTGATTAGCTTTATTTTGACTTAATTATCAGTGTCCTTTGCTGTAAAGCATTAACTGATAACATCTGGTCTGATGACATAACATGCAGCTTCACTCTGAGTTTTCATAAATAATAAAATTCAAAAAAGTTTGGGACCTTTAGGCTCGACTGCGACAGGCATCTTACGATTTTGTAAATTTGATTTGTAGCATTTCTTTTTTGTTTTTGTCATAAACAATTTTAATGATAAAACTGTCATCATTTTGAACATGTAACCCAATCTCCAATTTAAATATTATAACTCTGTTATTTTAGTCAAATTTATGTGCTTGTATTAATACAAGTGCTTGTGAAGGCTTACCGTTATTAATCTCTTATTCCGACTGTAAGCTCTAAAATGCCACAAATCAATCACAGAGACAGCTTCAAGGGTCTATAAAATACAGCCTTATATGTTTTTTTTGTACAGAAGTTGATTATTTCTTTAAAATACAGGTAAACAGGGAAACTGTTGATTGAGGATGCGGAGGAAAGAGGCTCTAAAGCATTGATTTAGAAGATGTAGAAATGTTCGACTAAGGATGTGATTCAGTTCAAGTTTGGTATGTAAGTGTTTTTAATATTTTTAAATGTTTTTATTTTGATTCTCTGCATGTGTGATCGCTCAGTGTGTAAAACCACCCATCCTCTATTCATTAGCATTCTCATACACATGTGTGAAGGAGGCAGGGAGGGGAGTCGGGAGTCGGGAGGGGAGTCGGTTTACACACTGAGCACAGAGCTTTAGCTCACTTATATAGTATATACAAAATATTGTTTTTCTTAATAATTTAAACAAACAAATGGAAGAAGAAAGAATCCAGTCCTATCATTACAGACAAAGAGTCAGAGGAATAAGTACATAAGCATTGTGTCTTTCTGTTGTACATACAGTTCACGTGTGTGTGTGTGTGTGTGTGTGTGTGTGTAGAACTTTACTGGGGTTTTAAACTCGCAACAGCTTACTGACGCTTTCTATAAACATTTGTTTTACAAATTATTTTTAGATGTTTATAAAATAGTGTCATTAAAACTTTTTTTCTAAATTAGTAATAAAAAGAGTGATTCTATTCTGCCTGTAGACAAAGGGGTTCAAGAATAAGAGTCATTATTCTGTGGCAACGGCATATTTGGAAATGTATAGAAAAGAGAGGTGTTGGCTTAAGGGGTTAACTTGCTTCAACTGTGGTATTTTTCTTTAGGGGACTTTACAGAAAGCGCTATTAAGTTGGGGTATGTTAGTGTTTAGATAATTATGGCAATTTAGTAAACTTATTTTTACATAAAGAAGAGCCTGATTAATTGAGTAGCATCATTAATTGAGTGCTGATTGATGAATTGCATGTAAGTGTTTTTCTTTGGGGCAGTATCAGCTGTGACTTTTACTACAATTAGTTTCCTTTGTTCTGTAAAGCATCCCTAATGCAGACAACAATATTTATGAGACATTAGAATGCTAATGCTTCAAGACATGAACTTGCAAAATAATTTAAATCCAACCAGTCCCAGTTAATCTGGAATGTTCTATGCTAATTTTGAACACTTCTCAGTTCTATTGTCAAATGATAGTGTGGGTGGGGCTGTGAATTGCTCCAAATGGTTGGCTACTTTGGAAAATTTATGAAGCCATCACTCAAGCCATGCTCCAAAGACTAAACTGTCAACAACATCTTTTTTAGGACACAAAACATAAGGTAAGTTATAATTAAGAAATAATATTATTTTCAATTAATCAGGTTTGGAAACTAAATTTATAGTATTTTATCAGAAATAAGTACTTGGATGTATTTACTGTCACAATTAAAACACTAAAGTAGCTCTAACCTGTGTATTTCTGTGGCAAGTGCTATTAGTTTGGGTTAGTTTGACTGCATAACAATATTTATATTTAACTATAAGTGCTAAATGTAACAGGTGCCTAGGGCACCTGTCACCTGTTTTGTGTTTCGTCCCGTTTGTTTGAGTTAATTAACGTTCAGTGCTCATTAGTTTAGTTAATTAACTCCGTTTTGTAATTGGTTTGTCTTGTGCACGTGGTCGGGTGTCTTTTTGTATTTATGTCCATTGTTTCTTGTCTTCGGTGCTGGTCGTTTGTTTTGTCACTTAGTCTTTTGTACCTCATGTTTTGTGGTGCACTGCACCTTTAATAATGTTCTCTACTACCTGCGTGCCTGGCTCCCTTCAGCGTGTGTATACGCGGCGGCTTGCGCTCCCTATGTGCAACCGCTTCAGCCCGAGGTAGACTACCGTGACACTAAGAAGTTAGAGCAACATTTATTGATTTTCAATCAATTTTTGCAATATACTGAGATTTACACTGAAGCAAACTGAACTAATTTGCAAACTTTTGGGATATCTTTTCAAAGTTGGGGTAGATTATTGTCAGTATAATTGAGCTCTTTCCTTTTTGTATAATAATGCAATGTTTTATTAACAAACATTTTTTAAACATCATACAAATCCAACTGTACATAAGAATGTTAATGCTCCAACACATGTATTCCTTTCAAACCAATTTTAATCCAACTTTCTCAGTTTCTATGGAATGTTTTATGCTTATACCTATGAAAAGGACAAAAAGGAGAAATTCTGAAGAATTCTCAGTTCTATTGTTAAATGATAGTGTGGGTGGGGCTGTGAATTGCTCCAAATGGTTGACTAATTTAAAACATTTATAAAGCCATCACATGGGCCTTGCTCCCCAGACTAAACTGCAAACAACTTCATGTTAGGACACAAAGGATAAAGGTAAGTAATGATTAAAATAGGACTTTATTTTCAATTAATCAATATAGGAAACTTTAAGTATTTTTTTTTTGTTGATGTGTTTATTGTCACAATTAAACCCCTAAAGGAGCTCTAACCTGTCTATTTCTGTGGTGATATTTGTTGAGGTAAAGTATAACTTCCAAGTTAAACTAATTATAATTTTCAGAGACAGACTGAAATAACTTTAAATAAGAGCACTGATTGATCATTTGTGTGTAAGTGCTTTTTTGGGAGGCAGTGTCAGCTGTGACTGCACTGAACTTGTGGGAATTGTTTAAATAGTTTTCGTATAATTAAAAAGTAAAAAATTTCTCAAGCTGCAGATCTTCTGCTCATCTTTGTACTTATAATTGATCATTTAGCCATCAACCAAATACTTGGTCGGCATCTGAGTATAGGGTCAGCCATGATACAGCCATGATACCTTGCACTACGGTCCCTATTGTTCGACTTGGGATTGAAAGCTTCAGACTGATAGCCCAACAACCTAACCACTGAATTGCCATTTTTTTCTTCTCATGCTGCTTTTTAAAATCTAAATCATGATTACAATCCTCTGTAAACTTTACATCATTTTCAAACCATATATTTAGCCCTGAATTGCACAGAGTCTAAACTTTTTAGAATATGTTGTAGGATTGAAATGCAGGAATTAATAATTAAATTAAATTAATTCGACAAAACATAAAAATCTTGGGTTCATTCTTAATTCATATTTAAGTAACACTGCAAATGTATTTGCATTTTTTATATTGTCCCAACTTTTTCTTAAATATGTTCTAATTTATTACATATTGAATGTTGGGGAAAAAAAACATGTTCCCTTGATTTAGAATAGAGTTTACGTTGACTAAAAGGTCCAGGCCGTACCGTGTTGTACCAGAAGAATTTTTTAATGTATGGGATAAAATCCAAAAAGGTTTACTCTAAAATTCTTACTGTTACTGAGACACCAACGAAAATGACTTTAACAGAACAACAAACATTAGTACTATTAAATCACAAAATAAAGACATGCTCAGTATGGAGGGGTAAAACAACTCAGATTAAATAGGACAAAAACATGTTTGCTACAAACCTAACCAATCACCCATTGTATGAGATAATGTTATGACCGAAACGAACAATTTTCACTTATTTGCTCGTGAAACAAAAAGCAGGTGCTCGTGACATACCCCCACCCCAAATTCATTTTAAATTCAAAGCAACCCAAACAAAAAGAACAAAAATAATAACAATAAATGCATTCAAAAATAACAAATGGGGGGGGGGGTACAAGTCCCTCGGGCTGAACCATCCGGTTGCTCCCAGCTGACGGCGAAGACGCGTCCTCTAATTATTCAGCGCAGATCAACGTCCTCTGGCTGCGAGGCTGGGGCATGCACCTTGGTTTTTAGTCCCTGAATTGGGCGGCCAACTTTGTTTTTTGATGTTGGCCTCAGTCGGTCCCGACTCGACGACTGCCGCCCTCCAGAAGCCGGGCTTGCCGCTGGCGGTCCCCGGCCCTCGGACTTTGGTTTTGAAATCTTGGGTTCAGCGTAATTCATATTTAAGTAATTGGGTGACATTTTTCAGGTTGTCCGGAATTTTTCCTGATAGATTACGTCTTTTCTGTCAGGGGTCGTCCGTTTTTCACCCCGGTAGGAAAGCAAAACACGGAATATATGGCTGCGTTTTAGCCGCTCGCGCCTAGTGAGCGCTTAAAGGTTCATACCACAATAAAATTACGTGCGTCGGTCCACATTGGCGAACGCTCCCACGGTATACGACCCACGCGGAGAATAGGTGCGCAGCTGGTTGTACGCGGAAGGAGAGTCCAAGACACCGGGATAAAATCCAAAAGGTTTAATTAAAAAAATTGGTGACGGGACACCAACGAAAATGGGGAACAAACAGAACAAAACATAACATCGGGTGTAGAAAAAACAAAATAAAGACGTGCTCAGTATGGAGGGGTAAAACAGATTAAATAGAAAAACCAACTAAACACGTGACAAACCCAACCAATCACCCAAGTGAGATAATGAGGACCGACAACGAGGGACAGGTGCAGCAGGTGCTCGTGACACACAGAGCAGGTGCTCGTGACAACTGCAAATGTATTTGCATTTTTTATATTGTCCCAACTTTTTCTTACATATGTTCTAATTTATTACATATTGAATGTTGGGGAAAAAACATGTTCCCTTGATTTAGAATAGAATTTAAGTTGACTAAAACTTCTCCAGGTACTGTGACCAGTAGAATTTTTTAATGTATGAAACGAAAAAGGTTTACTCTATAATTCTTACTGTTACTGAGAAGATGACTTTAACACATTAACACATTAGTACTCATTAACCTAACCTACATACAACTAACTCAGACAACTAACTAGACATAATAGGACAAAAACATGTTTGCTACATTCCTATATTTGTATTTATTGTATGTGTTATGACCAAATTAACAATTTTCACTTATTGTATCAGTTTGAAATAAAAAACACAAATAAATATAGAATTATATTTCAAATAATTCAAAGGTTAATACACATATGCATAAAACATTCACATACATTTTTGTTTTATTTCCATGATTTGTTGATGTTGTAAAATAATTTAATTGATTCAGGTAAAATTACATAACACTAATTACTAATTACATAATTACATAACACATTGTTATGTAACTACGTTGGACCTTATTTTTAGCCCTGCATTGCACCAGTGCCAACTTTGTTTAGAATGTGTTGTAGGACTGAAATGCAGCAATTAATAAGCAAATTAAATGATTTTGATTTTGAAATCTTGGGTTCATTCGTAATTCATATTTAAGTAATTTATTTACATTTTTCATATTGTCCCAAATTTTTCCTGAATATGTTCCAATATTACATACTGTAATAACATATTTTCACTTATTGTAGCATCAGTTTGAAAGCAAAAACACAAATAAATATAAAGAATATATTTAAAATAATTGTAATTAAAGGTCAATACACATGAATAAAACATGCACATTTTCACACAAGTCCACCTGGAACTGAACGCGGCTGCGCAAATACAGCGCAGAGCCGCGGCGCTCTAACGCGCAGAAGGGAGCCAGGCACGCAGGTAGAACGAAAGAAGGAATTTTATTAACGGTGCTCAAAAAACCAAACACACAGGTACAATGGACAAGTGTAACATAAAACGAAGACACGCATGGACGACATGTAACCCCGGAACTAAATACCTTAACATATCCCAACACGTGCACAAAAACACCCAATGAACCCGCGAAGCTAATTAACTAAACACAGGAACACAAACACAAAACCAAAAAAAAACAAACCCCACGGCCGAGAAACGGGTGCCCTAGGCACCCGTTACACACATACATTTTTGTTTTATTTCCATGATATTGTTATTGACGTTGTAAAATAATTTTAATTGATTCAGGTAAAATAAAAGAAACTTTAAAGGTATTTTATTATCTCTATTTATTAACATTATTATTCCTGCCCACCTCTTTTTTATTATTCTTGCCCACCTCTAAGTTTTCAATTAGAATAATTGCCAAGCAGCAAAACATATCAGAGGGAATTCTGGATATGAGTAAAGATGAACCTTGACAGAAACTCTCATAGATTTATACATTATCATAAAAAATGTTTTTGATTGGTCATTAAACATGACAATAATAATAAAAAATCCAAAGCAGCTACTTATTTGATTAAAAAACTTAGCTTTTCGTTTGATGAAATGATTTTTGTCCTAGTTATACAAACCAAGGACTTGTTGGTTAGTTATTTTCATACATTGTTTACGTGTTTAATTACTGAATTGAATAGTTGTCTGACTTTTACAAATTGTTCTCTAAACAGAAGCGGGAGCCTTCATGACCTTGCTGAATTCTCACAAAGACATGACCAAGAAGAAAATTAACTGCTTAAGTTGTGATGAAAATTTTACCAAAATGTCTGAACTCAAAAAACACCAGTGTATGTCCATCAAAGCAAAATACTTTTTCTGTGTGCAGTGTGGAAATATCTTTACAACTCAATCTGGTCTTAAAACACATCAGCGCATTCACACAGGAGAGAAACCATATTCCTGCTCACAGTGTGGGAAGAGTTTTACTGTGCAGAGTCATCTAAAAAGTCATCAGCGCATTCACACAGGAGAGAAATTATATTCCTGTTCACAGTGTGGGAAGAGTTTTACTGAACAGAATACTCTAAAAAGTCATCAGCGCATTCACACAGTATATTCCTGTTCAAAAGAGTTTTACTGTAAAGAGTCAAAATCATCAGCGCATTCACACAGGAGAGAAACCATATTCCTGCTCACAGTGTGGGAAGAGTTTTACTCAGCGGAGTCATCTAAAACGTCACCAGCGCATTCACACAGGAGAGAAACCATATTCCTGCTCACGGTGTGGGAAGAGTTTTTCTGTGCAGAGTCATCTAAAAAGTCATCAGCGCATTCACACAGGAGAGAAACCATATTCCTGCTCACAGTGTGGGAAGAGTTTTACTGAACAGAGTAGTCTAAAAAGTCATCAGCGCATTCACACAGGAGAGAAACCATATTCCTGTTCACAGTGTGGGAAGAGTTTTTCTAAACAGAGTATTCTAAAATCACATCAGCGCATTCACACAGGAGAGAAACCATATTACTGCACAGAGTGTGGGAAGAGTTTTACTCAACAGACTCATCTAAAACTTCACCAGCGCATTCACACTGGAGAGAAACCATATTCTTGTTCACAGTGTGGGAAGAGTTTCACTGTGCAGAGTCATCTAAAAACACATCAGCTCATTCACACTGGGGAGAAACCATATTCCTGTTCACAGTGTGGGAAGAGTTTTTCGCAAGAGGTTAGTCTAAAACTTCACCAGCGCATTCACACTGGGGAGAAACCATTTTCTTGTTCACAGTGTGGAAAGAGTTTTACTGAACAGAGTAATCTAAAACGTCATCAGCGCATTCACACAGGAGAGAAACCATATTCCTGTTCACAGTGTGGAAAGAGTTTTACTGTGCAGAGTACTCTAAAACTTCACCAGCGCATTCACACAGGAGAGAAACCATATTCCTGCTCACAGTGTGGGAAGAGTTTTTCTCGACAGAGTCATCTAAAATCACATCAGCGCATTCACACAGGAGAGAAACCATATTCCTGTATTGATCATTGTTTGAAAGACGCTTTAGTAACGGAAACGGAAACAGTTCAATAATGTACCACTACATTCAGTCAGAACTGAATCAGTAACCCCGCACTCAGGATAACACTGAGTTGTGTTGTTGTGTTACATATTGCATATTTACACCCTTGATGATTTAACGACACAAAGTAAAGTTAACATTTCTAAACGACAGGGATGTTTTTACTCTGAAAGCCACTAATGTATATGATATTATAGTAGTGATTGAGGATAAATTAACATTTATTAATGATACTGAATGGTGGTGTTAAAGGCCAAGTCATTTATTGTGATCATGTATTGTTATATGTATATGCACCCAAGCTTGTGCATAATAAAGCAAAAAGGCATGAGAGTGCGTGCATTATTGTGAATAAACCACAGGGACAAGAAGTGTTTTTACAAACACACTATAATAAAATATAGTGAATAAATGCATTTACTGAAAGAAAAATAAACTGGTTTTCTGCAACACATTTCCATTGTCATGCGGTCAGACGTGTGCATTATTATAAATTATCAATTGCATATTATCATTGTTTTTGTAATTTTCTCTCAGAGGAATCCAGAAGTGTAGTTCATTGGATGAGAGTTTGGAGGTACAGAGTGATTCTTAAATAATGTATTGAGATTAAATATATTTAAATTATTTGCAGAAACTAGTCAGCACCCTGTCCTTTGACATTTTTTTTATCTCTATCTCTACACTTTTGATATTTTTATAATTTAATACATCACAATATAGATTTTGTGTAACACAGGTTTAAAGCACATTATATATATATATATATATATATATATATATATATATATATATATATATATATATATATATATATATATATATATATATATATATATATTCATATATTCTCTTTGAGATTTTTATAATTTAATACTGTTTAAATACATAAAAGACAGATAATCCTATGTAACAGGTGCCTAGGACAAAGAGACAAAGTCAAATCTTAATTATTTTTTTTTAATAACACATCTGCTTTTAAGACGCACAACTCAAACAAAAACATACACAATGAGACTTTCAGCACAAATATATATGGAAGAAGAAATGAGGGGTCAGAGCCTGAGTCTTAGTTAAATACATTTAGAAATATCAGAAGAAGAGGTAGGAACATTCTGGGTGTTTATTCATTTACTCTCTGCTGAATGAATAAATGAATGATGTGTGATGGTAAGAAGATGATCCTGTACACTGAAGTGCATGAGTTTAATCATGTTCTGTCAGGACAATGTCACTTCTATAACCCTTTAAAAAAATCACTAGCTTTAAAATTGAAAATCCAATGTCCAATGGAAAAGTAGATCTCGGGCCAGAAAAGTGTGGGCTTTACAGTATAAGAGACATGTCTTCGGATCTCTTCTTTGTCATGTTAGCTTGACAGGTTGTGTGTCAGGTTGGCAGAGCGGTCTAAGGCGCTGCATTCAGGTTGTAGTCTCTAACTGAGTCGTGGGTTTGAATCCCACTTCTAACAGTTCCTATTTTAAAGGAAAGTATTGATAGCTTAACCTTGAGAGGACCACGGCTCAGCAGGGAACCTAACTTCCTTGAGCGAAAAAGTAGAATCAACAGTGTAGGACAGCCATGTACAGATTGTGTATTGATCATGTGACTGTAGTCAACAGTTGGAAAAACTATATAAGTCCAGTGAGTCCATCCTGCAGGAATGCACCACCACCAACAGAAATCAGACAGAGTTTGAAGTGAATTTCATCCTGATTTTCTTGTATGGAACCAAGATCCCAAAGAAGCCTAAACTCATATTACTGTGAACCTGTATTCTGAGGAAATGACAATAAAGACTGATTTGTCAATAATGTTATAATTTTATATAAATTTGATCAAGTATTGTAAAGATTATTAATCTATTATAGATCCACTTAATTGAATTTTCTTGTGTTTATATAAATTAAATAATTTTCTTGGTATTTTGTTTAAGAAGATAACAACCAGAATACTAGCTTGGGCTCATCCGGCATTTGAACCTAGGAAACTTTCACACCCAAAGAGAAAATAACATCCATAGACCAACAAGCCTTGTTTAAGTGAGCTGTAGCTGAGAATAATAGTTAAATTGGTTTGTTATGGGCTGTGGAGTGATATTATGTTTATTAGAAGAGTTTATTGTTTGTTGTCCTTAACTGTGAGATTGTAAATGTAAATCTATTAATGATTAGATTTTTAAAACATTTTTTCTAAGCTTTTTTCTTAGTATTTGTAACAATTATTCTCAGTGTTCTGTTTCTTTTATTTTTCATAAAATAAATTTGATAAAAAAAGTGTTTAAAGTCTAAACAAACTGAACACTTTTCTGTGCTCATACAGTCTTGAACCCTGGACCTCTCACACTCAAAGACGTAAGGCTTTTTAATTTAGGCAAAGCTAACGTGATCGAATTGTTTAAAAAAAAAAAAAAAAAATAATAATGTAATTATTATATATATATATATATATATATATATATATATATATATATATATATATATATATATATACCAAAACCCGTTCCCGTTCCTGTAGATTCCTTCTTTACACCATAAGGAAGATCAGACCCTTTTTGACCAGAACTGAACATGCTACCAAGCCCCTGTAGCTGCTCGCATTCATCCCGGCTATCCCGGCTTGATTATTGTAATGCGCTACTTGCCGGTATCTCAGCTTCCACAATCAGACCTCTTCAACTAATTCAAAACTCTGCAGCCCGACTTGTGTCCAGCCCAAGCGAACTCATGTCACTCCATTACTCACTTCCCTCCATTGGCTCCCTGTAGCTGCTCGCATTCAGTACAAGTCACTGACTCTGGCATAAAGAACCATTTCTGGATCTTCCCCCTCCTACCTTCACTCTATCTTTTCAAAATACACTCCGACTCGTTCACTTCACTGCAGTGATTATTGCCGTCTGGCGATTCCACGTCACCGAGGAGCTAATTCTCACTCCGTGGCGTTCACCACTGCAAAATGGTGGAACATTCTTCCCAACTCTGTCCGTAAGGCAGAATCACTAAACAGTTTTAAGAAACTACTGAAGACGCATCTCTTTAACAAATACCTGTTGTAAAAAAAAAAAAAAAAAAAAAAAAAAAAGGGGGGGGGGGGCCACAGCATCAAATAACAATCAGGTTTGATGAATTTACAGTATAGTTGGTTTTCTCCACCTTTCCAGGATGCACACATATATAGGGTTCTCTTAGAATCTTGTTCACAGGTAGTCAGCCTTACGGTAGTACGAGGTGTGGTGAAAATAATATTCTTGTGAGACAATGCATATTAAAATAAGTGATATTTATTTAAGAAAGCGAAAAGAGACAAAGCGAAAGAAAATGAGAGAGCGGAAGGGCGGCCTCCTACGCTACGTCACCAGAGAGGGGGCATTTTGAGCATTCAATTTACCTGGATCCATGTTTTTGGACTGTGGGAGGAAACCGGGGAAACCCAGTGGAAACCACACGGACACGGGGGGAACATGGAAACTCAACATGGAACCCAGATTGGGATTCGAACCAAAAGAACCTAGTTCTGAGAGGCAACTGTGCTAACCACTTAGCCACTGTGCTGCCTGATATAAAGAAGAGTTGTGTCTAATAATGCACTAGTTCAAAATGAGATAAATTAATCTGGATATTTCATTAAAATTAATCTGGAAATATCCAGAACCTGGATATTTCAGATCCGATGACTGAAGTGTTGTTGTGTTATACACTTCTTGTTACACAGATTAACTTTCTTTCTAGTTTCTTGGTCATGTGTCTGTTTTTCTGTGGAGAAGGTTTTAATCACAGCTGTTAATTAGGAATTGATTACAACTTCAAAATTTTTTAAGTTATTGTGTTTGTTCTGTTGTTGGTGTCTTTCATTTCCCTAAGAAAGGCTGTTCGCCTTTAACACCAAAATATTTTTGCAGAAATGGCCGATACAGGGATCGAACCTATGACCTTGGCGTTATTAGCACCACGCTCTAACCAACTGAGCTAACCGGCCTGATAGGTACTTCCTGCGTTCCAGAATGAGCATTTTCTGTTTAGATTCCAGGCTGGATTTGCATTGGAAAGTTTTAATGATGCGGCACGGTGGCTTAGTGGTTAGCACGTTCGCCTCTCAGCACTAGGGATTCCCGGTTCCAATCCCCATCTGGGTGGAGTTTCTATGTTCTCCCCGTGTCCGCGTGGGTTTCCTCCGTGTTCTCCGGTTCACTCCCACAGTCCAAAAAAATTGATCAAGTCAATTGAGTTCTCCAAATTGCCCCATATATAGTTTGTGTCTGTGAGTGAGTGTTTGCCCAGCGATAGATTGGCGCCCTGTCCTGAATGTATCTGCCCAGCGCCCGAAACGTTCTCCCCTGGATGGGCATGGGGAACCCCACCGCCACCCTAATATAGGATAAAGCAAATGAATGAATGAAGTTTTAATGATCGATTTTTTATAACGATCTATTGACTTAAGAGAAAATTAATACTTAAAGGTTAAATGGGGAATTAGCTCAAATGGTAGAGCACTTGCTAAGCATGCGAGAGGTAGCAGGCTCAATGCCTGCATTCTCCAATGTAACTTTAATTTTTTTTTTTTTGCTGGAGGTAAAGTCATGGAGGGTTCCCTTGAAAACCAACTATGCTTTCATCAAAGTCCGATCAATGAAAGACTTTTGAAAGGGCATTATGGTGTCCTGTAACCCAAAATTGTTTGTATTCTGCATCACGACTTCAGCAACCCTGGGTGGAATTTGGGTTGTGGCAAGCTGCTAAGAACACAAAATCTGCCTTTATCCTTAGTTTGAGAACTCTTCCAGCAACAGGGCTGATTTTATTTTAATTGGAACAGTAATATATGACATGTCAGGTCTTTGTAATGGCTCATGCATCTGAATTTGGTTGAGAACCTCCAGGTTCAAACCTCAGCTCTTGAGTATGTGTTCTTGTCTGTATGTCTACCCTCCTTACAGTTATCTTGGTGAATTACTGTCTGCTATACTTCCAAATGTGCTCAACATCAGATCAAAACATATTCCTCCAAACTTAATCGCCATAACTGGTGTGGGTCACATGTCTAACTATGGATCAGAAGGTTCTAGTTTTGACTACTGGCTGACTCTATGGTCAGTTTTAGTGCATTTGTCCTAACTTAACTCCCCTGACAAGTAACTTAAAATATACCAGTTGATTTAAGTTGATAGAAGTCTAACCGGGTTCCACTCCCGCTGTGTGAGAGCTTAATTTTTATCCCCCAAGATCAACTGGCAAAATTAGAACTTTAAAGTGTAAATATTGCTGCTCTTTCATTAACATCTAGTTCTATGAAACACTGCTTCAAGGGTAAAGTGCTATGCTGTGATCGTATAGTGGTTAGTTCACTGTATTGTGGCCGCAGCAACACCGGTTCCAGTAATGCCGAAACCCAGGATCGAACCAGTGACCTTTAGATCTTCAGTCTAACGCTCTCCCAAAAGAGATATTTCAGTACAAGTTCAGAAAATGTAATTAGCAAAATATATTTTTTAAAAAACTGGTTTTAAACTGGGCGGCACGGTGGCTTAGTGGTTAGCACGTTCGCCTCTCAGCACTAGGGAGTCCCGGTTCAAATCCCCATCTGGGTGGAGTTTCCATGTTCTCCCCGTGTCTGCGTGGGTTTCCTCCGGGTTCTCCGGTTTCCTCCCACAGTCCAAAAAAAGAAACATGGATTAAGTCAATTGAATTCTCAAAAATTGCCCCTTATAGAGTGTGTCTGTGTGAGTGAGTGTGTGCCCAGCGATGGATTGGCGCCCTGTCCTGAGTCTATCTGCCCAGCGCCCGAGACGTTCTCCCCTGGATGGGCATGGGGAACCCCACCGCGACCCTAATAGAGGATAAAGCAGGAGATAATGAATGAATGAATGAATGTCAGCCTTATGGTAGTACGAGGTGTGGTGAAAATAATATTCTTGTGAGACAATGCATATTAAAAGAAGTGATATTTATTTAAGAAAGCGAACAGAGACAAAGCGAAAGAAAATGAGAGAGCGGAAGGGCGGCCTCCTACGCTACGTCACCAGAGAGGGGGCAATTTTGAGCATTCAATTCACCTGGATCCATGTTTTTGGACTGTGGGACGAAACCGGGGAAACCCAGTGGAAACCACGCGGACACGTGGGGTACATGGAAACTCTACCCAGATTGGGATTTGAACCAAAAGAACCTAGTTCTGAGAGGCAACTGTGCTAACCACTTAGCCACCGTGCTGCCTGACATAAAGAAGAGTTGTGTCTAATAATGCACTAGTTAAAAATGAGATAAATTAATGAGAACCTGGATATTTCAGATCCGATGACTGAAGTGTTGTTGTGTTATACACTTCTTGTTACACAGATTAACTTTCTTTCTAGTTTCTCGGTCATGTGTCTGTTTTTCTGTGGAGAAGGTTTTAATCACAGCTGTTAATTAGGAATATTTTTGCAGAAATGGCCGATACAGGGATCGAACCTATGACCTTGGCGTTATTAGCACCACACTCAAACCAACTGAGCTAACCAGCCTGATCGGTACTTCATGCGTACTTCATAGATTCCAGGCTGGATTTGCATTGGAAAGTTTTAATGATGCGGCACGGTGGCTTAGTGGTTAGCATGTTCACCTCTCAGCACTGGAGATTCCCGGTTCAAATCCCCATCTGGGTGGAGTTTCCATGTTCTCCCCGTGTCTGCGTGGGTTTCTTCCTGGATCTCCGGTTTCCTCCCACAGTCCAAAAACATGGATCAAGTCAATTGAGTTCTCCAAATTGCCCCATATAGAGTGTGTATGCGTGCGTGTCTGTGTGAGTGAGTGTGTGCCTAGCGATAGATTGGCGCCCTGTCCTGGATGTATCTGCCCAGCGCCCGAAATTTTCTCCCCTGGCATGGGGAACCCCACCGCGACCCTAATATAGGATAAAGCAAATGAATGAATGAAGTTTTAATGATCGATTTTTTATAACGATCTAATGACCTAAGAGAAAATTAAAACTTAAAGGTTAAATGGGGAATTAGCTCAAATGGTAGAGCGCTTGCTTAGCATGCGAGAGGTAGCAGGATCGATCCCTGCATTCTCCAATGAAACTTTATTTTTTTTTTTTTGCTGGAGGCAAAGTCATGGAGGGTTCCCTGGAAAACCAACGATGCTTTCATCAAAGTCCGATCAATGAAAGACTTTTAAAAGGGCATTATGGCGTCCTGTAACCCAAAATTTTTTGTGATTCAGTATTCTCAATATCAGTGACAGAAGTTACCACTACCATCAGAACATGCTTCAACTTATTGTCTCAGAGCAGTTTATAAACCTGCAAGTGACACTTAGGGGCGTTTGTTTAAAGATTTTTGTTGTAAATCATTTATAACAGTCAGAATAGGTGAATTGTTTAAGAGCTCTGGCATCAAATCCCACTACTGATGGACTTCAGTTACATATCCTTTAGCGTATAAGAGGCTTCTCTTTGTCACGTTAGCTTGACAGGTTGTGTGTCAGGATGGCCGAGCGGTCTAAGGCGCTGCGTTCAGGTCGCAGTCTCTCACTGAGGCGTGGGTTCGAATCCCACTTCTGACAATGCATTTTTAAAGGTATGTATTGATAGCTTAACCTTGAGAGGACCAAGGCTCAGAACCTAACTTCCTTGAGAGAAAAAGTAGAATCAACAGTGTAGGACAGCCATGTACAGATTGTGTAGTGATCACGTGTCTGTAGTCAACAGTTGGAAAAACAATATAAGTCCAGTGAGTCCATCCTGCAGGACTGCAACACCACCAACCCAACAGCAATCAGACAGAGTTTGAAGTAAATTTCATCTTGATTTGCTTGCATTGGACCAATATCCCAAAGAAGCCTAATCTCATATTATTGTGAACTCGTATTCTGAGGAAATGACAATAAATACTGATTTGTCAATAATGTTTTGTATTGTAAAGATTATTAATCTATTATAGATCTGCTTAATTCAATTTCCTTGTGTTTATATAAAGTAAATAAGTTTCTTGGTATTTTGTTTAAGAAGATAACAACCAAAATATTAGCTTGGGCTCATCCGGCATTTGAACCTAGGAAACTTTCACACCCAAAGAGAAAATAACATCCATAGACCAACAAGCCTTGTTTAAGTGAGCTGTAGCTGAGAATAATAGTTAAATTGGTTTGTTATGGGCTGTGGAGTGATATTATGTTTATTAGAAGAGTTTATTGTTTGTTGTCCTTAACTGTGAGATTGTAAATGTAAATCTATTAATGATTAGATTTTTAAAACATTTTTTCTTAGTATTTGTAAAGATTATTCACAGTGTTCTGTTTCTTTTATTTTTCATAAAATAAATTTGATACAAAAAGTGTTTAAAGTCTAAACAAACTGAACACTTTTCTGTGCTCATACAGTCTTGAACCCTGGACCTCTCACACTCAAAGACATAAGGCTTTTTAATTTAGGCAAAGCTAACGTGATCGAATTGTTTAAAAAAAAAAATAAATAAAATAAAAAAAAAAAAATATATATATATATATATATATATATATATACAAAACCACCCGTTCCCCGTTCCTGTAGATTCCTTCTTTACACCATAAGGAAGATCAGATCCTTTTTGACTGAACATGCTACCAAGCCCTAGTCCTATCCCGGCTTGATTATTGTAATGTGCTACTTGCCGGTATCTCAGCTTCCACAATCAGACCTCTAAACTCTGCAGCCCGACTAGTGTTTAACCAGCCCAAGCGAACTCATGTCACTCCATTACTCACTTCCCTCCATTGGCTCCCTGTAGCTGCTCGCATTCAGTACAAGCCACTGACTCTGGCATAAAGAACCATTTCTGGATCTTCCCCCTCCTACCTTCACTCTATCTTTTCAAAATACACTCCGACTCGTTCACTTCACTGCAGTGATTATTGCCGTCTGGCAATTCCACGTCACCGAGGAGCTAATTCTCACTCCGTGGCGTTCACCACTGCAAAATGGTGGAACATTCTTCCCAACTCTGTCCGTAAGGCAGAATCACTAAACAGTTTTAAGAAACTACTGAAGACGCATCTCTTTAACAAATACCTGTTGTAAAAAAAAAAAAAAAAAAAAAAAAAAAAAAAAGGGGGGGGGGGGGGGGGCCACAGCATCGAATAACAATCAGGTTTGATGAATTTACAGTATAGTTGGTTTTCTCCACCTTTCCAGGATGCACACATATATAGGGTTCTCTTAAAATCTTGTTCACATGGTAGTCAGACTTACGGTAGTACGAGGTGTGGTGAAAATAGGGGTGAAAAACGAGGTGTTTGTGCATCTAAGCCTAGTTAGCGCAGTTGGTAGCGCGTCAGTCTCATAATCTAAAGGCCGTGAGTTCGATCCTCATACTGGGCACTTTTTTTGGGCCAACACCCATAATGCTAACAATGATGTATACACAGGACCATCAATCCACAAAAAGGCTGTAAGTCTAATTATTATTAGTGTAGCAGGTAGTGCATCAGTCTCTTAATCTGAAGCTCTTGAATTCAAGCCTCACATGTGGCACTAGTAAACATTTTCTTGGTTTACCATTAGCTAAAACCATTTATGCAAACAATGAATTACACACAGGTCCATCAATCCCAACTTAAGAGTATAAAAAAGTGAAAAAAAAATTGAAAAAATGACATTCAAATCATTTCAGTATCAGCAAAATGTAAAAGTTACACTCATCAGTCATTTTATGTACATTCATTTTTAAGTACACATCTGAGTTCATATCCTCATGCTCTAATATGCACACGCCGTATAGATGCACATTAAATAAGACTGAAGCCCATTTGTTTGTCCACATACTTAGTAAGTATCTACATGAACGTAAAACAAAAACACACACCGTATAGCTCCCCAGTGGTCTAGTGTTTAGGATTAGGTGCTATCACTGCTGAGACCTGGGTTCAATTCCTGGTCAGAGAAGAAGAATATTCTCATAGAATAGAACAGTTTAGTGTCAGAATGTCTTTAGATGTGAACAATGAACTGAAAAACTAGTGCACAGGCAGAACACTCAGACTCCACACAGAAAAAACCTGTGTGTGTTCCACCAGGAATCAAACCTGTTCTGCTATTTTTAAAAAGGATTCTACCATAGTGTAGCTATGTAGCATAGTCTATCTCTAACCTGTTTTTCTTGCTGAAGTAAGTGCTATTTGTTGGGGTATTTTGAAGTGATCGGAACTACAAATTATATATCTTCAAAATGAGATTATGCTTTAAAAAAAAAAAAAAAAATCTGAAATTACCTTACACAGACTGATACAATTCATGTAAGTGTTTTTCTTTGGGGCAGTAGATCATTAGATTAAATTGATTTTTATGTGTTTCATAAGTTTATATAATCAACTGTCCCTCAAATTACACTGTGCACATTTTATTACATGTAGTTTCTTTATTTATGTAAATTTGATGATAAAAATGTAAACGTGAGATGTTGGCAGTTTTCACCACAAGATAGCAGTAGGTACAGATGTGCATTTACATCACTTAGTTATACAAAGAAGAGAAAGTTTGAACTGGATAAACAAAACCATATTCAATAATGAAGTGCACAAAATGCAGCTTTATGTCCTGTGTTTTACACCCATTATACTAAACTAATATAAGAACTGTAGATCTATTTAAATGTCTTGTTTATTCTCTCTGATTGATTCACACAATCTTTCAGGAAGAAACCATAAAAAGAGGTTCAATTTGTACATGAAGCTCATGTAACAAAATAACTCTGTATGTGAACCAGCACATGGGGATGTAGCTCAGTGGTAGAGTGCTTGCTTTGCATGTAAGAGGTCCTGGGTTCAAACCCCATTATCTCCTTCAGAAGGTTTGAATCTTTAATGCTGGTTCTGAAGGTTTTATTCATTTATCACTTTTTTTTAAAAAATGTGTAGTTCTGGTCCTTAAATCTAATTGGCTGAGCTGCTTGTTCAGCCATCACATTATTAACAATAATGCACACTCTGACCACTTCACATTCGCATCAATTTGTGTAACATGTAAATGTTGTAGAACATTATTGTAAATTCATTATAAAATATACAGATGAATATTAACAGTGAGCAAGGCTAAACATTTTTTACAAGATAATCCAGGGCTGTTTATTTAACTTAACATAAAAATAATTATGACTGCTGACACTTTAAGCTCTTGTATGTTCCTTTAAAAGGATGACTGCTCTAGTTTGGAGTGGCCCTTATGCATCTTATTTATTTTCTCCAATTTCCATGTCTTGTTGGTATTTACCTGATTAAAAAAAAGTCTTTGCAATAGTTGCTAGCGTGACTGAGCAATTATAAAGCCCTGGATTTAGGTTCCAGTCCCTTTGGAGGAGTGGATTCAAATCAAAACAGGTCATTTTTAATGTCATTTAAAACATTAAATTAAGGCTCCAGTCTCTTCAGAGGCGTGGGTTCAAATCCCACCGCTGCCACTCAAAGCTTTTGTTCATTTCCTTTAAAAGAGATGAGTTTAAGGTTAAAACACCCAGCCAAAGAAAGCAAACATATTTTTTTCAGATTCTTATGTCACTAATGCCCATCGTGACTTCAGTAGCTCTTAAACAATTCACCTATCCTGACTGTTATAAATGAATTACAACAAAAATCTTTGAACAAACTCCCCTAACTTTCACATGCAGGTTTTATAAAGCAGCTCTGAGACAATAAGTTGAAGCATGTTCTGATGGTAGTGGTAACTTCTGTCACTGATATTGTGTGATGGAGTTCAACAGTGCACTGAAACAGCTGGAGTTAAACTTTTAGTTTGCTGTGAGAGGAGGGACTGATTTAAATGAGTGGACAGTATATTATTCTATAAAACTGAGTGCTTTGTACATATCACTCTGTCTTCCATTAACTTCACTGGGATTCAATTTCATCCCATATCAAGTATTTACTTTGCTGTTAAAGCTGATACTATACAACTGCATCACTGGAGGCAGCAGTTACAGGACCGTAGTATCAGGACAAAAAACTCCAATACTAGGACTTTAAAGGAAACTGTTTATTAGTACTTTATTAAATTACTAGTTAAACACTAGTTAAATTGGTTTTATTGTGGGATATAATGTGAAGATATTGTTTATTAGGAGAGTTAGGAGAATGCAAAACAGTTTTCAGTTCTATGATTGTCAATCAAATTTGATAATTCATGAAATTCATGATTCTTTTTTTCGATTAGTCGATTGATCTAAAAACTATTACTCTAATGTGATTGTGTTTGGATTTAAGATATCTTCTTTAAAATAATGAAAAATGAAAACCTTTAATGTTGAAATATTTTCTTTAATTAAACACAGTGATTTTAAGGGCTCTATTGAAACACAAAGATGCTTTCACATTAAAAGTTTCATCAAAGATAAAATTTAAGCAAAATTTCATTTATTTTTCTTTTAGAAACCCTGAAAATTTTAGTCTTTCATACTAGCTCACCTCTCAGCACTAGGGATTCCCAGTTCGAATCCCAATCTGGGTGGAGTTTCCATGTTATCCACGTGTCTGCGTGGGTTTCCTCCGGATTCTCCGGTTTCCTTCCACAGTCCAAAAACATGGATCAAGGTCAATTGAGTTCTCCAAATTACCCCGTATAAAGTGTGTTTGTGAGAGTGAGTGTGTGAGCGATAGATTGGCGCCCCCCCCCCCCCCCCCCCGCGACCCTAGTAGAGGATAAAGAGGAAGATAATGGATGGATACTAGCTCACAACGAAAACACTATTTGAGAGCACTATTTATCAAAAAAACAGTTGTCATTTTTCAAAGAAACTGGAGCCTTAATGCAGTGACCTGCCCCCTAACTAATCTGAAACAAAACATGAGACAAAAGTGCTCTCAAGCAGTCTGGTCTGTGTGAGCTAGTCCCAGAAATGGTAAAAAAATATTCCACTGAAGGCCAGTTGCTAGATGTTTTTTTGTGAAAGTAAAATGTTTATCTCACAACTTCCTTTTTAAGGCTCTATTATAATATTGTACTATTTTGAATACAAAAAAGAACAACCAGTCAGAGCTAGAGACATTACAGGCATCAGTGGTGTAAGAATCTTTAGGCAAGCGGCCTAAATGAGTTTCCTTTTTTTGGCTGGATGCTTTAGCTGTAAAGTCATCTTATACTTTTTTCTAGTTAACTTTTTTTAATGTTAACTTTAATGTTTAATATTTAATGTTGGAAGTTGTGCTGTGGCTAAGTTAGTGAAAATGATTCACCTGCCCGTTTGCTGACGAGTCCTGTCACAGAACATTGATAAATGACTAAAAGCTTCAGAACCAGACTTAACGATGTAGTCCATCTGATGGAGATGCTGGGGATTGAACCCAGGACATCTTACATGCGAAGCAAGCGCTCTACCACTGAGCTACATCCCCATGTACTGGTTCACATTCAGAGTTATTTTGTTACATGAGTTTCATGTACAATTTGAACCTCTTTTTTATGGTTTTCTTTTTATGGTTTCTTCCTGAAAGTTCGTGTGAATTAATCAGAGAGAGTAAACAAGACATTTAAAGCCAATAACTTAAGACATTGTAAAAAAAAAAAACTGCTGATGATTTACTTTTAAAAAACATTCACATACATTTTTTAATAATACCCCAGCAAAAACTAGTTAAAATAAAGAAAATTCTAATCTTCAAAAATACAATGTAAACTGCTGAAATAGAAAAAAAAAAAAAAAAAATAATAATAAAACACTGAAGTGATCATATAAATAACAATAAAATTAACAATTGGGTTTTCGTGATGTTTAGTTTATGGATTGTTACAGTTTTATTCCACAAGGTGGCAGCAGTAATTAAAATTCCTCTACTTAAAGCCCTGCACGTTGTGAGATTAAATTGATTTTTATGTTTCATAATGTTATATAATCAACTGTCCCTCAAGTTACACTGTAAAAATTTTATTATATTTAGTTTAATTAACAAAATGTAATAAAATGTGCACAGTTTAATATATATATTTTTTGTTTTTTTTAAACGTTTTTGTGAATTTGATGGTAACAATGTAAATACAAGATGTCAATGTTTTACCACAAGATGGCAGTAGGTACAGATGTACATTTATAGTGCTTAGGTATACAAAGAGGAGAAAGTTTGACCTGGATAAACAAATGCATATTTAATCATGAAGTGCACTAAATGCAGCTTTACATCCTTTGTTTTACACCCTAGATAGTGAACTAATATAAGAACTTTATAAAATCATTCTTCAATAGTAACAGAGCAGACGCTCTCCAAAGAGCTTGATCAAAAACAGAGGAAGAACATGATTTAATTCTTGAACAGAAACAGGATCAAAATCAGATCAAAGCAGTTTTACAGAACCCCAGGATTTTGATTCTCACTGTGGCTGTTAGAGAAATAATGTAGCTTTAAGTTTTCTTGTTACACAACATTTAAAGTTTATAAAAAATAAAGACCATCCATCCATCCCTTATCTGCCGCTTATCTAGGTCCGGGTCGGGTAACCTAAACAAAGAAGCCCAGGCATCCCTATCCTTCAGGAGGCACACCGAGGCGCTTCCAGGTTCATTTTGTCATCTTGAGTGTTAAACACCTTCATTAAAGGCAGACAAGTTACAGAGTAAGTACAATACTTAAGTTTTAATTAGTAACAGGATCAGTTTAGAAAAAAAAAAAAAAGTCAGTCAGATTAAAATATACGATCACCACTTTAAAAAATTCATTAATGACTTGTGCAGTGTATGTACTAATCACCATAGTTTATTGATTTAATATCTTATGTAATTAAGAGATTGTTTTGCTTCCTATTAACTTAACTAAATTTGATCTCTTAGAATAATATGAGATACTTAATTTGTTTTTTAAGTTATTGATAAGGGATTAAAGGCATTAAAGTTTATGATAAAGTGATTTTTAAAGGCACCATGCCCTGAATGGGGATCGAAATCCTGATGATCTTATGGTTTACAAGACCAATGCCTTACCACTTGGCCACCATGCCCTCACTGTGTAAAACTGATAATGAGAAATCCTGATGAGAAGTGTTATGTTTGTGCTGATGGGAAACATGGAGTGTAACAGTTCACCACATTGAATCAGCTGAAAGAAAATTCTGCAGCATATTGAGAAATCTAATGTTTAGCAGGTTGTGTGTTTATTATACTTTAGTGCACAGAGACTTTAGGATTTTATTCCGATGAAAGTTGTTAAATGAAAATGTTTTCCTGCAGCTCTAGAAATAATAATTTAACAGTGAAGTAGCAGACAGTACAAAAGTGTATTATTCACTTTCTGCTGATTCTACTGATACAAAATGTCTAAATATGTCTTTATGAGGAAGCGTTTTTAATGCGAATAAGGGTAATAAACTATTCCTATATTTTTAAACAGTAAATTTAAAGGAGTTAGTTACTGGTTACCTCTGTTTGGTAGTTTTTAACGGCTTTAATCTGCAGGTGTAGATGAAATTAATGCAATATTCAGCCTTATAATCCATTGAGTTTGACAAACAGAACATCCAGTTTATCTGTCAAATAAGTTTTCCTCTCAGTTTTCCCTCGTTTAGCATCAACACGTTTTAGCACTTTAGGTGTATTTTTTTTTCGTCACCAGTGGGTGCTGTCTGCTTATTGAGACTCATTGTTCATCTTGTTCGTTATTTAATGTCATTTTAATATCTTTTTAAAAATTATTTCTATCAATACAGTTTTTAGTTTTCATCAGATCCTCTTTTAGGTTTGTATAATGTTAAATTCTGATGTGGGTGAGAGGTCACATTGATGTGTTTCAAAATGTAGGATCCATTTATAATTTAATGTAATTTATACATAGAGAAAAATATATCAGTTTTTACAAAACACTTTTAGATTGTGTCATTTCAGTATCATGGGCGTTGTTCTGGATTGCATCAAAATATAAAAGGCTAAAGGTCTGCTCTGGATTTAAAGACAACTGCTGAAATACTAAACCACTAATAATAATAAAACACTTAATTTATACACAAACGCTTGACTTAAACACACAAAAAAAATAATTGATTTATTGTGTTGTGCTAACCATTACACCATGGAACCACCAATCAAGAAAACATGATCAAGAATGTTGGTTCTGTTTACAATCCTCATTATACAGCTTTTAAAAATATTCAATAAAGTTCTGGCATTGTCTGCTGCATCCAATCTTTTCTTTTGATTTGATTTGTCTAGTATACATGTGAACGGTAATTGAATTTTGAACAAGACAGAGAAAAAGCTTCACTATGTGAAATTCTGCCGAAACCCGGGATCGAACCAGGGACCTTTAGATCTTCAGTCTAACGCTCTCCCAACTGAGCTATTTCGGCACAAAACTGTTAAATTAATTAGCAAGATACTGCTCTAAATAATGATTGATGTAAAAATACAGTTTAGTGGAAGAAGATTATAGTAAGTTAAAAAGGTTAATGCCTTTTTTTTTATTATAAGACATTTTAGAAAACACCTTTACAGGCCAACACTGGTTCCACCAAAATTTGAAATAGAATCAGATAGAATAGAATGGCTTCAAAGTCCAGAGTGCTAACCATTACACCATCAAGAAAGAACCACAGGTAACGAATGTCAGTTCTGTTTACAATCCTTATCATAAAATTTAATTTCAAAGCTGTTAAGGAAAAGTAAGCTATTATTTGCTGTATCCATTTGTTCATTACATTTTGACAATGCATACCACGTTGTCAAGTTCAGTTGTAACCCAGAATCAAACCAGCAAACAAGATCCAGCGCGTTCGCTCCTCTCGTAGCAAAGTTCACATGTTGGTGGAATTTAGGGAGAACTGTCTTGAGATTCACATGGTTGAAATCTTCAGCGACAATAAACAGTCCATCGGGGTGTGTATTTTGAAGTCCGCTGATAGCGCTGTACAGTTCACAGAGCACGTCTTTAGCGTTAGCGGCGGGTGGGATATAAACACTGATGATCAGTACTGTAGTGAATTCTCGCGGTAAATAAAAAGGTCTGCATCGGACAATCATGAACTCCACTAACGGTGAGCAGTAGCTGGAGATTAGTACAGAGTTCTTGCACCATTCTGTGTTGATGTAAACACACAGTCCGCCGCCGCGAGTCTTACCGCACAGGGTTGAGTTTCTGTCGGCTCGAAACGCTGTTAGTCCGCCTAAATGAATGGCAGCGCTCAGCTACGTCTCGGTGAAAACAAAGACGCAGCAGTCTCTGGATTCTCGTCGTGTAGTTCTCTGAAGTCGGATGCAGTCCAGTTTATTTTCCAGGGAGCAGATGTTTGAGAGCAGAATGGACGGGAGAGCTGGTCGAGTTGGCTTAGATGTTAGCCTAGCACGAACTTCAGCCCGCTTGCCACATTTTTGTTTTCTTGAACACTGCTTGCGGTGCCCCCATCTTCGGCTATCCGCTTCAGACGAGGTCGCGGTCGGGGGCCTGGTTTCCGTAGCAGACTAAGGCTGCGTAGTGTGTCCATAACTTTTCAAAGAGGATACTAACTTTAAAATCAAAAACACTGTGAGCTCGTAGTCAGCAGGATTTGAACCTGCGCGTGGAAACTCTAATGAACTTCAAACCCATCCCCTTAACCAATCGGCCACGACTACTGCTAACTTCAAGCTTCCCTTATTTTCACTTTTTGATCTTCACTGTATCAGTGATTCACATCGTATCGGTACAACAACGCTTCCATAATCCTTCAAAAAGACCACTAACATTAGAATTGAAAAGTCATGGAAGAGTTGCTGTGCTTACATCATGTTATTCACTGACACACTGAATATCCATGACAGGCTGTGAGTGCGTAGTCGGCAGGATTTGAACCTGCGCGGGGAGACGCCAATGGATTTCTAGTGCATAACCTTAACCACTCGGCCACAACTACTGCTGAGATTCCTTAATTTCACTTTTCGATCGTCACTGTATCAGTGATTCACATTGTATAGGTTCAACAACGCTTCCATAATCCTTCAAAAAGACCACTAACTTTAGAATTGAAAAGGTTGTGAGTTCATAGTCGACAGGACAACATAACCACTCAGCAACGATCACTGCTGAGCTCTTGCTTCCCTTATTTTCACTTGGCGATCTTCACTGTGTCAGTGACTTTTCGTATAGTTACAACAACACCTACATAAATTTTCAAAGAGGCCAATAACTTTAAAATCAAAAAGACTGTGAGCTCATAGTCAGAAGGATTTGAACATGGCCAGGGGGATCTCGTAGGATTCCTTGACCATCACCATAACCACTCGAACATGACTACTGCTTAAAGCTTGGTTCCCTTATTTTCACTTGGCGATCTTCAGTGTGTCATTGAATTACATGCTGCAACTACAACAACACTTCCATGACCTTTCAAAGAGGCCACAAACTTTAAAAATGAGAAGGCTGTGAACACGTAGTCAGCAGGATTTGAACCTGCGCAGGGAGACCCCAAAGGATTTCTAGTCCATCGCCTTAACCACTCGGCCACGACTACTGCTGCGTTCTTGCTTCCTTTATTTTCACTTAGCGATCTTCACAAGGAAATTTGTAAGGTTAGTTGTAAGCAGTAAGAAATATCCATCACTGTCGACCCATTTGGCAATGATTAGCTTTCAACTGAATAAAAAGTCATGTTCATACAGTTGTATATAAGATCCATATATGCATAGATGCACTTTGTTTAACAGGTGGGTGTGGTTATAAAATACAGTACAGAGAACCAATAGGAGAACTTCATTAGGCAGAAAGAATAACTGACATCATTCTACACATGAATCCGATCCAACAATAAACTAAATTTAGATTTTAAAGTTGATTTTAATTCCAGAAGATCAGCATGGACCAAGTTATATTAAAATGATCCTATAAATCAGCCTTCATTTGTAATTCTTATTTATTCATGTCAGTTAGCTAGAACAAAGTTGGTGACCAAACAAGTGTTAAACAGCTTCTGAGTGTAATAGAAACATCCATTCATCCATCCATTATCTTCTGCTTTATCCTCTACTAAGGTCAAGGGGGGGGGGGGGGGGGGTTCCCCATGCTCATCCAGGGGAGAACATTTTGGGCGCTGGGCAGATACACCCAGGACAGGGCGCCAATCTATTGCTGGGCACACACTCACTCACACAGACAAACACTATCAATGTTTTGATTTTATGTTAATATTATTAAGTATAGTTATGATTCTGTCATGATACTTTATACTAATCTATTATGGATCAGCATCATTATTTTCAAAACATCAACTGCTTTCTTAGTATTTGTTATAAATATTGTTAAAGTCCTGTTCCAAATTTTTGGAGAGAACCAAACAAAGTCTACTGGGGGAGCATCCGGGATGATCAAGTGCTCTGTTTGTATTAATTGTTACTGAGAATACTTGTCAAATTGGTCTGTGATGTGATATGGTGTAATTGTATGTTTATTAGAAAAGTACAATTGTTTGTTGTTCTTAATTAACAGAATGTAAATGTAAATCTATCATTCAGTTTTTAAGACAAAAAGCCCATGTATTCATGGTTGAACTGGTTGCTTGGTGAACTATATCTTTTTTCCCAAATTGTGAATTTCAAAAAGAACTAGACTTGTATTTCCAGTAGGAACTACGGAGATGGCTTTGAATGCTGGGCCCATGAAGGGGTTAAAATTCGGAGAAAGTGGCAGTTAAACTAAAGCCCTGTTGCTCCACAGCCTCTGCTGTACTCTGTGCTTTGAAATTTGACACCCTGCTGGTGACGTCACTGAAGCAGCTTTAAGCAGATTGAGCACCTCACTATTAGAATCCTGCCTGAGAGAAAGCCGTTTTTTCCACACTACAAACAAACGCTCATAACTCGGGAAATCTTTCACCTATCGCTTAACCAAAGACACCGTTACAAACTAGACGCCACGTGGATTATTCTGGTCTAATATGATGCAGATTGATTTAGAACTTACCGAGTTATGACGATTTAAAAACTTAGAAGAGGTATCTGACAAACCGTTATAATGGAAGTCTATGGGAGAGATTCAGTCACTCCTGCCAAACAAACGCTCATAGCTCGAAAAGTAAAACTTCAATCCTCATGAGCCTTTGTCTTGTTAGAAAGAACTAAAATATCTATCGTTTAAGGGTAAAATGGAGTTTCTAGGTGAAAGTATCATGATTTTACAGAGGTTTGTTTGGAGAAAACAGAATCATTTCTCAAACAGAGTGGGGATGACGTCACCCGCTCTAGCAGCTGCCATAGGAAATAATGGGGTGATATTCAAAGATAGATAAAAAGTGAACGGAAAGTGCAATATTTCTAAAAATTTGGATTTTTGCAGAGATTTAGCCCCAGTCTAAGTCTCTGAAGTTTCTTGTCTGTAGCTCTAAAAATGGCCGAGTTATGGCCATTCAAAAATCAGCCCTATTCATTTCTATGGGGATTTTTGAATTTTTAAACTTAATTTTATTAAAAACTATAAATGTTAAAAATTCCAAAAATACATAGCACAGGTCTCGTGAACATTTCCTACGCAACAGTGTTCAAACCGAGTCTGTACGTTGAGCGGTTCGGGCTGCTTTAAGTAATAACAATGGATGGCTTTTTCAAAGCCATCTAATTAAGCTTAATTAAATCAAATTTAGAAGGTGCTCATTGTCCCATGTGGTCTAGCGGTTAGGATTCCTGGTTTTCACCCAGGCGGCCCGGGTTCAACTCCCGGTATGGGAATGTTTTTATTTTTACGTTGCTGTTTGTATAAGCCCATGAATGTCGCTTTGGATAAAAGCGTCTGCTAAATGACTAAATGTAAATGAATGTTTGGCAAAATAAGAATTTGGAAAAAGTACTGCTTTTTCATTAAAGTCCGTTCAATGAAAGGCATTTAAAAGGACATTGTGGCATCCCATAATCCTATAATTATTTGTATTTTGCAGGGTTTTACTTCAGTAACCCTGGGTCGAATTTGGGTTATGGCAAGCGCCTAAAAACACAAAGTGTGGCTTTCATCTTAACTTAACTTAAAGTATTTTATTTGAAAGCAAATGAATAATCTGGAGATTAAAACTCACAACCTCGGCATTACTCTGAATGTATTGTTTGTTAATCGATTGCGCCACCGGAGACACTACCACTATGAATCAGCTGTGCTGGAACCTATGAAAACAACAGGAAGTTACATGTAATAGATGGAGTGTTCACTACAAACTGTATAAATGGATAAAAAAAAGCATTTGGATAAAAGTGTCTGCTAAATGACTAAATCCAGGGGAGAACGTCTTGGGCGCTGGGCAGATAGACCCAGGACAGGGTGCCAATCCATCGCTGGGCAATGAGTTATCATATCTTTATTATTTATAAATAAAACATGAATCTTAAGTTATTAAAACCTGAACTGTTTCTTAAAAATCATATTAAAGATGCTTTTATGGCATAAAGTAGCAAACTACATTTTCTTCATCATTCATCATATTGAGTCCTGCACAACATCAAAGGCTTTAGATTCTGAGTGAGGCTAAGTTCTATCCTGTTTCGTGGAAGCGAATTTAAGCAAAATTAGCTCGTTTTTTTTGGAAAAGCTCCAGGTACCTCTCACACACTAAGCAAGGCTCATACCCTGAAATAAAACCACCTCTGGACTTTTATTTCTTTTAATAATCTTGAATGTAAATAAGTTAAAATAGTAAAGGTGGAATATTTTCAGGAGGTGCAGAAATACTGGATGATTGTTGGATCTGATTAAAGAAAAAAAAAAAAAAAACATGACATACTATTTACTGTCTAAAGAAATTCCTTAATTGTGCTGCATTTTATAACCACACCCATAACAGGGTCACTGAAAGTAATGTGGATAAACCTTAAAGTGTTTCATGGTCCACATGATGGTTCTGGTGCCCATTTGGAGGTATGAGTTCAAATACCACTTCAGGCATAATCCTTCTTCTTTGGTCCCTATTATTTCTGCCATCATTCACTCCTCTCTTTCATCTGGAACTGTTCCTGCTGCTCTTAAAACTGCAATAACCCCAATCCTTAAAAAATATAGTTCTGATCCTTCCAATTTTAATAACCTGCGCCCTATTTCTAATTTACCATTGATCTCTAAAGTTCTTGAAAAAATAGTAGCAACCCAACTCCATTCTTACCTATCATATAATAATATGAACAGTTCCAGTCTGGTTTTCGTCCCCTCCATAGCACAGAAACTGCCCTTCTCAAAATTACTAATGACCTTCTCCGGGCAGCTGATTCTGGTTTACTTTCCATTCTCATTCTCCTCGATCTGAGTGCAGCATTCGATACCACTTGTCACACCACTCTCCTCAATAGACTATCTTCCATTGGTATCACCCAGACTCCATTAAACTGGTTCAAGTCATACCTTTCCTGCCATACTCAGTTCATCCAGATTAAAAATCTCACCTCTCAGTCTTTTCCTGTTACTTCAGGGGTCCCCTAGGGTGACATCCCGTCTTGATTATTTTAATTCTCTTCTATCTGGTCTTCCCCAAAAATCCCTTCATAAGCTTCAACTGGTCCAGAATTCAGCTGCCCGCATCATCACAAGAACCCCTTTTACTCACCATATCTCCCCTGTCCTGCAACAGCTTCACTGGCTTCCTATAAAATACCGCATTGACTACAAAATCCTGATGCTCACTTTTAAGGCTATTCACAATATCTCTCCTCCTTATCTCTCAGACCTCATTAATATCGCTACTCCCTCCCGCTCTCTCAGATTCTCCTCTTCTATCCACCTGACTGTCCCCATTGCTCGTCTCTCCACCATGGGGGGTAGAGCCTTTAGCCATTCAGCCCCCCATCTCTGGAATTCTCTACCACCGCACATTCGGAACATAGACTCCCTGTCACTATTCATGTCCTCACTAAAAACCCATCTTTTTAAAATTACATATGCCCTTTGATTGTTTTATTCTGTCTTCTTCTGTTGTCTTTACTTGTTTTAATCCTTCATAATTTAATCTTTTAATACCTATTGTAAAACTGTCCTGGTTCGAATCCCCATCTGAGTGGAGTTTCCAT
>JAFMOC010001138.1:0-39511 GCA_019802505.1 Corydoras sp. C115 | reverse complement strand
TGGGGCTCTATACATCACCTACTGTCTTGTTCAAAATTGTATCATTCACATGGAATAAATGTTCATTTAATGTTTTAAATGACATTAAAAATGATCTGTTGGCGAGTTGAATCCATGCCTCCAAAGGGACTGGAGCCTAAATCCAGGGCTTTATAATCACTCAGCCACGCTAGCAGCCATTGTGAACACTTTTTTAATCAGGTAAATACCATCCAGACATGAATATGGAGAAAATAAATAAGATGCATAAGGGCCATTCCAAACTAGAGCAGTCATCATTCACATGGAATAAAGAAAGATACAAGAGCTTAAAGAGTCTGGAACCTTAACCCAGCGCCTTGGAGCATTCGGCCACAATACCTGTTCATGCAGAACACTGGAGACACATAGTGCTCTCATATAGTGTGATCAGTGTGAGCTAGAGTTAAAGACAAATGCTTTCAGGGCTTCTAAAAGAAATGAATTCTCACCATTTTATCTAAATGTTCATTCAAGATTTTTTAAAATATATAATTTTTTTAAATAGCTGGAATTTTGACTGGATTTGAGGGAATTTATGTCACATGAATGTCTTTGGGGCACGGTGGCTTAGTGGTTAGCACGTTCGCCTCTCAGCACTAAGGATTCCCGTTTCGAATCTGGGTGGCGTTTCCATGTTCTCCCCGTGTCTGTGTGGGTTTCCTCCAGTTTCCTCCCACAGTCCAAAAACATGGATCAATTGAATTCTCTTCATTGCCGCATATACTGTAGAGTGTGTGTGTATGAGTGAGTGTGTGCTCAGCGATAGATTGGCGCCCTGTCCTGGGTGTATCTGCCCAACACCCGAAACGTTCTCCCCTGGATGGGCATGGGAAACCCCACCGCGACCCTAATAGACTATAAAGCGGAGATAATGAATGAATGAATGAATGAATGTCTTTGTTGGGGTTTTTGATCAGGAAATTATAAACCTGATTAATTTATAACAGTCAGAATAGGTGAGTTGTTTAAAAGCACTGGCTTCAAATCCCACTTCTGATGGACTTCTGTTAGTTTGTAGTCTATGTAGCGTGTCTTTGAATCCCGTCTCTAATTTTAATTTGATTGTCAGGGTAGTTTAGCAAATTAGAAGGTCTAAGACTCTGCGATCAGGTCGCAGTCTCTAACTGAGGCGTGAGTTCAAATCCTACTTCTAACGGACCACTTTTGCTATTTTTTTTTAATCTCAATCCCCATCTGGGTGGAGTTTCCATGTTCTCCCTGTGTCCACGTGGGTTTTCTCCAGGTTCTCCGGTTTCCTCCCACAGTCCAAAAACATGGACCAACAAGGACCATGAATTCTCTAAATTGCCCCATATAGAGTTTGTTTGAGTGAATGAGTGTGCCCAGCAATAGGGTGTTTTAACCCTAAACTCATCTCTTTCAAAGGAGATGAATGAAAAGCATTAAGTGGCAGCGGTGGGATTTGAACCCACGCCTCCGCCTTAGACCACTCAGCCACGATACCTTTTTATAGTATCATTCACATGGAATAAATGTTTATTTAATGTTTTAAGTGATATTAAAAATGATCTGTTGGCGATTGGAATCTTTGCCTCCAAAGGGACTGGAGCCTAAATCCAGGGCTTTATAATCACTCAGCCACGCTAGCAGCTATTGTGAAGACTTTTTTTTAATCAAGTAAATACCATCAAGTCATGAATATGGAGAAAATAAATAAGATGCATATGGGCCACTCCAAACTAGAGCAGTCAGCCTCTTAAAGGAACATACAAGAGCTTAAATTGTCAGTAATGGGAATTTAACCCATGCCTCCAAAGAGTCTGGAACCTTAACCCAGCACCTTGGACCGCTCGGCCACAATACCTGTTCATTGCCGAACACTGGAGACAAACATAGTGTGATCAGTGTGAGCTAGAGTTAAAGACAAATGTTTTCAGGGCTTCTAAAAAAATAAACTCTCACAATTTTATCTAAATGTTCATTCAACGTTTTTAGTGACAGTAAAAATAAAAAAGGACCTGTTGGCAGAGGGGGAATTGATTTTCTTTTAGAAGTCATAAAAATATAAACATTTCACACTGTTTCACACTGACCTCATTATGTGAGAGCACTATTTTTCTCCTGTCTAACTTATGCTAGGGTCTAGACGGTAGCATGGCTGCCTGTCTTAAGGATCTGTGTTACGGCTCCAGTGTCTTCGGAGGTGTGGGTTCAAATCTGACGGCTGCCACTAGAAACTGTTGTGTGTTCGTTTAAAAGGATGATTGTTCAAGGTTAATGGATCGTAATCAAATGACATGCATCCTCTTGTTTCTAATATTCTGTGTCTTTGTTATGTACAGGACAAAGAAGCTAAAATGCTAATTGTTTTTCCTTAAATAGCTGGACTTTTAGCTGGATTTGAGGGAAAGTATGTCACATGAATGTTTTTTTTGGGGCTTTTGATCAAGAAATTATTCACCTGATTTATTTCCTCCCTATTTGTGTCTTGATGGCATTTACCTGATTAAAAACATCAGTTGTTCAAGGTCCATGTAACGTCAGGTAGCATGGCCGAGCGGTCTAAGGCGCTGGATTTAGGCTCCAGTCTCTTCGGAGGTGTGGGTTCAAGTTCCACTGCTACCAACTGGTCCTTTTTTATTATTAAAATCACATAATACATTGAATAAACATTAATTCCAGCAGAATGATTATATTTCAAACAAGACATTAGGTGATGTATAGAGCCCCAGAGATGAAATGGTAATAATTTTTTTAAAATGCCATGAAAATATTTTTCTTAACATAATGTAATAATATAGTAATGTTAATCTACTAAAATAATATAATTTATTATTATATATTATTATTTAATTAGGGCGGCACGGTGGCTTAGTGATTAGCACGTTCGCCTCTCAGCACTAGGGATTCCCGGTTCGCATCCCCATCTGGGTGGAGTTTCCATGTTCTCCCCGTGTGTGCGTGGGTTTCCTCCGGGTCCTCCGGTTTCCTCCCACAGTCCAAAAACATGGATCAAGTCAACTGAGTTTTCCAAATTGCCCCATATAGAGTGTGTATGTGTGCGTGTCTGTGTGAGTGAGTGTGTGCACAGCGATAGATTGGCGCCTTGTCCTTGCGCCCAAAACTTTCTCCCCTGGATTGGCATAGGGAACCCTCGTGCGACCCTAATATAGGAAGATAATGAATGAATGAATTATTTAATTATATTTTCATATATTGTCTAAGGGACGTGTCTATGTATCCCGTTTCTGATTTTAATTTGATTGTCAGGGTAGGTTAGCAAAACAGTAATCAGGATGGGCGTTCAAGTCATGGTCTCTTACTGAGAAGTGGGTTCGAATCCCTCTTCTGTCAGCCCTCTTTTGTTATTTATTTGAGGGTAAGTATTGTTAGATTAACCTTGGGAGGAGGGTGGCACAGTGGCTTAGTGGTTAGCACTAAGTTTCCATGTTCTCCCCGTGTCCGCGTGGGTTTTCTCCAGGTTCTCCGGTTTCCTCCAGCAGTCCAAAAACATGCATCGAGGTCAATTGAGTCCTCCAAATTACCCCATACAGAGTGTGAGTGTGAGCCCAGCGAAAGATTGGCGCCCTGTCCTGGGTGTATCTGCCCAGTGCACGAAACGTTCTCCCCTGTATGGGCATGAGGAACCCCACCCACGACTCTAGTAGAGGATAAAGCGGAGAAAAATGAATGAATGAATGAACCTTGCAGGAAACAAGGCTCAGCAGGGAACTTATCTTCCTTCAGTGACCGAGCAGCATTAATATTGTAGGACAGCCATGTACAGATTGTGTAGTGATCAGGTGTCTGAAGTCAACAATTTGAAAAACTATATATGTCCATTGAATCCATCCTGCAGTAATGCAACACCACCAATCCAACAGAAATCAGACAGAGTTTGAAGTAAATTTAGTCCTGATTTGCTTGTATTGGACCAAGATCCCAAAGAAGCCTTATCTCATATTACTGTGAACTCATATTCTGAGGAAATGACAATAAAGACCTATTTACCAATGTTGTGATTTTATGTTAATTTTATTAAGTATTGTAATGATTCTTTTACAAAAGTTAATCTGCTTAATTCATTCATTCATTCATTATCCTCCGCTTCATCCTATATAAGGGTGGTGGTGGGGGGGTTCCCCATGCCCATCCAGGGGAGAACATTTCGGGCGCTGGGCAGATACACCCACGACAGGGCGCCAATCCATTGCTGGGCACACACTCACTCACACAGTCACATACACACTCTTTATGGGGCAATTTGCAGAACTCAATTGACTTGATCCATGTTTTTGGACTGTGGGAGGAAACCAGAGAACCCGGAGGAAACCCACACAGACACGGGGAGAACATAGAAACTCCACCCAGATGGGGACACCGTGCCGCCATCTGCTTAATTGTAATTTTCTAAACATTAATATTTTGTTAGTGTTTGTGGTAAAGATGTTTAAGGAGGGCGGCACAGTGGCTTAGTGGTTAGCATGTTCGCCTCTCAGCGATTCCCGGTTCGAATACCCATCTGGTTGGAGTTTCCATGTTCTCCCCGAGTCCGCGTGGGTTTCCTCCGGGTTCTCCGGTTTCCCCCCACAGTCTAAAAACATGGATCAAGTCTTTTGAATTCTCCAAATTGCTCCATATAGAGTGTGTCTGTGTGAGTGAGTATGTGCCCAGCGATGGACTGGCGCCCTGTCCTGGGTCTATCTGCCCAGCCCCCGAAACGTTCTCCGCTGAATGGGCATGGGGAACCCCACCACGACCCTAATAGTGGATAAAGCGGGAGATAATAAATGAATGAATGAATGTTCAAGGAGAAAACAAACAGAAGACCAGATTGGGCTTGTCCGGGATTTGAACCCGGGACCTCTCGCACCCGAAGCGAGAATCATACCCCTAGACCAACAAGCCGTGTTTAATGTCACTGTTGCTGAGAATCAGAATCAGAATCAGAATTACCCGTGTGCAACTAAAGTGTGGGAGCACTTTACACAGAAACACAACAGTGTGGTGCTCTGTCAGATTTGCAAAGTGGAGATGGCTTTTCACAACAGTTTTCTTTTTCAATTTTCTTTTTACAACTGCTATGCCCGAGCATTATGTCCCGGCGCTCTTTATCCACACAGCATGTTTTCATTTCACATTCAGATCAATTTGAATTTCTGCTATTGTTTATAGTCAACAAAAAATATAATTAACATATATATAGTCCATAAAATGTTGGATTTTATTGTCCGCAATATTATGGCTCAGAGGTGGTAAGTAATGAATTAAATGTACTTCGTTACTGTAGTAAAAGTTTTTTTTTTTTTTTTTTTTAGGTATCTGTACTTTACTGAGTATTAGGGTGACCAGATTCCAATTCACCAGATGTGGGACAAAGACTATGTTTGTGTGGGAAATTGTGGGACACCTTGACTTAAACACACACACACACAAAAAGATTTATTGTGTTGTGCTAACCATTACACCATGGAACCACCAATCAAGAATGTTGTTTCTGTTTACAATCCTCATTATGCAGCTTTTAAAAATATTCAATAAAGTCGTGGCATTTTCTTTGTCTTGTGTAGGTGTAAAATTACCATTCTTAATTTACTGATGGTTTTATATTGTTGTTACTTTGCTTTTTACTATGTAGCACTTTGAGATTTGTGACCAAATGTAAAGTGAAAGTAAAATTTATTATTATTATTATATAAATGGTAATTCAATTTTAAACTGGACAGACAAAACACTTTACGCAGTCAAGTTCTGCCAAAATCCAGGAGCGAACCAGGGACCTTTAGATTTTCAGTCTAACACTCTCCCAACTGAGCTATTTCAGCATAAAAATTTTTGCTAGTAAAAATTTATTATCAAGATACTGTTCTAAATAATTATTGATGTAAAAAAATATTTTTGGCTTTAAAATACAGTTTAGTGGAAAAATATTATTGTAAATTAAAACGTTTTTTATTTTTTATTAAAAGAAATTTCAGAAAACAACTTTACAGGCCAACACTGGTTCCACAAAATTTGAAATTGAGTCACTGGATTTAAAGTCCAAAGTACTAACCATTACACCAAGAAACCATCGAAAAAAAAAACCCAGGTCAAGAATGTCAGTTCTGTTTACAATAATTATCATATTTTATTTTAAAGCTGTTGAGAAAAAGTAAGTTATTGTTTGCTGTATCCATTTGTTTATTAGATTTTGACAGTGCATACCACGTTGTCAAGTTTGGCTGTAACCCAGAATTAAACCAGCGACCTTGCAATGTCCACTCTCACACCCTAAAGTGGTCAAGATATAGAGATGAGATGAATGATAATTTAATTTAGTTTGCAGTTTACTGGATTTGTACACCAGATACACATAATGAACGTAATACTCTGTATTCATTTGTCGAGAGACAGAAAAACAAACCTCTAATGTGCAGTGAGTGTCCAACAAGATGTCCAGTACAAATATTTTGTAAAATTACTCCATCCATCCATCCATCCATTATCTTCGGCTTTATCCTCTTTTAGGGTCGCGGGGGGGGGGGGGGGGGGCCCCGTCACCAGGCACATTCAGAGGACGAACATGCTCCACTTAGCCACCATGCGTCTCGGGCGCTGGGCAGATACACCCTGGACAGGACAAAACACATGTAATATTGTTGTGTTGTAATTGTAAAGCGGGAGATAATGAATGAATGAATAATAATAATACTTCTTCTTTTTATTATTATTATTATTATTATTATTATTATTATTATTATTATTAGGCGTGCCGTCCTTCATAAAAAAAATAAATAAATAAAAATAAATAAATAAATAAATAATAATAATAATAATATGTGGCACGGTGGCTTAGTGGTTAGCACATTCGCCTCTCAGCACTGGGGATTCCCGGTTCGAATCCCCATCTGGGTGGAGTTTCCATGTTCTCCCTGTGTCCGCATGGGTTTCCTCCGGGTTCTCTGGTTTCCTCCCACAGTCCAAAAACATGGATCGAGTCAATTGAGTTTTCCAAATTGCCCCATATAGAGTGTGTATATGTGCGTGAGTCTGTGCCCAGTGATAGATTGGCGTCCTGTCCTGGTTGTATCTGCCCAGCGCCTGAAACGTTCTCCCCTGGATGGGCATGGGGAACCCCCCCGCAACCCTAATATAGGATAATGTGGAAGATAATGAATAAAATTATTAGGAGTAGAAGTAGTAGCAATACATAATAATACACAACTTTTTTGCACAATATGGATATTTATCTTCTGATAAATAACACTGTAGAAATATTACTTTTAATAGATTACTGATTAAATATTACCATAAGTCTGATAAGACTTTTGACTGTACACTGTGGTACACTGTACACTGGAGCTCTCTATTAACAGTTTATTTTTAAATTCTGTTTAGGCATTTAAGGTCAGATGTAATACGTTGGGATGGAAAAAGACAGGTGATGAAAAAGCCCCAGACTATGTTTCTAAAGAAGCATAATTTAGGAACACAAAAAAGCACCTTTATATATGACAACATAGACATGGTCACGATTTTTGGACCAGCTGCAACTAAAAGATAGACAGGCATTTTGCTATGGAGTCTTCAGCCTGACTAGCTCAGTTGGTAGAGCATGAGACTCTTAATCTCTGGCTCATGGGTTCGAGCCCCATGTTGGGTGAGTAGTATTTTTATTATGTTGAAAGCTAATCATTGCCAAATGTGTTGACAGTGATAATTATTTCTTACTGCTTATTGACCTTACACATTTCCTTGCATGCATCTTAGTTATTTCTTTTTGCTTAAGCAGAGCAAAGAGGAACGAAGACAACTACATTCTTACTCTACTTCTGTATATAACACGACAAATGAAGCATCTGTCAAAACTGCAATTTCCCTTCTGGGATTAATAATGTATTCTGATTCATGTGTGGGATCAAACCATCAGCATCTTGTTTTAATATCTGAATGCGCTTCCACAGAACCAGCCTGACTGGATTTATTTTAATTGGATTGCTTCACTTTCCTCCCACAGTCAAAAAATATGGATCAAGGTAAATTGATTGCTCCAAATTGCCCTATATAGAGTGTGTTTGTGTATGTGTTTGTGTGTGTGTGTGTGTGTGTGTGTGTGTGTGTGTGTGTGTGTGTGTGTGTGTGTGTGTGTGTGTGTGTGTGTGCCTAGCGACAGACCGATAGACTGGCGTCCTGTCCTGGGTGTAACCTGAAACTAACAACATAAACATGAATTGTTTTGTAAAAAGAGTTTTTACTTGCTAGATATAAAAAAATTAAATCATATTTTTATTTTTCATAGCAGACTATGAGCTTTCACATAAAATCCACATTAATGTATCGAGGAACATTTTTTACTTTGTACAGTAACAAAAAGTAGTTAAGTTGATCCATTATTCAGTGACAACTAAATCCAGCAACAACAAAATATCTGTATATTGTCATTTATTTGGAGAAGCATCAGCGTCAAAGTAAATCAATTGTTTTAAATGTTAAATATTCTGTGACTTCTTTTACATCCATCAGAAAAACACCACCTATCAGTAATCAAGTGCATCCACAAAATGGGTTGCTGTGTTTGACACAAAAAGAAGAGACAGGTAAGACTGTTTTGTAGTAATTATTGAAGGCTATAGGTGCTGATAAGGTGCAGTAGTGTCGCTCAGAAAACACAGAACACTTCTGGTTCAGTTCAAAATTCTATTTAGCAACACAACAGTCCAGCACAGGGATCTCAAACACAGGTAGGTAAAGGCTGAACACAGCAAGCTGTGTGTGTGTGGGTATACATGTGCTCTATAAAACGCACAAATACAGAAACTAAATATTACTTAAATTTAAGTATAAATTGCAATGCACACTCTAAATAATGCTGAACATATGCGTAACCAAAGATACACTACAATAATTACATACAATAATAAAATAACAATTTATAATAGTCAGAAAGCAAAACCATAATGTAAAGACAGTAATGATAGCATTAGCTTACTCACGCACCACACAGGTTATCGTAACTTCCTGAAATATTTTCAATTAACAAAAAGCAGTGATGGGCTGCAGAAAAGTTTATATAGTCCAGAGCATCAGTGATTACTTACAGTTCATCAAGGATGCACACAATTCACGTCTTTAAGTTTGAACACATCGCCGCACTCCAACGCCATGCCTCAGACCTAATGTGTTCTATCCCAGTTATGGATTCATGTAGGCATTTTAGTCTCTAATATTTATTTTAACTAAAAAATGTGAAATGGGGAAATTTGATGATTAGATCTCTAAACATCCTTTTAAATTTAAACAGTAACTGCACAACATGAAGCCTAAACATTTTGGTTAAGGTGTCTGATTTTCACATGTTTTACTAGAGCCTGCTGAAAAAATGTACATATAGACACAATACAGAAAAGACTTGTTTTGTTTGAATTTTGTTTAAACTCTAAAATGCAGTTCATGAAGAGAATGAAACGAACAAGATTGTAATCTCATGTCACTATGCATCTCTCTCCATTGGCTCCCTGTAGATGCACGCATTCAGTACAAGGCACTGACTCTGGCCTAAAGGAGCATTTCTGTATCTGCCACCTCTTACTTTCACTCTATTTTTTTTTAAAACACACTCCAACTCGTTTATTTCACTCTAGTGATGAATGTCGCCTGGTGATTCCACCTCATGGTGGGGCTAATTCGCACTCTGTAGTGTTCTCAGCTCAGCCTAGGACAGGCTCCTGAACAGAAAGAAAGGAGGAAACCGGAGAACCTGGAGGAAACCCACGTGGACACAAAGAGAACATGGAAACTCCACCCAGATTGGGATTCTAACCGGGAATCCCTAGCGCTGAGAGGTGAACGTGCTAACCACTAAGCCACCGTGCTGCTGCAGTTTTGTTCCAAAATAATTTAATGCGTTTTTCTGAATAGACAAACAAGTGTACAAGAATAATCATTAGTATTAAATTAGTAAATGTCATTCCAAAAATAAAGAGCATTACGAAGTATAACAAAAACCTTACAAATAATGCAATTCATGTATTTTTATGTTTAATAAATTCCAAAACACATCATGTATTAGAAACATGGTGGATAAAGTAATATTGGTTTTCACAAAAGAAAGTTTAGATGTGGTTATCAGGAAAGAACAAGTATTATTAGACAAAAATGAGTCAGATGATTTTGAAAATAAGTACTAGGTAAGTTGACTCATCAAGCCAACAATTGAAAGATATTGATTATTTGACTGTAAAGCTTGTACTAAAATTCATCAGATAATGAAGAACAGAAGAACTAACAGAGTTGCCAAAAGTCTGTTCACCTAAATCAGCTTAAAATCTGTCAAGCTGTGTGCTGGATAAAATGAACATTTAAGACAATTACATTTAAAAATTTTATTACAAATTATGTGAAGAATATTATACAAATAGTCACTGAGCAAAGTTTTGAGGGTTCCCCATGCCCATCCAGGGAAGAACATTCCAGGAACTGGGCAGATACACCCAGGACAGGGCACCAATCTATCGCTGGGCACACACTCACTCACACAAACACACTCTATAGGGGCAATTTGGAGAACACAATTGACTTGATCCATGTCCTGACTGCGGGAGGAAACAGGAGAACCCAGAGAAAACCCACACGGACAACATGGAAACTCTACCCAGATGGGGATTCGAACCGGGAAGCCCTAGCGCTGAGAGGCGAACGTGCTAATCACTAAGCCACCGTGCCGCCTATTTAACAATTGTCAATGTGAATTCTGTTACTTGTGAATCAACTATTTCTCCAGGACATGACAAGAACCCAGTAGAGTGCAGATATGTAGCTTCAGTAAACTAAAGTCTTACAGTCCTTACAGTGTTTTGTGATTTAATATTTTACAGACGGTGTAAATAAAATCTAAGTTCAACAAAATAATCACTTATCCGTTCTAAAAGAATAGTTCAGCCTTTAGCTGTTCATAAACTTTTCATCTTCATACTCAGGTAAAAACCCATGAATTTATAATGAGGGTGTTTATTATGAAATCAAATATTAAAATTTTAAAGACTGCACAATCACAGCCACAACAAACAATATTAAAATAAATGAATAAACTCCATAATGATGTTAAAATGTCTCCCTACAAATCCTTTATTCTCTCACGTTTTTTTAAGTGCTTCCAGAAAATAAATGGTTTGTTTCTTGAAGATGCTTAATGTCTCAGCATTATAGACAAAATAAATAAATAAAAAATGGGAATGATCAAGGCACTTTAAACTATTGGATAATGATCAGGATTGATAATACTCTAGTGTAGCTGCTTCCTCCTTAACTCCTGACTTGTTCTCTCATTGGTAAGTTGCTTTTGATAAAAGCATCTGCTAAATGACTAAATGTAAATGTGAGATCATTCCACCATTATGGAGTGAGAATTAACGGAGAGAACTGAGAAATGCAGCGAGTGCAGAAACTAAAGGTGCACAAATTCATTTAGTTATATTACTGTATACAAGTGCACTGCATAGGGAACATCTGATGTGCATATTCTAAAGTGCACTCTGCTAAGGGGACACTATTTAAGATGGTGTAAAATGTGGGTAATGAGTAACATAACATTATCTGGTGAAGTTATAAAACTAATTAATTAGAAAATAAATTGACCCTTGGACTTGGCATAGAGAAGTTGTTTTCGCTGTAAGGTGAATATGTCCACATTTCAACTGGGTTCGGTTCTGTGTCAGTTCCTGTCAGGAGACAGAATCTGTGTTAAAACACTAAACACATTTACAGTATTTAACCACCAAACCATTTAAGCAATATATGTTTCCATTTAGGCGGCATGGTGGCTTAGAGGTTAGCATGTTCGCCTCTCAGTGCTAGGGATTCCTGGTTCAAATCCCATTCTAAATGGAGTTTCCAGTTTCAAGTTTGTTTGACAAAACAAGACACAAAGTTGCTTTGCTAAAGAAAACACAAAAAACAGAATTAATTAGTTCAAAAGGAGTTCTTATTAGAAAATAAAACATAAAAAAAATGAAAATGCAGAAAAAAAGAGTTGCCCAGCCCAGCGTCCGAAACTTTCTTCCCTGGATGGGAAGCCCATCACGACCCTAATAGAGGATAGATGACAAGATGAGACTGTAAGAAAAAAAAAAAGAAGAAGAGAGTGAGAATTTTGCGAGTGTTGGCTTCTGATGTGAAAAACTCATTAAGTACATTTAAGACCCAGACATTACATTAATATACTACTTTTTCATCTTGTGGATTTGTGTTTTAAACAGCACAACTGCAAGAACTTAACACAGATAATAAACAAATAAATTACATAATGGTCATAATGACTTAATTATGGACATAATGAAAACCTAATCCGCGATAGCGGGTTTATAAAACTATTAATTGGGCATCTGACTACTGCCATTTGTCCCTGGGAATTAATAAAGTAAAGTTTCTGCATATTTGTCTTGTAAAACATATTTGACTTTCTGGATATGAATGTAAGACGTGATACGGAACAACACTGTAACAAGACACACTGTAATAACAGTTTTACTGAACTAACTTATCTTAAGCAACACCAGCACACTCACACAGAGAGAAACCATACACCTGCTCACATTATGGACAGAGTTTTGATAGACAGAGCTATCTCAGACTACACAGAGCATTCACAGAGAGAGAAACTACATGCCTCCTTACATTGTGGGAACTTTGTAAGTTTTACTATGTCAGTTTTACTGACGAGTTTTTTTTTAAACAACACCAGCGCATTCACACAGGAGAGAAACTTTATTCCTGCTCACAAGGAAGGAATTTTTTTTTTTATTATACAGGGCAATTTACAGCATTTAATTTACTTTAAATTCAATTTTTTTAAACTGTGAAAGGAAACCCACGTGAACATGGGGAGAACATGAACCACCATTTGAACCTGGATCCCCAGTCCTGAGAGGAGAACATGCTAATCAGTGGGTAAATGTAAAAGTAAATGTAATTGGAATCACTAAGTCACCATGCTGCCCATTTCTGCAAAACATTCTATTAAATTATTCTCATAAGAGACTAAACAAAACTCTTTAATCTCTGAACAAACTGATTGAATATGGGATTAGTGAAGTTAAACTTTATAAAGAGCAAATAAATTTCACTTTAATGTTTAACCCAGGGCGGCACGGTGGCTTAGTGGTTAGCACATTTGCTTCTCAGCGCTTGGAATTCCCAGTTCGAATCCCCATCTGGGTGGAGTTTCCATGTTCTCCCCGTGTCCGCGTGGGTTTCCTCCGAGTTCTCTGGTTTCCTCCCACAGTCCAAAAACATGGATCAAGTCTATTGAGTTCTTCAAATTGCCCCATATAGAGTGTTTGTGTGTGTGTCTGTGTGAGTTTGTGCCCAGCGATAGATTGGCGCTCTGTCCTGGGTGTATCTGCCCAGCGCCCGAAACGTTCTCCCCTGGATGGGCAACGTTCTCCCCCCACCCTAATATAGGATAAAGCGGAAGATAATGGATGGATGGATGTTTAACCCTAAATATGATAGAGGTGAATAAAACAAATAAGAAATAAAACACACCCATTTTCATGTAATCATTGTGCTGTGATGCATTCTGAAGTTTGCAGGTACAGATGAGGTAACACAGCGAGGTGAGATAAAGGTCTGTCTGTAGCCATGGTGACAGTGAGAGTGTCATAGGTTTATCCCTCAAAACACCATCTTCTCAGATTTCAGAATGACATTTGTGTTGATTGTGTGAATTCTAGCTAAAGACAATGTTGCATCTATTCTGACGATGTCGTTCATTAACAAATTCAGCATATGTGTATCATGTTGGATCACTGAGCAGATTGATTCAGACATGTCTCTGTAATATTTGGTTTACTAATTAGACATTGAATTAAATTAGTAATCTAAACAAACTTGATGATTATTTATTGAGAGTTAAAATGTATTCACTATAAACTTTTATGTATTTTCAAATTAAACTACATTTTTAATTCCAGTGATATAAAAATCTGTGTAATGATTTTATTCAGTCATTCCCTCTTGAATTTAATGTTCTTTTATAAATACAAAATAAAAAATGTGACTTTATTATTTATATATTGGTACCATGATTATTATTCATTCATTCATTATCTCCCGCTTTATCCTCTATTAGGGTCGCGGTGGGGTTCCCCATGCCCATCCAGGGGAGAACGTCTCGGGCGCTGGGCAGATAGACCGAGGACAGGGCGCCAATCCATCGCTGGGCACACACTCACTCACACAGACACACTCTATATGGGGCAATTTTGAGAATTCAATTGACTTGATCCATGTTTTTGGATTGTGGGAGGAAACCGGAGAACCCGGAGGAAACCCACGCAGACACGGGGAGAACATTGTATGGATCCTGACAAGGCGGTCCTGCAGGACGCCCCCTAATGGACTCACATATAGTTTTCTAGTTGTTAGTTTTTCCATTTGTTTAGTATCTGGACATGGCTGTTCTACACTGTTGTTGCTGCCCGGCCGCTCAAGGAGGATGAGTCCCCCATTGAGTCTTGGTCCTCCCAAGGTTTCTTCCTTAAATAACAACATAAAAGGGAGTTTTTTCTTGCCACTGTCGCTTAGGCTTGCTCTTTGGGGGTTTAAAGGCTTTTCATTCTGTAAAGCTGCTTTGTGACAATGTACTGTTGTAAAAAGCGCTATATAAATAAATAAATTACTTGACTTGACTTAACATGGAAACTCCACCCAGATGGGGATTCAAACCGGGAATCCCTAGCGCTGAGAGGCGAACGTGCTAACCACTAAGCCACCGTGCCGCCACCATGATTATTAGTAAAAAGAAAAATAAATTCTGTTCATATTTGCTGAATGTAGAGAAACAGCGCCCCCTCGTGTTTTTGAATAGACGAGCGGAACACCTGAGGAACGCAGTATCTGCCCCAGATAGTCAGGTATGTAGTGTTGCAACCTGAGGCTTCAGTGGGCGGGATAAATGCCAATCATTTTGGATTGCAGCCAATCAGATACGATTTATATACAAATATATACAAATCTCGTACTTCCTGTTTAAATAAAAGCGAAAGTAAACGAGTTCGATTCGGTGGAAAAAGGTAAAGCTTTATTCTAATCGGATTCTGTTCTGTGTATAAGATAAAACTCTTTGTTTAATCATGTTAACTATTGTATTAATATTTAGTAGTAAAGTAACATTTGGATGTTGAGAGTTATTAATGTGACGGTTAGCTGTATGTAGTTCTTACATTAGATCTGATACAGTGGAAGATTAAAGTCCCGAATGCAGGAGAGAAGAAGTGCAGCTCATTTGAATTCAGCAGTATTTATCTAGATTTGTATTCAGGATGCTGCTTTGATATTTACAGGAGAAACCATCTTCAAAATGAGTCTCTGTACAGAAGAAGACAGAAGTGAACCTGAGAGGTGAGTGAAAATAATGATGTAATAAAACTGTTATATACAAACTAATATTAAAACTATATTGAATCAAAGAGTTTAAACCCTTAATCAGCACCAAATACAGTCATGTTTAAATCATCATTTGTTATTTTCATATTATTTGTTTAAAAAATGTATAGAACATCAGTTTTAATTAAACTACATAACCCAATCTTTCTTTATGGAGTCTATATTTCCCCCTCGGTCCTGTGGGGGTTTACTCCACATCATTAGTTCTTGATTTGTCTGAATTGATAAGATTATTTGATTTTATTGTATTTTTTTATCTGAATCTGATACTGAGCTGAGTTTGTGTTTTAGTCTGATTCAGAGATCAGATTCTCCTGAACCCAGCTGTGTGTCCATGAACAGTGAGGGGTCCATGGATCCTCCAAAGGATTTTAGAGCAGATCTTCCTAGTGAATCCAGGTAAGAAGATTTTTCTGAATGTAAAACTGAGAAATAATGTGGAACGTAAAGCTAAGTACTGACAGAGGAGCTAAGAACTAAAAAGTTTTTAAATTTTGTTAAGAATAAATAAAAAACAAATCATTCAGTCAGAGGAGACATTTTTAAAAAGGAAAAAAAAATTGCTTGATCAAAGAAATGAACACCCACAGGTTACACAGAATGATAAACTGAACAGCAAATTGTAATTCTGAAAGATTACAGATCAACAGCCCAAGCGAGCCAAGGCAATTAAGCTGTTTTTTTGTTTTTTAGTCTGATTCAGGATCAGAGATCAGATTCACCTAAACCCAGCTGTGTGTCCATGAAAACTGAGGGGTCCATGAATCACCCAGATACGTTCAGAAGCCTCGAGGTTCCTGATGGATCCCAGTAAGAATATTATATTTACATTTAGTCATTTAGCAAATGCTTTAATCTTAAGCAACTTACAAACAAGAGAACGATGCTGTTTTAAGTGTTGTACATAAAATATTATGCAATATTATGCAAAATTAAAGTAATTAAGTACAACAAAAAAAAATAACTGCATTGTTTTAAGTTCCTGGTAAATCAGAAAGTTTTACTAGGTTTTAATAATATGTGGGAACAACTTAACTTGTAAATGCAGTAAAAAAAGAAATATTTAAACTGAAACAGAAACAAAAAGGGACTTATTTACATAACCAGTCACAAACTATTTAAAAGAGTGGCAGAGTCATGTGCAAATACAGAATCAGGTGGAGGAGCAGACTCAGATGATATAAAGGAAGTGGCTGTGTTACTCCCACAATGTTTTTACTGTGTTCTTTATATTTCATAATATTAAACTCATTTTTATCATGTTTTAAATGGAGTGTGAATAAAAGTGTTGTTCTTTTGATTTATCTACAGAGTTCTGCTGAAATCAGAAGATGAAATAATGATTAAAGTCTGTAATAAAGATTTAAGGTCAGATCACAACCAACAATCTCCAACTAATTATTCTAATCTACTAGTCTCCTGAATATGTCTACATGCTTTTTTTAATGATTCAGCTTCTAGTTTTGCTTTAAGAACTGATTCAAATGAACGTTTTAAAGATTATAACCTGAATAGAATCATAATGTTTTTTTAGTGTTTCTGTCTTTAAATTTTGATCACATGACCATGTTTCAGGTCTGACTCTTCTGGAACTACAATTCACCTGAACTTCAGATCATCACTGATCAATAAGTTTCAGCGTTTGAATGAAGTTATTTCAAACAAAGGATCTCCAGCACTTCTGAATGAGATCTACACTGAGCTCTATATCACAAAAGGAGACAGTGGAAAAGTCAATGAGGAACATGAGGTGAGACAGATTGAGACAGCATCCAGAAGAAGAACTACAGAGGAGACACCCATCAAATGTAATGACATCTTTAAACCCTTATCAGAACCAGAGCGCTCCATCAGGAATGTACAGTCTATTAAAGCCTTATCAGAACCAGAGTGCTCCATCAGAACTGTTCTAACTAACGGAATAGCTGGAATTGGAAAAACAGTGTCTGTACAGAAGTTTGTTCTTGACTGGGCTGAAGGAAGAACCAATCAGGATGTTATCTTCATGTTTCCACTTCCTTTCAGAGAGCTAAATTTAATGCAGAATCAAAAAGTGAGCCTGATTGATCTTCTTCAGCTCATTTTTAAGGAGATCAAAGATACTGATGTCTCCAGATTGGAGAAGCTTCTGTTTATTTTTGATGGTCTGGATGAGTGTCGATTCCCTCTGGATTTTCAGAACACAGTGAGAGTGAGTGATCTATCTGAGTTATCCTCAGTGGATGTGCTGTTGATTAATCTGATCAAAGGAAATCTGATTCCCTCTGCTCAAATCTGGATCACATCTCGTCCAGCTGCCGCTGATCAGATCCCCTCTAGATACATTGATCGAGTGACAGAGGTACGAGGCTTTAGTGACTCTCAGAAAGAAGAATATTTAAGGAAGAAGGTCAGTGATCAGAGTCTGACTGATCCAATCATCAAACACATGAAGTCATTAAGAAGTCTCTACATCATGTGTCACATTCCAGTCTTCTGCTGGATCTCAGCCACTGTCCTGGAGAAGATGCTGGGAGAAGGAGGATGTGGTGAGGTCCCCAAAACTTTAACTCAAATGTTCACCCACTTCCTGATCATTCAGACCAACATGGTTAGAGAAAAGTACCAGAAGAAGCAGGATAAAGAGATACTTCTCAAACTGGGGAAACTGGCTTTCCAGCAGCTGCAGAGTGGAAATCTGATCTTCTATGAGGAAGATCTGACAGCATGTGGTATTGTTGTTACAGAAGCATCAGTGTACTCAGGAGTCTGCACTCAGATCTTCAGAGAGGAAATTGGACTGCACAAAGGGAAGGTCTTCAGCTTCGTACATCTGAGTGTTCAGGAGTTTCTGGCTGCTTTGTTTAGTTTATTCAGCTTCATCACTGGAAATAAAACAAAAACAGATACTTCTGCTCTGTGGAAACATTTTACCAAAACCAACATGTTTGAATTTCTGAAGGGTTCAGTGAAGGAGGCCTTACAGAGTAAAAATGGACATCTGGATCTTTACATACGATTTCTTCTCGGCCTCTCAGTGAAATCAAATCAGAAGCTCCTACAAGATCTTCTACCACAGACAGGAAGAAGTTCTGACATCACACAGGAAACAGCTGAGTTTATTAAGAAGAAGATCAGTTGGAATCTTTTTCCAGAGAAATCCATCAATCTGTTCCATTGTCTGAATGAACTGAATGATGATTCTCTAGTACAGGAAGTTCAGAAGTATCTGAACAGAGGAGGTTCTGATTGTCTCAGTGAAATTGATCTCTCTTCTGCTCAGTGGTCTGCTCTGGTGTTTGTGCTCCTGAACTCAGATCAGGAGCTGGATGAGTTTGATCTGAGGAAATATCAAGCATCAGAGGAATGTTGTAACAAACTGCTGCCTGTCATCAAAGAGTCCAGAAAAGCTGTGTGAGTATTTGATTGCTTTTATTTATTGCAGTGATTTTTTTTGTTTTATGTAAAACTTAAAACATTATAAACTGAAATAAAACTTTATAAATATTTACAACAATACTTTTCTGTCCAGTGAGAAAGAAAGAATAACACATTACAGTAAGACAGGCTCAGTGTGCTACAGCAATTTTCACTCCTTCAACTATTCAACACATTTGTAGCTGAATGAACTGAACTGAAATATTGAATATGCGATTGATTCAGTCCATTTGACTCTCTGTGTCATTAAAGTTCATGTAGTGAAGAAATTAAGCATTATCTTGTAGAAGAATCTATATTAATACTTGATCTGAATGCAGCTGCAGAATTCTGGGATTAGCCTCTGTTAATTCTGCACATCTGGATCCTGATATGTTCAGTGGATGCATTTTGTTGGTGAGGACTGATATATTTGAGGTTTGAGGGTCAAGGTTAGACTGTTTCCTCTTTAATACATTAAGGTTATTGGTTCTAAATCAGTTCAGATAATAACACACATTCATGATAGACAGGTGTTACTGTTTATCTGATCTCCATCCCAATGATGTCAGTGTGGCACGGTGGCTAAATATTTAGCATGTTATCTCAGCACTGGGGATCCAGGTTTGAATCTGGGTGGACTTTCCATGTTCTTCCCATGTCCACCTGTGTTTTCTTCAGGTTCTCTGATTTCCTCCCACAGTCCTAAAACATGGTCAAGGTGAATTGACTGCTATAAATTTGCCCCATATAGTCTCTGTGCCCAGCGATGGATTGGCATCCCATCCTGGGTGTATCTGCCCAGCACCCGAAACATTCTTCCTTGGATCTTGGATGGGCAATGGAGAACCAAATGCATATATGATATAATTCCTGTATATAATTCTGTTGGTCTAATGACGTATTCAGTTTCAGTTTGTTTAATGGCGTATTCATTACTTGGACCACTATCTGGGTTTGCAGTAGGGCTGCAACTAATTATTTTGATAATTGATTAATCGGTCGATTATTTTTTCGATTAATCGATGAATCGGATTTAAAAAAAAAAAAAAAAAATCCATGTCTTTACATTTATATTTAATCATTTAGCAGACGCTTTATTCCAAAGATCGAAGTTTTTCAGTAAAATTATTCTATAGTATAGTATTATTCATTCATTTATTTATTCATTCATTCATTATCTTCCGCTTTATCCTATATTAGGGTCACGACGGGGGGGGGCCCATCCAGGGGAGAACGTTTCAGGCACTGAACAGATAAACCCGGGACAGGGCACCAATCTATCACTGGGCACACACTCACACACACAGACATGCACTCTATAATGGGCAATTTGGCGAACTAAATTGACTTGATCCATGTTTTTGGACTGTGGGAGGAAACCAGAGAACCCGGAGGAAACCCACGCGGACACGGGGAGAACATGGAAACTCCACCCAGATGGGGATTCGAATCGGGAATCCCTAGCGCTGAGAGGTGAACGTGCTAACCACTAAGCCACCTTAGTATAGTATTATATATAGTAATTTTATTCAAAATGTCTAAGTTAACATTTCCTGTAATGAATGAAAAGCACAATGAAAGAAATAATGTATCATCTAAACATCCCTCACTTAACAACAAAAGTCAACTCAACAACAAATAACACATGATACTCAGTTGCCCTCAGTAATGAACCAAATATTGTCTGTTCTGTAGCCTATTGGAAAATATAAATTAACAAATGAATTAATTAACAATCAGCTATTGTAAAAAATAAATTTACAAATGAACTAATTAACAATCAGCTATTGTAAAAAATAAATTAACAAATGAAGTAATTAACAATCAGCCGTGCGCAGTGCCCCAGTGCCGGGACATTTAATGATCCAATGAAGGTCTTTTAAATGGCTAAAGCCGCGTACTGATTGATACACTAAAAACCAGGACATTTACTCAATTTAAAAATTAAACCGTTACGCCCGGGACAGGATGTGACATACGGACATGTCCCGGGAAATACATACGTATTCGTATAACGGACGTTAAGACACGTTCTCTATCGCTGTTATTATTCAGTGTATCATTTGTGCGATTTCAGTGGCTGTGTATCATTTGTGCGATTTCTCAACTTGTTTTGCAGACTCCGCCTCATTCTGTTCAACCCGCTATTTTTTCTAGCATTATTGAAGCGCTGCAAGTGACGTAAGCGGTTACAACATTGCGAGTAACGCGGAAATAGTGCGACCCAACGAATCGATAATGGAAATTCATTATCGACACTTTGGATAATCGATTTTTATTGATTTTATCAATTCGTTGTTGCAGCCCTAGTTTGCAGTATACATCCTTACACTGCACACACGGACCAAGCGTAACAATAGATAGTTGTTAGTAAGTGATTTTATGTTTTCACCTGGTACAGAGACTCACTATCTCCTACCCATAGAACCAACTAATTATTAACTATTCATTAACAGGAAGTCATTATGTGTCCCTGTGATGTCATACCACCCCCCCCCACAAAAGCTCCATTTAATGATCAATCTGTGTTTCATAAACCAAATGTTACATCAATGAGATAAATCGGATCACATAATCAGTGTAGTATTTCACCTTTACTGCAACACATCAATTACTTTATCATAAAAATAACTTAGTATTATGGGCCGTTTAGCGTATATTCCTGATTCTGTCTTGTATAAGTTGAGTATATCATAACACTTATATAAATAGAATTTAATTTCTGCAATGTCTGTTATAGAAACTTAAACATGATTGTGTTTGATTCTTTTCTTCGTCATCATATGGTTTTATATTAACAATAAAGTATAGAAGGTAAATGTGAGCTATAGAATGCAGCTTAATGTTTCTCTTCAGCTTATATTGTAGACCTGAATTGCTGGTCCTTTATTCTCTTACTGAGTTTATTAAGTTGAGTTCTAACATCTTATTATTTCTTTTTCAGGCTATGTGACTGTAAACTGACATGTAACAGTTGTAGAGCTCTATCCTCAGTTCTGAGATCAGGTTCCTCCTGTCTGAGAGAACTGAACCTGAGTAACAATAAACTACAGGATTCAGGAGTGATGGAGCTCTGTGATGGACTGAAGCTTCCAGAATGTAAACTGGAGATACTGTGGTACATTCATCATTTTCACATCTGCACTCCACCTTTAGACTCCACCTTTAGTATCAGAACTGCCCCCCACTGACCCCCGAATATCAGCATAATGATACAGAAACATGAATTCACCTCCAGAGCCTCAGTATGATGTAATAAAGTTCATATATGATTTTTAAATCCAACATTAAAATTTCAGGGCGGCACGGTGGCTTAGTGGTTAGCACGTTCGCCTCTCAGCGCTAGGGATTCCCGCTCCACCCAGATGGGTTCGAATCCCCATCTGGGTGGAGTTTCCATGTTCTCCCCGTGTCTGCATGGGTTTCCTCCGGGTTCTCCGGTTTCCTCCCACTGTTCAAAAACATGGATCAAGTCAATTGAATTCTCAAAAATTGCCCCATATACAGTAGAGTGTTTCTGTGTGAGTGAGTGTGTGCCCAGCGATGGATTGGCGCCCTGTCCTGGGTCTATCTGCCCTGCGCCCGAGATGTTCTCCCCTGGATGGGCATGGGGAACCCCACTGCGACCCTAATAGAGGATAAAGCGGGAGGTAATGAATGAATGAATGTATATTTAGCATGTTCTCTCTCCTCTTAATATCTTCATTGTGCAGCAGGTCTGATTCAGTCTCAGTCAGATCTTAGTGTGAACACACACACTCTCCACACTTGATGGTCTGAAGGACAGAGAAAATTAAAATGTGAATTTGAAACTTGTGCACATTCAGGACAGTGCTATGGGGTCTGTGCTGTCTAGAGGACTGATTACAAAGTTTAGAGTTTGGTGATGAACTTCCATGAGATTTAGAATAAATTATATTATTAAATGAATCAATGTTAATACAATGACGAATGTGTGATTGAAGACAGTGGTTCAGTGTCAGTCTTCATGTTCCAGCTTGTTCTTTGTAGATTCAATCTTCTCTTTTTCTCTCTCAAGGTTGAAGGGCTGCAGCATCACAGATAGAGGTTATGCTTCTGTGGTCTCAGCTCTGAGATCAAATCCATCATCAAACCTGAAAGAACTGAATCTGAACTCTAATCCAGTCAGATGGTTAGGATTTAGACTGCTGTTTGATCTACTGATGAATCCAAAGTGCAGTCTGAAGAAACTACAGTGAGTTACACACACACACACACACACACACACACACACACACAGGTGTACACAAACTTCAGAGCTGTAGTCGATGTGTTACAGTGTTAATATTCCAATGTGATTAGTGTGTTTGTGTATGTCATCATTTCTCTCTCAGGTTGTGTGATTTGAATCTATCAGAGGAAAACTGTACAATTCTATCCTCGGTTCTTACATCAAACTCCACCATACCGATTGAACTGGAACTGCAGGATGCAGAAGTGAAGAATCCCTGTGCTGCACTGCAACTTCTACAGTCTGTACCAGAGACGCTGAGGTGAGATGTTCCTTCAGTTCCTGAAATAAACATTCAGCTCCACCACCTTCGCACACCAACAATTAGAGGGTAAAACAAAAGTTTTTGATTTGACTTTACTGTTCTTACCTCCTGTTCTGTACTGTTATTTCCATTGGAGGTTCAGTTCACTTACTTCATATATAAAAACAGGAGGAGGAGGATAGTGGAGATAATGGTACCAGGATGTTTTGCTGGAGCAGAGAGAAACTTTAGTAAATAAATGCTGAAACAAAAGAAAGAAAATCTAAGTTTCTAACATATTCTTCTCTCTACAGTTTGGATGGATACAGGATCACAGATGAATATGTTGCTGCTCTGGTTTCAGCTCTGAGATCAAATCCATCATCATCATCATCATCATCATCATCAAACCTCAAAGAACTGAATCTGAACTTTAATGAAATCACAGATTCAAAGATGAAGCTTCTGTCTGATCTACTGATGGATCCAATCTGTAAACTAGAAAAACTACAGTGAGTTACTTAATGACATTTATACAAATATACATCATCTACAGCAGGTGTGCCCACACTTTTCAGGCCCAAGATCTAAATTTTTCCAGTGGACAGGTCATCGTGATCTACCAGAATTAATCTTTTTTTAAGCATTAATGTTTTAACCTTTTTACACACATCATGCTTATATTTGTGGAATCAGTATAGAAAAGATTTAGGTTGCCATTTTCACAGAAACCAACATGTCAACCAACATAACAACGTGCACAATCGACTGGTCGATTGCGATCAATGTATTGGGCTAGCCTGATCTACAGTATACACATTATGTAGAGTTTGTTTCATCCAGAAGGCAAGAGGGTAAACAGTGCATGGGCATGTAAGAGGAATCCTTAAGGATATTGTGAGCTCAATGCAGACAGTGCATCTCTCTTCCTCTGGACATCCTCAGTGGGTGAAAGTAGAATATCTATGATGCACTGGTCTGTTTTCTCCAGTAAATAAGTTCATGTGTCTTCTCTCTACCTCCTCTCCCTCCACAGTGTTTTTTTATTTTTATTTGAAGGAGCAAGTTATTGTTAGTGCATCATGTGGCCAGGTGTTGTACCACTTCCCTGTAAGCGCGATCATCTCGTCAATGGGGCATTAACACGGTGACATAGTTGTTAGCCCGTCCCTCATTAAGAGCTGGGCAATCTTGATTTTCCGTGCATTTAATATAAAATAAAAATAAAATAAAATAGTTAAAATTTTGAGAGTTTGAGTGTAGGAATTGGAGCAATCCCAGTTAGGGTGAAAGTAACGTGGGGAAGGAGAAAGGGACCTTTTTATTAGAGATCAGTCTCCTTATGGATCATAATTTCTCTCACAGGTTGTGTAGGTGTAATCTAACAGAAGAAAGTTGTTCAGTTCTGTCCTCAGTTCTCAGTTTAAACTCCTCTAGTCTGATAGAACTGAACCTGAGTCACAATAAACTACTGGATTCAGGAGTGAAGCTTCTCTCTACTGGACTGAAGAATCCACACTGTAAACTGAAGATACTGAGGTGAGATCATTACTATTCAATCATTCCACATGTTTTATTATAGATGTCAATGTGAACAGTGGAGGACAAATCTTTATCCTTTTAACTTTATACATCTCACGTCAAATACAGACATTCAAATGAACTTAAAAAGTATCCTCACAACCTCAGACTCATCATTTCTACTGTATTATGACCTTAACATAAGAGTGCCCCCCCTCTCCCCGGTTAAGGTTCCACTTAAAGATCATAATGTTAATTGATGTGGAATAATATCATTGGTATACGCGCTCACCACAAACAGTATAATCATTCCAGGTAAGTATGTGTACAATCTTTAAATGGCTCAATAACAGAAAAGCAGTCAGCAGTAACATCCAGCAAAACAAGCACTTAGAATAAAGTAAACTAACCTAAGCAAACGAGTCGGCAGGTGTATGTAGGAGTATGAGTCGGATGGTTTAACAAAGTGCCGCTGAAATGCACACACACAGGTTCTATCTCTGGAACAGAGCAGAACAACGAGGTCAGGTACAAACATCCAACAATCCATCACAAAGAAATCAAAAGTGAAGGGTCTGAAATCAAGATGAAGAGGAGAGGAGAATTAAATCCTAAAAATGGTGAAGGTTCTAACAGAAATAGTATGACCACACCCAGGTGAGGAGAAAGAGACTGGAGGAAACTGAGAGGGTGTAGCAGGTGTGACAATAATGATGTTTCATTTTTATTTTATTTGCACTTGCAAACATCGACTCTTCTCCTGATTCAGCTCCAGTAGCATTATGAGATGTAACATTGTGCCACAGATTGATTTTCAGTTCATTCAGTCAGCTGGAGAACTTTCACCTTCTTTATACAGTAGAACCTGAAATAGATAAATAAATGGGGACACAGTGGTTATTATATCACATTTGGTTTAAAGCAGGTGGGAGGCGCTTTATGTTCATTTTGTTGTATTTTGAAGAATGTACGAACACCACCCTAATTATTAAGATCATGTTTTTAAGATTGTAGTTAATGCTGCAGCATATAGAAAGGATTTTAGATAATTACACGTTCTTTCTCTCTGGTTACAGTTTGGGGAAGGTCCTTAGTGGTTTATAAAGATCTGATTTAATAGGTTTTATTTAGATTTAACTTTAATTTAACTGAACTAAAGAACTGTTAACAGAATCGGGGTGAATTAGAATGTTGATTTTGAAGTTTCTTATTCTAAATCAGATGTGACCACATTAATGTTTGTTCAACTGAATTGAGACCAAATTACAGAAATAATGAAAGAAAGGATTAAATTGTCTGCTATAATGATTCTTAGTTCTCACAAACTTCCCCTGATCTCAGAATGTAGAGACTGTAGCGACACCAACCCACAACCCCCCCCCCCCCCCCCCCCCATTTTTTTAGGGATTAGTTACAGTTTATTTTTTAGAATTTAAAATGTTTAATAAAGTAAATTCAATGTATGTTCATGTCTGTGTCAATCCCAGTTAGGGTGAAAGTAATGTGGGAAAGGAGAAAGGGACCTTTTTATTAGAGATCAGTCTTCTTATGGATCATAATTTTTCTCACAGGTTGTGTGGTTGTAATCTAACAGAAGAAAGTTGTTCAGTTCTGTCCTCAGTTCTCAGTTTAAACTCCTCCAGTCTGATAGAACTGAACCTGAATAACAATAAACTACGTGATTCAGGAGTGAAGCTTCTCTCTGCTGGACTGAAGAATCTTCACTGTAAACTGAAGATACTGAGGTGAGATCATTACTCTTCAGATGCAAGTAACATTCCTTCATTATTGGTTCTTATGGCAACTTTTAGAAGTTTAAAAGTCTATCAGGAACCTGTGCTGTTGTTCTAAAGGTTGTGGAAAAGTTCCTGGTACTGAATGCGGTGTAAAGTCTTTTGTAAGCTCTAAAGCTAAACTAAAGCAGCTGATTGGGATTTTTAGCTTAAGGTAGAATGACTTATTAAAATAAGCTGGTTGTTGACGACTCTTAACTTCTGAGTCGTCGAGCAGATGAACAGGGGAAACTTATGCCCGACGCGCTTCCAATAAGACATAGATCCATGCTTCAATTAACGTCGCTTTATTGTATATCCAAGCGTTGCAAATTAATCAGTTCATGCATAATCCACACAGTGTGATCTAGTCCACGAGCAGAGTTCATTAATAGTTCCAACTTTCCAAAAAACAAGCGATCTAGCGGTCAGCAAAAGTAGGCTTTTCCCCTTCAACCCCCTCCACCTGGCTCCCAAGTGAACAGGTGATATTACCTTCATCAACACCACGTGACCCAACCAGTGCAAGCGACCAATCAAATGTACACAAACCCACGCCCATCCACTACATTCCGGCCCCTAATTATTACAAAACTACACAGTAATAATTACACATTAAATACCATACCCATAATATATAACAATACAATACAATTCTCAAAGTAACATGATGTGCTAAAGAGTTCAATTATTTCCTCTTTCTTCTTCTCGTCAGTCGGTCAGTCGATCATGGGCCAGAGGTTACCATCACTTAGCCCAGATATAAAGTCAGTCAGTGAAGAAGATCTAGTAACGTTATCAATGTTGAATCATGAATGTTGAATCATTACAGCAGTTGCTGTAACTCTGCCAATGATCCATGAACCACGAGGTGCAGAGTCATCCACAATAAGGACCACGTCACCAGGAACGAAGTTACGTTTGATTCGTACCCATTTCTGGCGCTGTTGAAGTTGTGGCAAATATTCTTTAATCCATCTTTTCCAGAATATATCAGATATATATTGGACTTGTCTCCATCTTTTACGTGCATAAAGGTCATTTTTCTGGAACAGACCAGGTGGTAAGCACGGATTGGACTTGAAAAGGAGAAGGTGGTTTGGTGTCAAAGCTTCCAAATCATTTGGATCGGTGGATTCCTGTGTAATGGGCCTACTATTAAGAATTGATTCCACTTCACAAAGGGCAGTTTGGAGTCCCTCCTCATCCAATTGCTGTACCTGCAAGGTAGAATTTAGGACCTTTCTGATGGAACGAATCAACCGCTCCCATGCTCCACCATGGTGCGATCCAGTTGGGGGGTTGAAGATCCATTTAATTTCCTTCAAGGCCAATGCATCAGTAATCTTTTCTTGATTCCATTCTTGCATGGCTCGTCTCAGCTCGCGCTCTGCGCCTACAAAGTTGGTACCATTGTCGGAACGCAGTTCTTGAACCTGGCCTCGTCTCGCAATGAAGCGGCGTAAGGCGTTTATGAAAGAATCCGTGTCAAGAGATGAGGCGACTTCAATATGTACAGCCCTAATCGCCAAGCATGTAAAGATGACTCCATACCGCTTCACGAGACTTCTTGCACGCTTCACTTCAAATGGGCCAAAATAATCCACTCCGACAAAACTAAAAGGAGGTTTCTCAGGGGTCACTCTGCTTTCAGGCAAATCAGCCATTTGCTGCTGGCCTACGGTTCCATTAAGCCGTCTGCAGACCACACATTTTAACATAATATTTCTTATCAAGGCACCAGCGCCAGGAATCCAATACTTCTGATGCAGCCTTGAGAGAATGTGATTCCTACCACCATGACCTACCTCTTTATGAATATGCTGTAAAATTAAATTTGAAACGTGAAGATCTTTAGCAATTATAACAGGATGTTTGGAATCTTCGGACATAACCGCCCTACCAAGACGTCCACCTACTCGCAGCATGTCATCCACCAGAACAGGATTCAACTTATATATGTGGCTGCTTCGTTTCACGTTCTCTCCCCTTTGGAGACAGGAGATTTCTTCCAGATACCTTTTCCGCTGACAGAACTTTATTATTTGCATCTCAGCATTCTTAATCTCTTCCAATAAGAGATAACCTTTACGAGACTCAACTTCATTATGAGTACCCTTACACTGAGGTGCATCAGAGGCAGACTGAAGCTGTGCCTTGTTTTTTCTGTGATGTAAAATCAACACCATAAACCTCAGGATCCACCCCACCACCCTGACCAGGCGAGTCCATGATGAGGTACGACTGATCAAACGGGTCAAGGGTTCACCATCATCTTCTTGTGAGACGTCAATGGCAGCAGACACTTTGACTTCAGGGTCTTTATGTGATAATTTGTTAAGGTTGTCTGGGTTTACAGGCCATTCGATTTCTGGTTGATCAAGAAATGCAGGACCAAATATCCACTCAGTATTAATCAAAAAAGGTCCTGCCCTAATACCTCTGGAGGCTAGGTCTGCTGGGTTGTGTGTTGTACTCACATACCTCCATTGGGATACCCTGGAAGCCTTGAGAATCTCTGACACTCGGTTCGCTACAAAAACACGGAACCTGGATGTCTCGTTATTTATATATTTTAGCACTGAGGTACTGTCCGTCCAGAATACTGAATCCAGGAGAGGTAGCCTTAGCTCCTTCTTCCACAATCTATCCATGCGAGCTGCAACTACAGCCGCTGTCAACTCCATACGAGGTATTGTCATTGATTTTAGAGGTGCCACCCTGGACTTCCCCATTATGAAGGAACGATGTATATGTGAGCAACTGTTGTGTAGCTGCAGGTAGGTGACAGCACCATACCCTTTCTCACTCGCGTCCGCAAAGTGATGCAACTGAGCAGTGGTCGTGTCTCCAAAGTCAGAAGGTTTTAAACATCGTCTGATGGAAAGGTTGTCTAACAGGTGCAATTCTTCCACCCAGTCTTTCCACTCTTGAGCAACTGTTGATGGTATAGCATTGTCCCATCCTATCCCCTTCTGGCATAGGTCTTGAAGGATTCGCTTGGCTTTAAAAATTACAGGAGCAAGGAACCCTAAAGGATCGTAAAAGGAGCTCACTATAGAAAGGATCCCTCTACGGGTCAATGGTCTATTTGGAATAGATATGCGAAACTTAAATGCATCTGACTGCACACACCACCGCACTCCCAATGCTCGCTCAACAGGCAAGAGATCATAGTCCAGGTTAAAGTCCTTAACTTCCTTTGCTCTTTCTTCCTCAGGTATTATGGTCAGAACACTGCGTCTATTACTTATCCATTTCGTCAAGCGGAAGCCACCCCTAGCACAGATGGCTTTAAGATCTGCATAAAGGGATATAGCTTCTTCTTCAGAGGCTATGGAAGCTAGGCAGTCATCCACATAAAAGTTATATAGGATTGTGTCAATCACCCGCTGGCTGAAGTACATTTTGTTGTCTTCCGCACATTTCCGTAGAGCATAGTTGGCACAGCTCGGAGAAGATGTCGCCCCGAACAAATGGACTACCATCCTGTACACTTGCATAGTCTGACTGAAGTTGCCACCGGGCCACCAGAGAAATCTCAGCAGATCGGAATCTTCTTCTGGAACACGCACTTGATGAAACATGGCTTCAATGTCTGACATCAACGCAACAGGCTCTTTTCTGAACCTAGTCAATACACCGACCAAAGTATTTGTCATGTCAGGACCACTCAGCAGCTGTGCATTAAGAGAAACGCCTTGATATGACGCTGCACAGTCGAAGACAACCCGGATCTTCCCTTTAGTAGGATGGTAAACACCATGGTGTGGGATATACCAAACCTTTCTGTCGCTGCGTTCCAGTTCTGTGATTGGCACTCTTTGTGCATATCCTTTAGATATGAGATCATTCATAAAGGAAGTGTAGTCTTTATGGAAACCTTTGTCTCTTATAAACCTTCTCTTTAAACTTGAGGCACGTTGTTCCGCAATTGCACGGTTGTCAGGCATTCTTATGTCTCGATCCTTCAAAGGCAGAGGAATGCTGTAGTGCCCATCACTCATGGTCACGGTCTCACTGGCCAACTTCAGGAATTTAGAATCTTCCCTCGATAACCCCTGCTGCTCATCTTGGCTGCTCTCTGGGAAGTCCATCTTGAACTGTTGTTTCCATAGCTCATCAAGTGTAACAGCAGAAATTCTGTTGGCAGTAACTGTTGACTGACATCCTGGTCTTCCACAGCATTCTCTATCAAGTGGCCCATTTACTGTCCAACCGAGCACGGTTTTAATGGCAAAGGGTCCATCATCCACACTTCGGATGACCTCCTGAGGCTCCAAGGCTTTGGGCATGTTCATGCCAATCAAAAGCTCCACTTGTGCCTTAATTTCTGGCAAATGAACATGCTTCAAGTATGGCCAGTCACTCAAATCCCGTTGTCTTGGGATGTTACATGTATTCACAGGCATTTTAAGTTGAGTGAAAAGGTCAGGCATTTCACAATAGATGTCACTGTCCAAACCAGCAACTTCCAGATCAGTCACAATAAAGGTGTCCACCACCTTTTCTTGACCCATAGTGCGCAACAGGATTCTAGTCTTCCTTCCAGCTAGATTCAGCTTGTCCAAAAGACCCATTGTACAAAAGGACGCCGAACTCCCTGGGTCCAGAAAGGCATACGTTTCCACTAATTTTTGGCTTTTCTTTGATTTTACTTTAACGGGTATGATGGCAAGCTTACAGACTTCTTCACCGGCCCCAGTAAGTCCACTAGTCTGGACTGAAACAGGAGTGCCATCTACATCAACATCATATTTGGCTTTGTTCTTTTCTTTGTGGTAAATGTGAAGCACACTCGGATGTCTAAAACCACAGATTTCACATGAAAGGCGTTTTCTACAGTCTTTGCTGATGTGTCCAGTACGCAAACAGCCAAAACAGATGCCGTTCCTTTTAAGAAAGGAAATCTTCTCATTACGGGTTTTCTTATCGAACAGAGAACACAATTCCAGTGTGTGCCCACCTTTGCAGAGCAGACAATTCTTCACAAAAAAGTGACGATCTAGAGCCTCGGTTTGATTCTTTCTCTCAATCGCTGTAACAGTTGTACCAAAACTGGTTCCTTTAGCCCTTAGGTAGGGAGAACATTCTCCTCCATCCCTGGCCTTGGCTATTAAATGTGTTTGTGGAATAGCACATAAATTTCCAAAAACAGGATCTGTGATAATTTTCACTTGACGCTCAAGAAAGAAAACAATGTCAATAAATATAGCTCTGCGATGCTGTCTCTCCTGGATATCACACGCTACTGTTCGCCATTTATCTTTCAATTTATATGGCAGTCTTTTAATCACAGCAAGCATATTGGCAGGTGTATTTAATTCAGAGAGGCCCTGCACCTCGTCCATAGCATTGCAACATCCACGTAAAAATAAACAGTATGCCTGAAGAGCCTTTCCATCTTCTGACCTAATTGATGGCCATGAGTGGACTTTGTTCAAATAAGCAGAGGAGATCACATGTTCATTTCCAAAGTGCTCATACAGCAAGGTTTTTGCTTTTGCATATCCAGCACCAACTGACATATGTTGACAGCTCTTGACAAGTTCGTTAGGCTGCCCCCTGGTGTACTGTACAAGGTAATACAGGCAATCGTCAGTTTTGCTGGTCTTTATTTCTATGACCTGTTCAAAAGAACGCATGAAGGCATGAAAATGCAAAGGGTTGCCATCAAAGACTGGAATTTCTCTTTTAGGCAGTGATGAAAGACTTTGTTGATGGACCAACATACTGGTAAGTTCATTTTGTTTCTCCATAATGGACAACAAACTTTCATTAGTTACTGGGTAAGCAGCTTGTTGCAATGCCCTTACTTTAAACCGTTCGTTCCCATCAGTTGTATTTCCTTTTGTATTTGCACTGAGCGCTGGTAGAACAAAAGACTTTGCATCAGCATTAAGATTTTCAAAAGTTTTTTCGTTATTTTTAAAATAAGATTCCATTCCATTGGATTTTCGTGAAGCGGCACTTCGTACAGTGGATCCAGTTCTTAGCACGTTAACCTTTGCAACAGTTGCAGCAATGTCTGCTTCAAGCTGGAATTGTTCTTTCTTTCTTCTCAATTGCTCCTCCTGTTCCTCAAGATCGTGTTTTTCTTTGAGCATACATTGACGTGCGAGCAAAGCAGCCATTTCAGCTTCTGCCTGGAGACGTGCAGATAGAGTTGATGATGCCTTTGAGCTTGACCTACTGCCTTGATTTGATACACTATCAGATGGCAGCACGTCATCATGCTGAAGATTAGGAGACAGTTGAGGTTCTTCTCCAATGTTTCCTTCCAGTGGAGTTTCTTGAGATGGCATTGTGTCAGAAGATGACCTGTTTAAACGTTTATCAGCTTCCGACAGCCATATTTTGACATCTTCAATAAACCCTTTGTTATATTTGGTGATGCTTGAGAACCATGTATTCTGTTTATCCTTTTCTTCAAGTGGAACCAAATGTAGTAAAGATTCATGCAATGCACTGGCATCCTTATACAAACATATTAATTCATCAAGCTGTGCTTTGACCCTTGAATCATTTTTATCATCTTTCATTAGCTCTTTGAGAGACGCGATCACACTTTTCATTTTATTTACATATCTTTTTCGTTTTGTTTGGATGGTTTCAATTTTATTTGCGAAAGCTTTCTCGGTGAGAACGATCTGTCGTTTATTCTGTTCCTGTTTTCCAACAACAGATGCAGCTTGTGATTCACTCATTTTAAGTATTCAAGGAGCACGCAAATCAGGCAACTTTAAGGCAGCAGCAATTTCAAATTGTTAAGCGCGCACACAGCCACAGCGGGCACACACACCACACTTCATCAAATTCCCAATGAACTTCAAGCCTACATCCAACAATTAACAGCGGTAGCCGCGATCCAACAATACACTTAGCGATTTCAATGGAAGTAAGCACACTGCGCTCAAACCAGCAGTAGCATATACAGCACAAACGCGGTTACATACCACCGTCCTCTTCGTTAGGCAGAACCGCTTTCATAGGCGTGTGTGTTTCGTGGTGTGTGATCTTAGTTCGTCGTAAAGCTGTGCACTGATTGCGGGAGCTCCGTTGCCGGTCGCCGACCAATTTTGCTGACTTTTGTTGACGACTCTTAACTTCTGAGTCGTCGAGCAGATGAACAGGGGAAACTTATGCCCGACGCGCTTCCAATAAGACATAGATCCATGCTTTAATTAACGTCGCTTTATTGTATATCCAAGCGTTGCAAATTAATCAGTTCATGCATAATCCACACAGTGTGATCTAGTCCACGAGCAGAGTTCATTAATAGTTCCAACTTTCCAAAAAACAAGCGATCTAGCGGTCAGCAAAAGTAGGCTTTTCCCCTTCAACCCCCTCCACCTGGCTCCCAAGTGAACAGGTGATATTACCTTCATCAACACCACGTGACCCAACCAGTGCAAGCGACCAATCAAATGTACACAAACCCACGCCCATCCACTACACTGGTGCTTTATGTTACTGTACCTGAGTGAACTGCTTTTACCGACTGACTTCAATACTTTATTACAGTCTCACTCCACTTTATTAAACAGGACTTTATTTACAGCTTACTGGAATGAATTTATGTAGTTTATATGAATAAAATACATAATAGTCAAATATTCATGTGAATTACCACATTGGAACTTGCAATGATGCTCACCAATAGTTTTTGACGCTCTCCTGTAACCTGCATGGTGTGGTGGATGATGAGTGTAATACCAGACCTGACCACATGAGACAGAACACCACAGGAGACATTCATTCATTCATTCATTATCACCCGCTTTATCCTCTATTAGGGTCACGGTGGGGTTCCCCATACCCATCCAGGGGAGAACGTCTCGGGCGCTGGGCAGATACACCCAGGACAGGGCGCCAAACCATCGCTGGGCACACACTCACTCACTCAAACACACTCTATATGGGGCAATTTGGAGAACTCAATTAACTTGATCCATGTTTTTGGACTGTGGGAGGAAACCGGAGAACCCAGAGAATCCCTAGCACTGAGAGGCAGACGTGCTAACCACTAAGCCACCGTGCCGCCCCCACAGGAGACAAATAATACTTATTTGACATAAGTATATTATAAACATATTAAACTAAATTAAAGTAACATTAAAATATTTGCAAAATTTCATAATTTTGTCTGTGTGGTAACAGTTTAAGGAAAGTCCTTGTTTGATCATAAAGATCTGGTTTAATAAGTTTTATTTAGATTTAATTTCTTTACAAAGCTGTTAACAGAATCACTCTAAACATTTGGGATAAATTGGTTGATTGTGAAGTTTCTTATTCTAAATCAGATGTGACCACATTAATGTTTGTTTAACTGAATTGACACTAAATCACAAACTCCTCCATGGTTTAATTCGAGATCAGTTACAGTTTAGTCTTTAGATTATAAAATGTTTAATAAAGTAAAGCAAATGTATTTAAAATTTGAATTTTTTTTCATTTATTTTACAGGTTGGAACGTTGTAATATAACAGAAGAAAGTTGTTCAGTTCTGCCCTCAGTTCTCAGTTTAAACTCCTCCAGTCTGATAGAACTGAACCTAAGTAAAAATAAACTACAGGATTCAGGAGTGAAGCTTCTCTCTGCTGGACTGAAGAATCCACACTGTAAACTGGAGATACTCTGGTAGGAGAATAAATTTCTTCATCCTCTCTTATAGAACTGATTGTGTTTAATTTTAATTGGAAGATTTTTCTTTTTTCTATGCAGGTTGGCATGTTGTAATATTGCAGATAATGGATTTACTGCTCTGGCTTCAGCTCTGAAATCAAATCCATCATCAAACCTGAGAGAACTTTATCTTTATGATAATGAACCAGGAGATTCAGGACTGAAGCTGCTGTCTGATCTAAAGAACAATCCAATTTATAACCTGAATAAACTAGAGTGAGTTTTTGATTTATATGAAACCATAATTAAATAGATCAAAGATTTAATCCTAAATATGAGGGGCGGCAGGGTGGCTTAGTGGTTAGCACGTTCGCCTCTCAGTGCTAGGGATACCCGGTTCGAATCCCCATCTGGGTGGAGTTTCCATGTTCTCACTGTGTCCGTGTGGGTTTCCTCCAGGTTCTCCGGTTTCCTCCCACAGTCCAAAAACATGGTCAAGTCAATTGAGTTCTCCAAATTGCCCCATATAGGGTGTGTATGTGTCTGCGTGAGTGAGTTTGTGCCCAGCGATGGATTGGCGCCCTGTCCTGGGTGTATCTGCCCAGCGCCCAAAACGTTCTCCCCTGGATGGGCATGGGGAACCTCCCCGCGACCCTAATAAAGGATAAAGCGAAAGATAATGGATGGAATCCTAAATATGAATTCAGTAGATTTTTACATTTTAATCATAAAGAAATCAGATTCATAATGTTACAACAAATTTAAAACCCAACTCTCATATCATTAAATGAGATGAGAATGGAGAAATAATTAAATGTATATAATGAGAATGTTAAGAAGAAGAGAATAATGATAATCCACATGATGAAGAGTAAAATGAGGAAGAGGAGTGAATAAAATAGTTCAGTATGAAATGAAGGAACTCGAGTGTGGAGGACAGACAACTCACCAAAACTCCACTGAACACTTTACTGATCAAACTCCAACTCCATCATCTCATTCAGCATCACTGTCTCATCTAATCAATCAGCTTTAACTCAATCTGATCAATTCCTTACACACGCTCCAAAATATTGTGGAACGTTGAACAGAACAGTGGAGACTGTTAGAGCTTCAAATATACTGATGAGCTTCATGTAGATTTAACATGGAGATAATGATTAGAATCAAATGTAGGAGTTAATACTGTAACTTTATTATAGCTATAGATACTGATTTTACTGATTATTTCTCAGACTCTCCGAGAATTGTGGGTAAATGCTGAATGTGATCAGTATAAATCCTCCTGAATGACAGCAGTGTGAACTGATACTCTGATACATTTCTGTTACACCTCATCATTTCCTCTTGAACTTATTGGATCTAAATGTTTCTACATTACAACTATAATTTTATAAACTTTATAAACTGTATCTTTGTTCTAATTTAGAAACGGTTCCTTGTGTCATTCAGAGGTTGATCACATACTTTGTTCATGTAATGTATGTAAATATTAGAACAAATGGATTTTGCTTTAGTTGCTAATCTTTTGAATGTTTTAATGTAGTTTAATGAAAGAAAGTAAAACATTTATCCATGGTATCAGTGTATCAGATTTCTATGTACACAGTGAAGAGTTCAAAGTTCATTCCTTTTATCACTTTCACATTCATTTGAACAGGTTTATAGTTTTTTGCTTTCATTTTTACATCATTAACTAAAATAATTACTGCAGCATCACTGTTGAAGGAGAGATCAAATCAAATGGAATATTTTGAGGCTAGAAAAAACCTCAGTTTTATCCAAATTTTTAAAAGAAATGATGAGACATTCACTCTTTAAATGTTTTTACTCAGACAGAATGTGGTAGAAGGATTGATTTAAGATGTTCAGCATTATTTTTTACTAATATTACTAATATTAAAGGTTTTGCTACAGAGTTCAGTAATCAGAAGTGAAATTGGACCTTAGAAACAGAACCCTCTGTTCTAACCGCTGTTCTTGTACGCTACAAGAAGTTTTATGTTTTTCAAATTAATCAAATTCATTTCCGCCAATAAAAAGAACCAAAAGAGGAAAATTAATTTTGTAATTCATACATTAATATGTATGTGACGATTAAAGAACCGTTAACCATAAAAACAATTATCACAAAATTTGGCGTTGGGCAGATAGACCCAGGACAGGGCGCCAATCCATCGCTGGGCACACACTCACTCACACAGACACACTCTATATGGGGCAATTTTTGAGAATTCAATTGACTTGCTCCATGTTTTTGGACTGTGGGAGGAAACCAGAGAACCCGAAGGAAACCCACGCAGACACGGGGAGAACATGGAAACTCCACCCAGATGGGGATTCGAACCGGGAATCCCCAGTGCTGAGAGGCGAACGTGCTAACCACTAAGCCACGGTGCCGCCGTTCTGTAATTTATATATAAAAAAATAATTAAAAAAAGTGTTTGGTTGTAGAAAAACAAGAAACCTGTTACTTGGTGTTCACTTTAAAAACTGGACAAGATCACTTCGCGGAAGATAAGATTAATGATTGTTTTGCTTTCAGTAAACGCATTTATGTATCAAACTTTGTTTTTTATTATAGTGTGTTTGTAAGTATTTTATAAAAGCACTAAGACACTCAAGGTTGTGTGTTATTGTGAATAAATCAAAGAATTCATGTGTAACTGTACTCCGCTAGTTTAACATAAACAAATATTCTACAGTAATTATAATATGGTTTAACTAGTAGGTGAGAGAGCCATAAGTTAAACCTTACCTTATTTAAATTGAATGTTTTTATAAATAAATGTAAAATCTATTTATGTTTCTCTATTAACTAGATTCAACATAAAGAATAAACAGAAAGTGTTTTTGTGATTAAACTTCTGACAAATATTATGGAATCATCACTCTGAATCTATCTTTCAATGGTTTAACATTGTAGAAAAGAAATCTTTTTCATCCTTTAAATTAGAAATAAATGAATCACAAAAAAAAACTTTTAACTCAGGTGAACTGCCATGTAAGATTTGAATGTTTTATAATTTGGGATGCATAAGATATGGGGTACCTGCCACAAGGTGGAAGCAGTCAGTCAAAATACATCTTAAAGTCCTGCTCGTTGTGAGATTAAATGGATTTGTTTCATAATGTATAGAATCAACTGTCACTTAAGTTACATGGTAAATGTTTTATTATATTTATGTTAATTAACTCTTAATAAATATGTTTGTCTTTTAAACGTTTATGTCAATTTGATGGTAAAAATGTAAATATTCCATGTTGCCATGTTTCACCACAAGATGGCAGTAGGTACGAATGAATAAGCGTTTAGATATACAAAGAAGGGGAAAGTTGTAACTGAATAAATACATGTAGATTTAATAATGAAGTTTACTAAATGTGGCTTTACGTCCTGTGTTTTACACCCTAGATAGTGGACTAATGTAAGAACTGTAGATCCATTTAAGACGCAAAGTTGCTTCTTTTAAAGAAACCGATAGATCAGAATAAATGAGTACAAAATGAATTTTTGTTACAAAATATGACACAATTCGCCAAATATTAACATAACATTGATTGGTATTTTTAAATTAAAGCAGTAATTTAGGATCAAAAGGTTGAAAGCTGTAACTGACTCTTGTTAGGATCTTTTGATTTTGAAAAAGGCAGAAAGAACGAGCTGATGCAAAATGGTCGCCTCAACTCATTTATTTAGGACAAAGAGAATACTTCATGGACACCTCCAGTAACTCACGCTGGCCAGCGGTCTTCCTCCTCAGCACTCTGCGTCTGAGTGAAAGTGCCCCCCTTGTGTTTACCTCGGGGTATATGCGTTACGTCTAGATCCCGCCCCTTAACTGCTTTAAGCCAATCACAAACTACCGCCCCAGGTTTTAAATCAGCCAATCCCAGTCCAGTAACTCCTAGTGGCGGGAAATCCAAGGTTCTTTTGTTTGGCTTCCGGCCATATTGGAATTCTCATAATGTATAAGGAATTTAAAATTCCTGACAATCCCCCTATGGGAGCACCTAAATGCTCCCATAAATAAATTTTAAATTAAAAATTCTACGGCCATAAATTTTAAGCCACACATTACCATTTCTAAAATTTGCATGTTCTGATAAATCAATTAACCCAAATCTAAACGGCAATTAACTTCCAGTACGACTTTCACAAGTTCACAACAACTGAAATGCTGAGGAGGCAGAGCGCTAATTTAACTACCCCCCTCTAACTAAAAACCCTTCTTGAAGTCCTGCCCCCCAACACATACATTCACATGGCCATATAGGCTGAAAACACAA
>JAFMOC010001143.1:0-35000 GCA_019802505.1 Corydoras sp. C115 | reverse complement strand
AATCCCTTCTGGAAAAAGAAAACTAAAAACAAAGCGAATTAAGGTTGGTGAGAAGAAAGGGAAAACACAGAAAGCAACTGAACAGAAAGGTGAGGAACAGAAGAAAGATCATTGTTCTGCAACCCCTGATGATTCAGACAGTGATCTTTCTGATGCTAAGAGTAAGAGGAGTAGTCGTAGTGCATATACATTCAGTAAAATCAGAGCTTTTTTAACGAAAACAAAAAACATGAAAGGAGTAGCTGTGGAAGATTTTTTTCCGGATCGAAAATTATTTATTGACTCAGCCCAAGCACTCATGAGAAAAGAAGGGGACGAGCAGTTGACTGTACAGGAAATCTATCCTCTAAAGAAAATTGTACCAAAATTAAAAATAGGTTTACAGAAAGAAGATGGCTATGAAACTTCTTAGACTTTGTTTTTTACTGACTTATGTAATTCTGCTTGCTTGTTTTCTTATTTATTTTATTACGAATAAGATAAAAGTGGGCTCACTAAATATAAATGGTGCAAGAGATAACTTAAAAAGGGCGATGGTATATGAGTTGACTAGACAAAAAGGTATTGACATAATGTTAATACAAGAAACTCATAGTGATGTAAAAAATGAAGTTGAATGGAAGAAAGAATGGGAAGGTGAAGTTTTTCTTAGTCATATGAGTTCTACAAAGGGTGGGGTGGCTGTTCTTTTTGCGAAAAATCTCAAACCAACGTCTTGTGAAAGTGAAGAAGTTATAAATGGTAGATGTATAACCGTACGGGTTAAACTAGAACATTTTAAAATTGTTATTGTTAATGTGTATGCTCCAACAAATGGTGGTGACAGAGTGACCTTCTTACATAATGTTAGTACATCACTGCAGAATTGCAGTACTGATGATTATTTGTTTGTTGGGGGTGATTTTAACTGTACTGAAGATGACAATATAGACAGAAATCACATTGAACCACATGCCCCATCACAGCGTGCACTCCGAGAATTGGTCAGAGCTCGTGAGTTGTATGATGTATGGAGGGTTTTTAATCTCAATACTAAGCAATACACATGGGCTCATGCAAGAGATGGTTTTATGTCACTGGCGAGGCTGGACAGAATCTATTGTTTTAAACACCAACTTAACATTGTTAAAGAGTGTTTTATTTCACCTGTGGGGTTTTCGGACCACAGTTTGATTTTAGTTTCAGTTTTTATTGCAAATATTAGACCGAAAAGTGCTTACTGGCATTTTAACACTTCTCTGTTAAACGATATTAATTTTAAACGTGTTTTTATAGAGTTCTGGAATTCTTTTAAAATACAGAAATGCCAGTTCGGTAACCTTCGTGAATGGTGGGACTATGGTAAAGTTGAAATACAACAACTCTGTAAACAGTACACCTATAATAACTCAAGGCACATTGCAGAATCAATGAGAACATTAGAAAATGAAATAATTCAGTTGCAAAACATAGTTGCAACTGGGGACCAAAGTCATGCCCCAATTCTTAGATCAAAAACTTCTGCACTAAATGACTTGTTGGGCATCCGGGCACAGGGGGCTCTGGTCCGATCGCGTTACCAGAACTTAACGCAGATGGATGCCCCGTCTAAGTTTTTCTTTGGTCTAGAAAGAAAGAATGGTCAGAGTCGCATCATTCACTCTCTATGCTCTGAGGAAGGACTGGAGCTGACAGAGCCTGCTGACATAAGGAGCAGGGCTGTACGATTCTATAATAAACTGTACAGAAGTGAGTACCATAATAATGAAGAAATTAACAATGGTTTTTATGCAGATCTACCTAAGGTCCCTGAATTTTCACGTGAAAAGCTGGAACGGCCTCTGTGTGAGCAAGAGCTCTATAATGCCCTACTGGGCATGAAGGGGGGCACTGCCCCAGGCATTGATGGCATTCCAGTGGAGTTTTATAAGACCTTTTGGATGGAGCTGGGAACTGATTTTCTAGCTGTGCTCAATGAGAGTTTGGATGAGGGGTCTCTACCATTGAGTTGCAGGAGGGCTGTGGTCACACTTCTGCCTAAGGCCGGTAATCTGCAGGACATAAAAAATTGGAGGCCTGTAAGTCTCCTCTGTACAGACTTAAAAATTCTCACGAAGACTCTGTCAAATAGACTAGGGAATGTAATGGGGCAAGTTATTCATGTAGACCAGACCTACTGTGTACCTGGAAGGTCCATTAGGGACAACATTCACCTTATTAGAGGTGTATTGGACAGTTCTAAGGCTTTGGGGCTTGACCTAGGCCTGGTCTCAATTGATCAAGAAAAGGCTTTTGACAGAATTGAACATGAGTATCTCTGGAATACTCTTAAAGCTTTTGGTTTTGGCCCAGTTTTTATGAATATGGTTAAGATAACATATCAAAACATTGAAAGTATGTTAAAAATAAATGGGGGATTAAGTGCTCCATTTAAGGTCGGACGTGGCATACGTCAAGGATGTGCTATGTCAGGCATGTTATACTCGCTCGCCATTGAACCACTGCTAAGTAGACTCCGTACAAAGACTGAAGGGGTAATTTTAAGTCAAAATAACCCATATCGGTATCATTTATCAGCTTATGCAGATGATGTTATAATTATAGTTAACACACAATATGATATTGACAGTTTGGTTTCTAGTATTCAGGATTTTGGTTTTATTTCATCAGCAAGGGTCAACTGGGAAAAAAGTGAAGCCTTACAGTTGTGATCAAATTTATTCAACCCCCAATGCTGCGAAGGGTTTTATGGAATTCAGTGCACATTTGTAATTGTGTTCATAATGAAATCTTACAAGGACTTGTTAAAGAACTAAATGCAACTAAGATAGCATCAATTGTTTTTGTCATAAAGTATTAAATGGCCTTTTTGTGATTTCTTCATTGACACAATTATTCAACCCCTTTTACAACTACCACTCATAAGAACAGAGGTTCATTCCAGTGTTTTCAATCAGGTATTGAAAACACCTGTGGATGTCAACGAGCAGCAATCAAGCATGATAAGCACCAATTAGGCAGATTTAAAAGGACTGTGATACTCAGCTCCTTCTAGACATCTACTGGTGTGTTTACAAGCATGGTGAAGGCAAGAGAATGGTCCCAGAAGACAAGAGAAGAGGTTATTGCTCTTCACAAGAATGGCAATGGATATAAAAAGATTGCGAAGTTGTTAAATATTCCAAGAGACACTATCGGAAGTATCATTCGCAAGTTCAAGTTAAAGGGCACAGTGGAAACGTTACCTGGTCGTGGCAGAAAGAAGATCCTGACCGCGACTGCTGTGCGCTACCTGAAGCGTAATGTGGAGAAAAATCCCCGCGTGACTGCTAAGGAACTGAAAAAAGACCTGTCAGATGTGGGCACTGAAGTTTCAGCTCAGACAATAAGGCGCGCACTGCATAACGAAGACCTCCATGCCAGAACTCCCAGGCGCACCCCCTTGCTGACTCCAAAGAGCAAGAAAAGTCGACTGCAGTATGCCAAAAGTCATGTGGACAAGCCACAAAGGTTTTGGGACAGTGTACTGTGGTCAGATGAAACTAAATTAGAACTGTTTGGGACAATGGACCAGCGCTATGTTTGAAGGAGGAAGAACCAGGCTTATGAACAAAAGAACACCTTGCCTACTGTGAAGCATGGCGGGGGGTCAATTATGCTTTGGGGCTGTTTTGCTTCTAATGGTACAGGAAAGCTTCAACGTGTGCAGGGTACCATGAATTCCCTTCAGTACCAGGAGATCTTGGAGGAAAATGTGATGGAGTCAGTCACAAACCTGCGGCTTGGGAGACGTTGGACCTTCCAACAGGACAATGATCCGAAGCACACATCCAAGTCCACTAGAGCATGGTTGAACATGAAAGGCTGGAACATTCTAGAGTGGCCATCGCAATCACCAGACTTAAATCCAATTGAGAACCTCTGGTGGGACCTAAAGAAGGCAGTTGCAGTGCGCAAGCCTAAGAATGTGACTGAACTGGAGGCTTTTGCCCATGAAGAATGGGCTAAGATACCCATAGGTCGCTGCAAGACACTTGTGTCAAGCTATGCTTCACGCTTGAAAGCTGTCATAACTGGAAAAGGATGTTGTACTAAGTACTAAAAAATAATGTCACTAGGGGGTTGAATAAAACTGATAATGATGTGAGCACAGTAAAGACATTTGTGGTTATTCCATCATAAATATTATGTTATATTTGTCTAATTTATAAGTGCCTCTTTGATATAATTGTAAATAAGATGTCTGAAATGATCCAAATCAATGTCAAACTGGCCAAAACACTTTATTTCAGTGGGGGTTGAATAAATTCGATCACAACTGTAGCTGTGGGGCACTGGAAAACGGGGCTGCCAGTTTTACCAGGAAACATGACATGGAAGACAGGGGGTATAAAGTACCTGGGGGTGTACCTTGGGGATGAGACTACACAGATGAAGAATTGGGAGGGTGTGGTAGAGAAAATGGCTGGTCGGTTGGCGCGGTGGAAATGGATACACAGACAACTGTCATTTAAGGGAAGAGTGCTTGTTATTAATAACTTAGTAGCATCAGTATTATGGCACAGGCTATCTTGTATTGACCCACCAGTTGGACTACTGTCAAAGATACAGGCCATACTAGTAGATTTTTTTTGGGACAAACTCCATTGGATTCCTAAGGCCGTGCTTTTTCTCCCAAAAGAAGAGGGCGGACAGGGCTTAGTGCATCTTGAGAGCAGAAGGGCATCTTTTCGTGTAAAGTTTGTACAAGATTTCCTTACTGGCCCTGCTGATTTAGTATGGCGAAAGGTTACCTGTTCTATCCTACAAAAAGTGGAGGGACTGGGAATGGATACTGCCTTGTTTTTAATGGATTATAAACAACTACGCTTAGAAGGACTACCAGTTTTTTATCGTGGAATTTTTAAACTGTGGGGACTTTTTAAAAAACAACAATTAGACACCTCACTTTTTTGGCTGCTGGAGGAACCGCTCATTAAAGGCGCACGGTTGGATGTATCAAGCGAAAGGTTTCCTGGTCTCAGTCAGAGACTTTGTGCTTCCAGGATAACATCATTACGAAATTTAGTATCTGTTGCGGGACCAGGTTTGGAGAATGAACAAGCTGTTGCCATGATGCTAGGACAGAGATCTTTACGACATACCAGGACAATTATTGAATCTTGGAAGCAGAGGCTCTCGAGTGAAGAGCAGTCACTGCTACGGGACTACAGGAGTGGAAGAGAAGAACCAAATGGGGAAAATCTTTTTCCAAAAATGACATTAACACCAATCCTGGGGGATGCCTCTGGTCCGTTATTGGATATTTCTAAGCTACAAAACTTAGATCTCCAAAGTGTGTCAGGCCAAAAAATATATAGATGCTTTGTAAAAATCTTTAATAGTACTGTGTTAAATGGTAGAGCGGATACAGTGTGGAGAGATAAGCTTGATGTGGGGAGAGACATAAAGCCTGTCTGGAGAGTACTGTATAAACCGCCACTGATAAAAAGGACTGGGGATCTCCAATGGAGAATTTTACATGGGATAATTGCTGTTAACTCTTTTGTAACTGTTATTAATTCAAATGTAAGTGATGCTTGTGTTTTTTTTGTGGCCTAAGAGAAACAATATTCCACTGTTTTATAGAATGTCAGAGACTGTGCAGTCTTTTTAATACTTTGTCTGTTCTTTTTGGTAAATTTGGGGAGGTTTTTAACTCAACCAATTTTATTTTTGGAGCTGGTTACAGACAGAAGGCTAAATTTAAATGGCAATTGCTCAATTTTATTGTGGGTCAAGCAAAACTTGCAATTTATATTTCTAGGAGGAATAAAATAGAAGGCAGATTTGGTCAGGATGTTTTACAACTGTTTGTGGCTATGGTAAAATCTAGAATTGTCTTTGAGTTCGGTTTTTATAAGAACATGAACAACATTGAAGTTTTTAAGTTTGAGTGGTGTTACAATGATTGTATATGCAGTGTGGAAGAAGGAGAACTGGTATTCACTAGCCCGCTGAGTTAATATTTTGTGTTCAAATTGTCTCCACGTTTTTGTTTTTCTTTTTGTCTCTTTGTAAGTTGATACCTTAATAATTTTAATAAAGGTTTTGTAATCTCAAAAAAAAAATCTCTCTCTGTCTCTCTGTCTCTCTCTCTCTCTCTCTCTCTGTCTCTCTCTCACGCTGCACTGTGGACTGAACTGCTGTAAATGAAGAGCGAAGGTGAGTTAACTGACAGATCAGATCAAAATTACATCATTACATCATTACATCTGTTAATGAAGATCAATCAAAATTAATTACTTAAAAATAGGAAATGTATAATTAATTTTGATTGTCACTATTATTATTATTAAAAGTAACGAGCAACCAGGCTGAAGATAAAGTTTATTAAAATAAATAATAAACTGATGTTGCATCATCAGGAGAGAGAGAACAAAAGGAGAGAGAGTCTCTCATTTTAAATTACAGTTAATTAATAATCTGAATCTTTATATTCAGAATGAAAAACACCTGAACGAGCTGATTCGGCAGAACATCAGGAGGTTAATTAACCCTTCATTACTTTATTCATTCATTTATTTCATTTATATTGATTTATATTGATCAGTTTATAATTCACAGGTTTAAATTAATGAAATATCTGAACTGTTTGTAATCACCCTGATCTCTCTCTCTGTCTCTCTCTCTCTCTCTCTCTCTGTCTCTGTCTCTCTCTCTCTCTCTCTCTCTCTCTCTCTCTCTCTCTGTCTCTCTCTTTAATACAGGACGAGGCGGAGCTCTTTCCCCTGATTTGGGGGGTGAACTCTGCATGATGATGATGATGATGATGATGATGAAAATTAGAATATAATCTGCAGTTTGTATAAACTTAACTGATTGATTATTAATGTATAAACTTAACTGATTGATTATTAATGTATAAACTTAACTGATTGATTATTAATGTATAAACTTAAATGATTGGTTATTAATGTATAAACTTAAATGATTGGTTATTAATGTATAAACTTAACTGATTGGTTATTAATGTATAAACTTAACTGATTGGTTATTAATGTATAAACTGATTGACAGCATCATGTTCAGACAGAGACGTCATGTTCACTTCAGGTTAAAGGTGAAAGGGCATTAAAGCAGCTGCTCTGTTCAGGGTCATTTATAACATCCTTTATTTTAATGAAAGCTTTTCTCAGATTGATCATTTTAATGATGAAACAGTAGATCCTCTCTCTCTCTCTCTCTGTCAATTTTCAATTCAATTTCAATTTCAATTTAAAGCTTTATTTGATGACAAATTATACATTCGTATTGCACAAAGCTGGTTTACAAAAAAATAAAATAAAATAAAAATAAAATAGAAAACAATTACAGATTTACAAAGTTACAAAAATGTACATAGTATACAAATGGAATGGTATAATATATACATATATATAAATATTTAAATAAAAGTAGAGGTGTGTGTGTGTGTGTGTGTGTGTGTGTGTGTGTGTGTTTGGTCACTCTCTGTCCCTCTCCTGGTGGCAGGTGTATGTGTACAGTGCTGCCAGTACACAGCTCTCCCTGTGTTCCCCCAGTAGGTGGGGCAGTTTTTGGGTGGGGGTGAGGGAGGTGAAGTTGGGGGTGATGGGGCAGTTTTTGGGTGGGGGTGAGGGAGGTGAAGTTGGGGATGATGTGGGGCAGTTTTGGGTGGGGGTGAGGGAGGTGAAGTTGGGGGTGATGTGGGGCAGTTTTTGGGTGGGGGTGAGGGAGGTGCAGTTGGGGGTGATGGTGCAGTTTTTGGGTGGGGGTGAGGGAGGTGAAGTTTTTGGGTGGGGGTGAGGGAGGTGAAGTTGGGGATGATGTGTGTGAATTTGTTTTAGTATTTTTCTCTGATGTCGGTGTATCTGGTGCATTCTGTGAGGAAGTGCAGCTCTGTCTCGGTTCTGTTCAGGGGACATCGCTGACACACCCTCTTCTCTCGGGGCAGCCAGGTCTGCCGGTGTCGCCCCGTCTCGATGGTCAGCTGATGAGCGCTGAATCTGTACCTGGTCAGGGCGTGTCTCGGTCCGGGGTCTCGATGGTCAGCTGATGAGCGCTGAGTCTGTACCTGGTCAGGGCGTGTCTCGGTCCGGGGTCTCGATGGTCAGCTGATGAGCGCTGAGTCTGTACCTGGTCAGGGCGTGTCTCGGTCCGGGGTCTCGATGGTCAGCTGATGAGCGCTGAGTCTGTACCTGGTCAGGGCGTGTCTCGGTCCGGGGTCCGTCACACGGCTCAGATAGGCTGCCGGTGTGTACGGCCGCTTTAGTGTCAGATAACACTCCATTTTACTCTGGGACTGACTTTCAGTTTCCCACTGCTTTAAATAATTATCTTTGAGTGTTTGGGTGATTTGGTTGGTCCGAATCGGGACTGAGACTTGACCCTGACCCTGAGTCTGTCGTGTGTGAGTGTGTGTGGGTGTGTGTGTGTGGTGCTGCAGTGACTCAGGATCAGTTGGATGAGGGGACTGGTGTGTTTGCTCATCTCTTGGGATTGCAGAGCTTTATAATGATAGGTGTGTGTGTGTGTGTGTGTGTGTGTGTGTGTGTGTGTGTGTGTGTGTGAGGGTCGCTCTCTTTCAGGTGTTTGTAGAATTTAATTGCCCTTTTTTGTATTTTAATATTTAGAGGGTAACGGCCTAATTCTGCCCTGCATGCGTTGTTTGTTGTGTGTCTGTGCACCTTTAAGATTATTTTACAGAATTCTGCATGCAGGGTCTCAATTGGATGCTTGTCCCATTTGTTAGGTGGTTGCTGAGTCAGCGGACCCCACACCTCACTGCCATACAGGGCAATCGGTTCAATAACCCCTTCTAATATTTTTAGCCAAATTGGGACTGGAATTTCTACGGGGGTTTGTTGTTTTATGGCGTAGAAAGCTCTGCGTGCTTTTTCTCTCAGTTCATTCACTGCCAGGTTGAGTTTGAAGCTTCCAGAGGAGCTGATGGTGAGGCCGAGGTAGGTGTACTGTTTTGTAGAGGAGCTGATGGTGAGGTTGAGGTAGGTGTAGTGTTTGGTAGAGGAGCTGATTGTGAGGCCGAGGTAGGTGTACTGTTTTGTAGAGGAGCTGATGGTGAGGTTGAGGTAGTGTTTTGTAGAGGAGCTGATTGTGAGGTTGAGGTAGGTGTACTGTTTGGTAGAGGAGCTGATGGTGAGGCCGAGGTAGGTGTACTGTTTTGTAGAGGAGCTGATGGTGAGGTTGAGGTAGTGTTTTGTAGAGGAGCTGATTGTGAGGTTGAGGTAGGTGTACTGTTTGGTAGAGGAGCTGATGGTGAGGCCGAGGTAGGTGTACTGTTTTGTAGAGGAGCTGATGGTGAGGTTGAGGTAGGTGTACTGTTTGGTAGAGGAGCTGATTGTGAGGCCGAGGTAGGTGTAGTGTTTTGTAGAGGAGCTGATGGTGAGGCCGAGGTAGGTGTACTGTTTGGCGTGTTGGATTTGCTGTGTTCCTAATGTGAAGGTGTGCTTTGTTCCCTGAGAGCTGGATCTTTTTTGGAAGGTTAGGATTTTGGTTTTCTTGAGGTTAACTGTCAGGGCCCAGGTCTGACAGTACTGCTGCAGCAGGTCCAGGTTCTGCTGCAGACCCTGAGCGGTGGGGGACAGCAGGACCAGGTCGTCTGCGTACAGCAGGAGTTTCACCTCTGAGTGGTGGAGAGTGAGACCGGGTGCTGGAGAACTCTCTAAGGTGGAGGCGAGTTCGTTGATGTAGATGTTGAATAATGTGGGGCTTAAGCAGCAGCCCTGTCTCACTCCCCGCCTCTGAGAGAGAAAGTCTGTCCTTTTGTTGCCGATTCTAATTCCGCACGTGTTTCCTGTGTACATGGATTTAATCAGATCGTATGATTTACCCCCCACACCACTTTCTAACAGTTTATAAGACAGCCCTTCATGCCAGATTGAATCGAATGCTTTTTTAAAGTCAATAAAACATGCGAATATTTTGGAGTTATTTTGAGTCACATGTTTGTCTATCAGGGTGTGTAGGGTGTAAATGTGATCTGTTGTGCGGTAATTTGGTAGAAAGCCGATTTGACTTTTGCTCAGGACATCGTGTTCCGCAAGGAAGTTCAGTCTCCCTCTCTCTTTCTCTCTCTGTCTCTCTCTCTCTCTTCGTGTCTCTCTCTGTCCCTTCCTCTAGGGTCGAATTTTCTCCTCTTCTATATATCTCTCTCTCTGTCTCTCTCTCTCTCTCTCTCTCTCTCTCTCTCTCTCTCTCTCCCGGGGCTGTCTCTTCTCTCTCTCTCTCTCTCTCTCTCTCTCTCCTCTCTCTCTCTCTCTCTCTCTCTCTCTCTCTCTCTCTCTCTCTCTCTCTCTCTCTCTCTCTCTCTCTCTCTCTCTCTCTCTCTCTCTCTCTCTCTCTCTCTCTCTCTCTCTCTCTCTCTCTCTCTCTCGCGGTGCATGCTGGGAGTTTGTGGGAGCAGCGTGTGGAGGTGGAGGGCGCGTGTGTGAGAGCAAACTTTGTGTTTTTACTTTTGTTTCTTCATTCATTCACATGGTGAAGCACTTAGTTTAAAAGCATAAAACTTATTTAAAAGCAATTTAAAACATCGTTAAAAACTCCGTCGCTGGGAGTTTAATCCCGCGCGGTGGAGCGGCATGGCTGCGCCCCACGATGGTGGCGGTGAGCCGGTGACGCTCCGCCACGCCGTCCGGTGCCTGGCCGGTCCCTCGATCCCGGTGGAGGATGTGTTGTGGGGGATGGGTGAGGTGGTGGGCTGTGAGAACATCACGGCGGCGTCGCGTATGAACAAAGCCGTCGTGGTGTTCTTAAAGGAGCGGCGCTTTGTGGAGCGGCTAGCCGAGACCGGAATCACGGTAAGTGGCGATTTTCTGACCGTGACGCCGCTGGTTGCCGTCTCCAGTCGGGTGGTAATTGACAACGTGCCCCCGAATATCCCCAACGAGAAGCTGGAGCGCGAGCTGCAGCGATTCGGGAAGCTCGTCGGCGAGATCCGCAAAGTGAGATTTAAAAACAAACGCGAGGCGTTTAATCACGTCCTCGCGTTCCGCCGAACCACGCTGATGGTCCTGAAGGAGCCCGCGCTGGAGATCTCCTTCAGGGTCACTCACGAGGGACAGAGCTTCCTCATATTCGCGAGCTCGGGGATCCTGCGGTGCTTCTCGTGCGGGGAGCTCGGACACAGAAAGGCGGAGTGTCCGAAAGCGCAACAGACTAGTGGTGGAGAAGGGGAGGAGCAGCGGGGGGGTGACATCCAGGAGCACGGTGAACCTGGGTGCCATACCCCCGAACGAAGCGTAGATGGCGCTGCTGCTCAGAAAATCGGACCTGAACAGGTGAAGCCTAAACGCTCAGGTCCTGAGCTGGTGGCTTCATACGCACAGGTCACACAGCAGGGCAGTGTGGCCAAGAGGAGCCGCCGTGTCCCGTCCCGCCCTCAGAATGAGAACGACACCTGGGGCGAGGAGGAACACCCAAAGGGCCCCAGTGAGGAGGGAACGGCGAGCTCCGGAAAAAAAGATGTGGCTGAGGAACAGCCTGAAACTGGAAAAAAATGTGTGGAGGAGGGCCAAGCTGAAGGAAACAATGAGGGCACTGAGAGCATCGATGAAGATGCTCCGAGTCAGAGTGCCCAGGGCGGAGATGCTGGCACAGAAACTGCTGGAACACCATCTCAGGTCTCCTCTGTGTTGGAAAATGGAGACACTCAGGGCGCTCAACCAGAGGAACCTGAAAGCAGCACTGTGCCAGCACAAGAAGAGGTGGAACAGGACAGAGACGACGACACTATGTCAGAGGTCTCCGAGATCGGTTCTCAGGTCGGGGATGACCACCTCTACTCCGCTCAGGAGATCAGCGAGTTTTTAGATGAAACTTTCGGAAAGAGCGTTGAGGTCACTGATTTCTTCCCTGATGTTAATAAATTTATAAAATCTGTTATGAAAATACGTAAGATGGCAAACTATGAAGAAATCAGTCAACAGAAAAGATTTCGTTTAAAAAAATTGTTAACTAAACTGAGAAAGGAACAGGCCTCAACACAAAAGTGATTTTAATATGAAAAGGTTTTTACTGTGGGTTTACTCTACTGTTTTTATCATCTGTTCTGTTTTATTATTTTATTGGTCTTACTCTTCCCCTTTTATATTGGACATGATTTTAAAAATAGGATCTTTTAATATAAATGGAGGTAGGGATAGAACTAAAAGAACACTGATAAAGCAGCTTTTTAAAAGTAAAAACTTAGATATTTTGTTTTTACAAGAAACTCACAGTGACCGGGATAATGAGACAGAATGGAGGAGGTGGTGGGAGGAGGGGGACTGTTTCCTCAGTCATGGCACAAACACCAGTGCTGGGGTGGCAGTCCTGACCTCCAAAAGAATCACACTCACCAACACCCGTTTTAAAGAACTAGAACCAGGTAGAGTTTTAATCATCCAGGCTGAGATCAATGACACAGAGTTCCTGTTCGTGAACGTGTATGCCCCAAACAACGGGGCACAGAGAGCCAACATGTTCAAAAAATTACACCAGGGTCTACAGCAGTTCCACCCCGACTCACTGATGGTTCTAGGTGGGGATTGGAACTGCACTGTGGACTTCACACAGGACAGGAACTCTGAGGAACCTCACCCTCAGTCTGTTGATGTTTTAAAGAGTTTTATCACACAGTATAACCTCGTGGACGTTTGGAGAGAGAGGAACCAGAACGTAAGGCAGTACACGTGGTTAAAGGCATGTGAGAACATGGTCAGTGCTGCCCGTCTGGATCGATTTTATTTAAAATATACAGACAGAAATAAGGTGCGTTCGGTTTTTAACTCTCCGACTGGGTTCTCCGATCATCATCTTATCATGGTTGATGTAATGCTTCATTTTAATGAAAAGCCCTGTTTTTATTGGCGTTTTAATGTGAAGTTTTTACAGAATGAACTGTTCTGCTCTGCTTTTAAAGTTTTATGGACAGAATGGCAGCGGCGTCGCGGTGAATACGAGGACCTGATCTCCTGGTGGGAGATGGGCAAGATACAGATTAAACTGTTCTGCCAGCAGTTCACCCGCCACACCAGCGGCGCCATCAGCAGGACAGTTCAGCAACTTGAGAGGAGTCTGTCACACCTACACACCGAGGTACTCCTCAACAACAGCGAGGACCTGAGGAACAGACTGCACGGACAGAAAAAGGTTTTAAACTCTTTTATGTATGAACAGGCAAAGGGGGCGCTGCTGAGAGCGCATTATACCAGCATCAAGGACATGGACGCTCCCACTGCATATTTTTTTAATTTACAGCGGAATAAGAAACCCCCGAACAGGATGCTGTTTTTAAAACGCGACGATGGAACCGTGACCGCGGACCCCCGCGAGATGAGACGAATGGCTGTGGACTTTTATACTGAACTGTACAGCGCCGACACCTGTGATCCATCCTGCACAGGAGAACTGCTCAGGGATCTCCCGAAGCTCAGAACCGCTCAAGCCGACGCCCTCGACGCCGACCTGCACCTGCGAGAGCTGACCGCCACCGTCTCACAGCTGTCACCCGGACGAGCCCCCGGAATCGACGGCCTGCCGGCGGAGTTCTACAGGCACTTCTGGGACGTGATCGGTGAGGACCTGCTCGAGGTGTTCCGGTTCTCCATCAACGCCGGGAGACTCCCCACCAGCTGCAGCAGAGCGGTTCTGACGCTACTTCCAAAAAAGGGAGACCTGAGTTCTCTGAGGAACTGGAGACCGGTATCACTGTTGTGCACGGACTATAAAATCTTGTCCAAATGTCTGTCCAACAGACTGAAACACCACATGCACACAGTGATCCGGTCCGAGCAGACGTACTGCGTACCTGGACGCACTATAATGGACAACCTGTTCCTCATCCGTGACATCATAGACATCTGCACAACGAGTTCTCAGGACCTGGGTCTGTTCTCCATCGACCAGGAGAAAGCCTTCGACAGGGTGGATCACGGGTACATGTTCCACACCCTCACAGCCTTCGGAGTCGGCAGCACGTTTTTATCCTACATTAAGCTTTTATACTCAGGGGCGTCCATCATTTTAAAAGTAGGTGGAGGACTGAGCAGTCCTCTGATGATGAACAGGGGGATCAGACAGGGCTGTCCCCTCTCTGGACAGCTCTACAGCCTAATGATTGAACCCCTGTTGAACAGACTGAGGACCAAACTTCAGGGACTATCCATCAGAGGACTGCAGGACAGCCTCGTCCTGTCTGCCTATGCCGACGACCTCACTGTTTTTATTAAAGACCAGCAGGACGTTCTCGCACTTACAGACAGTCTTAAGATCTACGAGGGAGCATCGTCCGCCCGGGTAAACTGGAGTAAGTGCGAGACCTTGATTTTAGGACAATGGACAGATAAAAGACCCCCTGTTTTACCTGCAAATCTCCAGTGGGGGTCCGCGGGGTTAAAGTACCTCGGTGTGTTTTTAGGAAAGACTGAATACCAAGACAAGAACTGGGACGGCGTCCTGGAGAAGGTATGTGCCAAGTTGTCTCAATGGACATGGATCCTGCCCCAGTTGTCCTACAGGGGGAGAGTCCTGGTAGTCAACAACCTGGTAGCCTCAATGCTGTGGCACAGACTCACGGTCCTCAACCCTCCAGCCTCACTCATCAGGGAGCTGCAGAGGCGGATCGTGGACTTCTTCTGGTCTGGACAGCACTGGACCCGCGCTGCAGCCCTGTACCTGCCGGTGCAACAGCCGGATAACCACCTTCAGACTCCAGACGGCGCAGAGGCTTCTCTACGGAGACGACCCGGCATGGGCTGGCACCGCCTGTCTACTGCTGCGGAGAACGGAGAACCTGGGCTACGATAAACACCTGTTCCTCCTGAACCTGAGCGAGATGGACTGGTCCAGGACAACTCCGTTCTACCAGTCCGTGCTGAGAGCCTGGAGCTCAACGTTCAACAGCAGCAGAACAGAGGTGAAACCATGCTCCTGCGTGGACGAGGAACCGCTGTTCTGCAACCCGATGATCCAGGCTCCACGGCTGACGTCGAGAAGCCTACAACACCGATTCATACGCGCTGGAATCACCAGAGTCGGAGATCTGAGGGTGGACGGAACCTGGAAGAGCACCGAAGACCTCAGCGCTGAAACCGGCATTCAGTCCACCAGGTTCCTGCAAGCTCTCATCAACGAGGTGGTCTCAGCCCTGCCCTCCTGCTTCAGGGAGATCCTGGGACGGGGACTCGGAGGGACTCATAACAACTACCCATCCCTGTCCATCTCACCGGCAGTGGGAGAAGACCACGATGAGGAGGGAGGGCTCCTGAGGATCAACAGAACCAAAACATCTTTCGAAAAAACACCAAAGAAAGTTCTGTACGGAGTCTGTGTCAAGGTCTCCAACCTCAGAACACTAACTGGACTAAGGGAGACCAAATGGCAGGGGCTGCTGGCACTGGGCTCCTCCCCACGGGGCAGCTGGAGGTCCCTGTACAAACCCCCCATAGAAAAGAGAACCGCCGACCTGCAATGGAGGGTGGTACACGGGGCCGTGGCCACGAACAGACACGTGGCACATATCGATCCAGAGACGGAGAGCAGGTGTTCCTTCTGTGGACTGGAGGAGGACGTGGAACACCTGTTTCTCAGGTGTGACAGGCTCACGGCGCTCCTCGGGACTCTGAGAGACTGGGCCCTTGCTTTTAAAAGACCGTGGTCTGAGGGGGTTTTTATCTTTGGCCCCGAGTACAAGGCCTCACAGAGACAGACTGTCTGTATTTTTAATTACGTGTTGGGACAGGCAAAGATCGCGATCTGGCTCACCAGAAAACACAAACGTCTGGGGTCCGGGTCCCTGGACCCTCTGCACATGTGCGCTACACTCATTAGAGCCAGAATCCGAGTGGAGTTTGCATTTTACAAAATGACGGACAGACTCGAGGAGTTTTTAAAGTTGTGGGCTTTTAATGGTGTTTTATGTCGCGTAGATGACGGAGAACTCATTTTACATTTTTAATGTAAAGTGTGAATTTAACTCTTTTATCACGAATCTATGCTGGTATTTATTTATTTATTTATTTACTTATTTATTAATTTATTTTATCTATTTATTTTTTAGGATATCTTATTTATTGAAAAAATATGGGAAACATTTCTTTTAAAGAGAAAAAAATCCTGTGATTTTTAGTGAAAAAGGGATATCCTTATGATAAAATAAATGTAATTTAAAAGTCAAAGTCTCTCTCTCTGTCTCTCTCTCTCTCTCTCTCTGTCTCTCTCTGTCTCTCTCTCTCTCTCTCTCTCTCTCTGTGTCTCTCTCTCTTTGTCTCTCTCTCTCTCTCTGTCAATTCAATTTCAATTTAAAAGCTTTATTTGATGACAAATTATACATTCGTATTGCACAAAGCTGGTTTACAAAAAAATAGAATAAAAATAAAAATAAAATAGAAAACAATTACAAATTTACAAAATTACAAAAATGTACATAGTATACAAATGGAATGGTATAATATATACATATATATAAATATTTAAATAAAAGTAGAGGTGTGTGTGTGTGTGTGTGTGTGTGTGTGTGGTCACTCTCTGTCCCTCTCCTGGTGGCAGGTGTATGTGTACAGTGCTGCCAGTACACAGCTCTCCCTGTGTTCTCCCAGTAGGTGGGGCAGTTTTTGGGTGGGGGTGAGGGAGGTGCAGTTTTTGGGTGGGGGTGAGGGAGGTGCAGTTTTTGGGTGGGGGTGAGGGAGGTGCAGTTTTTGGGTGGGGGTGAGGGAGGTGCAGTTTTTGGGTGGGGGTGAGGGAGGTGAAGTTGGGGATGATGTGTGTGAGTTTGTTGTAGTATTTTTCTCTGATGTCGGTGTATCTGGTGCATTCGGTGAGGAAGTGCAGCTCTGTCTCGGTTCTGTTCAGGGGACATCGCTGACACACCCTCTTCTCTCGGGGCAGCCAGGTCTGCCGGTGTCGCCCCGTCTCGATGGCCAGCTGATGGGCGCTGAGTCTGTACCTGGTCAGGGCGTGTCTCGGTCCGGGGTCTCGATGGCCAGCTGATGAGCGCTGAGTCTGTACCCGGTCAGGGCGTGTCTCGGTCCGGGGTCTCGATGGTCAGCTGATGAGCGCTGAGTCTGTACCTGGTCAGGGCGTGTCTCGGTCCGGGGTCTCGATGGCCAGCTGATGAGCGCTGAGTCTGTACCCGGTCAGGGCGTGTGTCGGTCCGGGGTCTCGATGGTCAGCTGATGGGCGCTGAGTCTGTACCCGGTCAGGGCGTGTCTCGGTCCGGGGTCTCGATGTCCAGCTGATGAGCGCTGAGTCTGTACCCGGTCAGGGCGTGTGTCGGTCCGGGGTCTCGATGTCCAGCTGATGAGCGCTGAGTCTGTACCTGGTCAGGGCGTGTCTCGGTCCGGGGTCTCGATGGCCAGCTGATGGGCGCTGAGTCTGTACCCGGTCAGGGCGTGTCTCGGTCCGGGGTCTCGATGGTCAGCTGATGGGCGCTGAGTCTGTAGCCGGTCAGGGCGTGTCTCGGTCCGGGGTCTCGATGGTCAGCTGATGGGCGCTGAGTCTGTAGCCGGTCAGGGCGTGTCTCGGTCCGGGGTCTCGATGGTCAGCTGATGGGCGCTGAGTCTGTAGCCGGTCAGGGCGTGTCTCGGTCCGGGGTCAGTCACACGGCTCACATAGGCTGCCGGTGTGTACGGCCGCTTTAGGGTCAGATAACACTCCATTTTACTCTGGGACTGACTTTCAGTTTCCCACTGCTTTAAATAATTATCTTTGAGTGTTTGGGTGATTTGGTTGGTCCGAATCGGGACTGAGACTTGACCCTGACCCTGAGTCTGTGGTGTGTGAGTGTGTGTGAGTGTGTGTGTGGTGCTGCAGTGACTCAGGATCAGTTGGATGAGGGGACTGGTGTGTGTGCTCATCTCTTGGGATTGCAGAGCTTTATAATGATAGGTGTGAGGGTCGCTCTCTTTCAGGTGTTTGTAGAATTTAATTGCCCTTTTTTGTATTTTAATGTTTAGAGGGTAACGGCCTAATTCTGCCCTGCATGCGTTGTTTGTTGTGTGTCTGTGCACCTTTAAGATTATTTTACAGAATTCTGCATGCAGGGTCTCAATTGGATGCTTGTCCCATTTGTTAGGTGGTTGCTGAGTCAGCGGACCCCACACCTCACTGCCATACAGGGCAATCGGTTCAATAACCCCTTCTAATATTTTTAGCCAAATTGGGACTGGAATTTCTACGGGGGTTTGTTGTTTTATGGCGTAGAAAGCTCTGCGTGCTTTTTCTCTCAGTTCATTGACTGCCAGGTTGAGTTTGAAGCTTCCAGAGGAGCTGATGGTGAGGCCGAGGTAGGTGTACTGTTTGGCGTGTTGGATTTGCTGTGTTCCTAATGTGAAGGTGTGCTTTGTTCCCTGAGAGCTGGATCTTTTTTGGAAGGTTAGGATTTTGGTTTTCTTGAGGTTAACTGTCAGGGCCCAGGTCTGACAGTACTGCTGCAGCAGGTCCAGGTTCTGCTGCAGACCCTGAGCGGTGGGGGACAGCAGGACCAGGTCGTCTGCGTACAGCAGGAGTTTCACCTCTGAGTGGTGGAGAGTGAGACCGGGTGCTGGAGAACTCTCTAAGGTGGAGGCGAGTTCGTTGATGTAGATGTTAAATAATGTGGGGCTTAAGCAGCAGCCCTGTCTCACTCCCCGCCTCTGAGAGAGAAAGTCTGTCCTTTTGTTGCCGATTCTAATTCCGCACGTGTTTCCTGTGTACATGGATTTAATCAGATCGTATGATTTACCCCCCACACCACTTTCTAACAGTTTATAAAACAGCCCTTCATGCCAGATTGAATCGAATGCTTTTTTAAAGTCAATAAAACATGCGAATATTTTGGAGTTATTTTGAGTCACATGTTTGTCTATCAGGGTGTGTAGGGTGTAAATGTGATCTGTTGTGCGGTAATTTGGTAGAAAGCCGATTTGACTTTTGCTCTGGACATCGTGTTCCGTAAGGAAGTTCAGTAGCCGTGAGTTAATTATGCTACAGAATAACTTCCCCAGATTACTGTTCACACAGATGCCTCTGTAATTATTAGGGTCGAATTTATCTCCACTTTTATATATCAGAGTTATTAAACCTTGATTCCAGATCTCAGGGAAGGTGCCTACACTCAGAACCAGGTTATATAATTTTAAAATGGCCAGGTGGAATTTATTGCTGGAGTGTTTGATCATTTGGTTGAGGATCCCATCGAGTCCCGGGGCTTTGTTTGGTTTTAGGTGGTTGATTTTCTTTTGGTGTTCCTGATTGGTAATTAAGTGGTCTAAAGGGTTCTGCTGGTCCTTGATGATTTTTTCCAGCTCTATTAGTTTACGGCTGATTTGTTTTTGTTTTGGGTTTGAATTAGGTTCTATGTTTTTGTACAGGGATTGGAAGTGTTCAGTCCAGATTTCTCCATCTTGGATTGCTAGTTCTTCCTTTTTTCTTTTCTTTAGTTTGTTCCAATTTTCCCAGAACTGGTGAGTGTTGATGGACTCCTCGATTATTGTCAGTTGGTTCTGTGCGTGTTGTGCTTTTTTGGATCTGAGTGTACGTTTGTATAGTTTGAGTGTCTCACAGTAAAGGAGTCGTATGTTTGGGTTGTTTGGGTCTCTATGTTTTTGGTTGGATAGTTTTCTAAGTTGTTTCCTTAAATTTTGACATTCTTTATCGAACCATTTTTCATTGTTTACATTTTGGGTATTTGATCTGGTTTTAGGTTTGAGGTTAGCTTTTTCTGCTGATCTTTTAAAGATAAAGTTTAGGTTTTGGGTTGCCAGATTAACTCCTTCTTCACTGTGAGTGTATGTGGTGTCCAGAAAGGTGTCTAAAAGTGATTGAATTTCTTGGTTATTAATTGCGTTCTGGTATTGGTCTGTGCTGTTTTGAGCCCATCTGTAGGGTTTGTGGATGTTGTACAGCTTACTGGGCCGTGTGTGTGTGGTGGTGTTAGAGTCTGTCTTTTTAATGAACACAGTGATTTGGCTGTGATCAGACAGAGGGGTTAGAGGTTTAACAGTGAATGCACTGAGAGAGAAAGGATCTAAATCTGTTATCATGTAATCTACTGTACTGTTCCCAAGAGGTGAGCAAAATGTGTATCTGCCAAACGAGTCCCCTCTTATCCTACCGTTGACGATGTACAGACCCAGACTTCGACAGAGCTGCAGCAGGGCTTTACCGTTTTTGTTGATCGTCGTGTCTGAGTTGTTTCTGGTGGTTAGGGAGGGGTGGTTTGTGAGGACCATGTTGTTGTCGATGTATTGGTCACCGTGGGTCTTGATGATGTCGGGATGAGATCCTGTTCTGGCATTTAAGTCTCCACAGATTAGCACATTTCCCTGGGCCTGGAAATGACACGCCTCTGTTTCGAGCTTGTCGAACATGTCGTCAGAGTAGTATGGCGAGTCTGACGGGGGGATGTACGTAGCACAGAGGTAGAGGTCCTTCTTTGATGTCAGTGCAGACTGTTTTAATTTCAGCCAGATGTGGTATTTATCAGTTTTAAGGATTTCAATTTCCTTATGTAGTTGTGTTTTGTACCATATGATGAGCCCTCCCGAGCCTCTGCCCTGACGCACTGTTTTGTGTTTATGAGAGGGTATTAGGACCTCTCTGTAGTCTCGGGGACAGTGAGTGACCGTGTCAGTTTTGCACCATGTCTCTAGTAAGATTATGATGTCAGTATTTGTGATTTCTTGTGCAAAGTCTGTGCTTATGCTTTTTAGGCCGAAAGCTGACGAGTTTAGTCCTTGGATGTTCCACGTTGTGATAGTGAGTGAGGGCATGTTGTAAAATGTTTATAAGATGTATGAACTCAAAAAAGAAATAGAAATACAGTTAGATATTTACAATATACTATAGATCTGTATATGTTTATGATATACATTATATATGGTATACATCTATATATAGTTGTGCGGGCCGGATTTGTTATTATTATTCATTCATTCATTATCTTCCGCTTTATCCTCTATTAGGGTCGCGGGTGGGGTTCCCCATGCCCATCCAGGGGAGAACGTCTCTGGCGCTGGGCAGATACACCCAGGACAGGGCGCCAATCCATCGCTGGGCACACACTCACTCACTCATACACACTCTATATGGGGCAATTTGGAGAACTCAATTGACTTGATCCATGTTTTTGGACTGTGGGAGGAAACCGGAGAACCCGGAGAAAACCCACGCGGACACAGGGAGAACATGGAAACTCCACCCAGATGGGGATTCGAACCGGGAATCCCTAGTGCTGAGAGGCGAACGTGCTAAACACTAAGCCACCGTGCCGCCCTATTATTATTATTATTATTATTATTATTAATGATTTATTTATTTATTTATTTTTTGAAATATTTTTTAAACCTTTATATGAGTCTGTTGCAGATGTATTGTAGTATTTGTTTGATCTCACCCATGTCATTTGTGTGAGGTGTTCCTTTGAGGGCGTTTAAGTAGCTGCGTCCTGGTTCTGGTGTTGTGGGGAACGGTGGCTGGTGGAGTATCGGGCTGTGTTGTTGTTGGTGGGCTGGTGGTGTTAGCTGGACTGGGGGATTTAGTGGTGTTGTTCCGTGTGGTGCTTGTCTGGCAGGTGGTGGTCTGGCGGGTGGTGGTCTGGTGGGTGCAGGTCTCCTCGGTGTTGGTCTGCCCGGTGGTGGTCTGGCGTGTGCAGGTCTGTCCGGGGGTGGTCTTGTAGGTGTTGATCTGCCCGCCTGTGTTCTGGAAGGTCTAGGGGTCTGTGTTGGTAGGTGATGGTTCCATTGATGAGGTCTTAGGGTCCTCTTTTCAGGGGTGCTGTGGTCGTAGAGATCTGTGGTGGGTGTCCGAGGCCTACTTCTGCCTGTTGCTGTAGCTTTTAGTGTTGTGATGAATTCTCGGATGCTGTGTTTGTGGAGGTGTACGTGGTCGTGGAGGTGGTTTGTTGAGATGTTTATGTGGTGGGCTATGTGCACATTTGGTATGTGGGCACAGCCCCTGCTGATGTCACTATTGACTAGGGCTGCAACTAACGATTATTTTGATAATCGATTAATCGGTCGATTATTTTTTCGATTAATCGATGAATCGGAAAAATAAAAATAAATAAAAAAAATTCCATGTCTTTACATTTAATCATTTAGCAGACACTTTTATCCAAAGATGGATGTTTTTCAGTAAAATTATTCTATAGTATAGTATTATAAATAGTAATTTTATTCAAAATGTTTAAGTTAACATTTCCAGTAATGAATGAAAAGCACAATGAAAGAGAAATAATGTATCATCTAAACATCCCTCACTTAACAACAAAAGTCAACTCCAAATAACACATGATACTCAGTTGCCCTCAGTAATGAACTAAATATTGTCTGTTCTGTAGCCTATTGGGAAAAAAAAATTAACAAATGAACTAATTAACAATCAGCTATTGAAAAAAAAATTAACAAATTAGCCAGTTAACAAAAAAAAATACGTCTTGTGTGAAATTTCAATTGGACACCGGGACATATGGCTGCTTTGCACACCGTGTACAAGGCTTCCCCTGGTTGTCTCGACGCGGTCTGAAAGCGGGGGGGGGGGCGCCGCGCGCGCAGCCGGGACATTTAAAGCCGCGTACTTTTACGCCGTGCGCGTGTGCGCGTCAATCCCGCGTGCTGCTATTGCTCCGCTAAAAACCAGGACATGTCCTCACTTTAAAAAATAAAGCGGGACGCCCGGGACACGACATAACATACGGACGGGAATTCGTATAACGGACGTTAAGACACGTTCTCTATCGCTGTTATTATCCAGTTAACAATCAAACACAGCATGCCGCTGCTCTGCCGGTCTCACAGTGTTACGATTTACTTCAGAACTAAAGACTCTCGGGATGTTGTAGAGATTTATCTGCTGTTCAGCTTCATCCTCATCAGTGTTTATTTCAGGAGCTGTATCATCACCGTGCTGCTGCGCATGTTCGCAGAGCTGCATGTTCCACGTTCTTTAGTTTCAGCGTTGGCTGTGTTTCATTTGTACATTTATCAACTTGTTTTGCAGACTCCACCTCGTTCTGTTTAACCCGCTATTTTTTCCAGCGTTATTGAAGCGCTACAGGTGACGTAAGCGGTTGCGACATCGCGAGTAACGTGGAAATCGCGCGACCCAACGAATCGATCGGGTGCGGTACAGGGCTGTGGTGTTTTAGGTGTTTGTTGTATTGGGTGAGCTGGCTTAGTGGTTAGCACGTTCGCCTCTCAGCGCTAGGGATTCCCGGTTCAAATCCCCATCTGGGTGGAGTTTCCATGTTCTCCCCGTGTCCGCGTGGGTTTCCTCCGGGTTCTCCGGTTTCCTCCCACAGTCCAAAAACATGGATCAAGTTAATTGAGTTCTCTTAAATTGCCCCATATAGAGGTGTGTTTGAGTGTGTGAGTGTGTGCCCAGCGATGGATTGGCGCCCTGTCCTGGGTGTATCTGCCCAGCGCCCGAGATGTTCTCCCCTGGATGGGCATGGGGAACCCCACCGCGACCCTAATAGAGGATGAAGTGGGAGATAATGAATGAATGAATGTATTGGGTGATGTTTTGTTATTAGGGACTGTATGGTGGTGTCCCTGTCGTCCATCTCTTTTCTGAAGTTGGATATTTTTTCGTTGATTATTTGTTTCTGGCTGTCATGCTCATTTTTGGCCTGTGTTTTGTAGGCCTCAAGTTCAGATTTCAGTTTTTGTGTCTCGTTGTAGTTCTTTGATGTCTCTTTTTAGTTCCTGTACCATTGTTTGGAAGTGGTTTTTGATTTGGGTAATCTGTTCCTCTGTGATTGTGTTGCTGTTTTGATTAAGAGACCGTTCCTTTAGCTCGATCAGCTCAGCCTCTAGCACAGACAGACTGTCTCTGAGTTGATGGACAGAGGTCTGAAGGTGCGAGGTCGGTGGTGGGGCTGAGCTATGTTGGGTCTCTGAGGTGTGGAGGTGTGATTCTGGTGGGGGTTCTGAATGGGTCTTCTCCTTTGGGTCTCTGTTGTCTCTCTCTCTCTCTCTCTATCTCTCTCTCTTGCTCTCTCTGCCCCCCTGTGGCAGTATTGACATTAGGAACAGCGGGACGAACCTGCGCTCTCTGGAGAACTTGCACGGTGATCGAAGGGCACCTGAAGATCCCGCTGATGTCCACCACGTGGGCGGAGGACGGCCTGAGCTCCCCGCGGCTGACCGTGGTGACGGACTACCTGCTGCTGTTCCGCGTCTACGGCCTGGAGAGCCTGAGCCGGCTGGTCCCCAACCTGACGGTCCTGCATTAACCTGTTCTTCAACTACGCGCTTGTGAGCTACGAGATGCCGCAGCTGAAGGAGATCGGGCTGCGCGGCCTGACGGACGTGACCCGCGGCGCCGTGCGCGTCGAGAACAACCCCGAGCTCTGCTACCTCTCCACCCTCGACTGCTCGCAGATCCTCCACTCGGTGGAGGACAACTACATCGTGGCCAACGAGAACGAGGGCGAGTGCGGAGACGTGTGTCCCGGCATGACCCGCGGCAAGATGGTCTGCCATCACACCACCATCAACGGGGAGTTCAGCGAGCGCTGCTGGACACAGAGGGACTGCCGAGCGAGCGAGTGAGCGAGTGAGTGACTGAATGAATGAGCGAACAAGTGACTGATTAAATGAGTGAGTGACTGAGCAAGCAAGTGACTGAGTGAGCGATTGACTGAGTGACTGATTAAATGAATGAGTGAGTGAGTGACTGAGTGAGTGAGTGAGCGAGCAAGCAAGTGACTGACTGAGCGAGCGATTGACTGAGTGACTGATTAAATGAATGAGTGAACGAGTGACTGATTGAATAAGTGACAGTGAGTGAGCGAGTGACTGAATGAGTGACTGATTAAATGAGTGAGCGAGCAAGCAAGTGACTGAGTGAGTGAGCGATTGACTGAGTGACTGATTAAATGAATGAGTGAGCGAGTGACAGTGAGTGAGTGAGCGAGCAAGCAAGTGACTGACTGAGCGAGCGATTGACTGAGTGACTGATTAAATGAATGAGTGAACGAGTGACTGAGTGAGTGAGTGAGCGAGCAAGCAAGTGACTGACTGAGCGAGCGATTGACTGAGTGACTGATTAAATGAATGAGTGAACGAGTGACTGATTGAATAAGTGACCGTGAGTGAGCGAGTGACTGAATGAGTGAACAAGTGACTGATTAAATGAGTGAGTGAGCAAGCAAGTGACTGAGTGAGTGAGCGATTGACTGAGTGAGTGAGCGATTGACTGAGTGAGTGAGCGATTGACTGAGTGACTGATTAAATGAATGAGTGAACGAGTGACTGATTGAATAAGTGACAGTGAGTGAGCGAGTGACTGAATGAGTGACTGATTAAATGAGTGAGCGAGCAAGTGACTGACTGAGCGAGCGATTGACTGAGTGACTGATTAAATGAATGAGTGAGTGAGTGACTGATTAAATAAGTGACAGTGAGTGAGCGAGTGACTGAATGAATGAGCGAACAAGTGACTGATTAAATGAGTGAGTGAGCAAGCAAGTTACTGAGTGAGTGAGCGAGTGACTGTGTGACTGATTAAATGAATGAGTGAGCGAGTGACTGAGTGAGCAAGCAAGCAAATTGAGTGAGCGAGCAAGTGACTGAGTGACTAAGTGACAGTGAGTGAGTGAGCGAGTGACTGAATAAATGAGTGAGTGAGTGAGTGACTGAGTGAGCAAGCAAGCAAATTGAGTGAGCGAGCGAGTGACTGAGTGACTAAGTGACAGTGAGTGAGCGAGTGACTGAATAAATGAGTGAGTGAGCGAGCAAGCAAGTTACTGAATGACTGAGTGAGTGAGTGACTTACTGAGTGAGTGAGAGGGAATAGAGTGAATAATGGGTGAACGGGTCGATGGGTGAACATATTTTTAAGTTGGAGGGTGAACTTTAGAACTTGAGTTGGAGGTCTGTCTTTAGATGAATGGATAATAAAACGATGGATGAATGAGTGAAAGGAGGGTTATATGAGGAGTTGATGGAGGTATCAATGTGTTATTGGTTTAATTTTTGGTGGGCATTTTGGAATCGGTGGATGGATGAACATGCTGATGGATGTGGAGGTGAATCATGTGACCAATGAACGTATGAATGTATAATTATAATGTATAATTGTTGGTCCTGTCGCCTAAAAGTTCTTCTGTTTAGTTCTCCATTACTTGTATACGAGGTTCATTCATTCACCCCTCCCCCCAGTCGTCCATCGGTTTGAGTGGGGCGGTCCGGCGGCTCTCATCCGGCGGGTGGCTGAGAACGTTCCCACCGGGGGGGGGGGGGGGGGGGCTGGGGTCACGCCTTCCGAACAGCACGCAGCCGCCTGGTTCCCGTGAGCAAGAGGACGGATCCCGCGGAGCTACGCCACCGTACTGCACTGTAAACGATACCGAGGTCTGCGGCACCACCCTTAATGAGCGCGGAAACGACCCGAACCCGAACCCGAACCCGCGGGCCGGTCATGAATGATGTGTCTGTTATGAATGAAGCAGCCGCAGTGGAGCCTGCTGTTACAAAAGTATGGAGACACCCCTGATTTGGACCCGTCGCCACAGAGGGGGTGGAATCCTCCACCTAGCCGTGCATTCGAAAAGCAGGTCAATAGTTTAGGGAAGGCCTTTGTGTGCAGAATGATCTTTGAGACCATCGTGGTCGACGTCGGTGTGGGACGTCTCTACAGCGGGTTTAACGCAACCTCAGATCCTCCACCCGTGATGATGTCATGCCACAGTGAGGACCTTATGGGGTGGATATATTGGGATGGGAATAAAGTGGCCGCTGAGCGCGTGAGGGGGCGAGTTGCTGTGTTTGTTGTTGTTTGTCGCGGGAACAGGTCGCCCGAGTCCATCGCCTCCTAATGGGATTTATTTTTCGGCTCGCTGTGCCTCTTTCAAATGAGATGCGATTGATGGAGGTGGTGGAGGTGGTGGTGCGGCGGCGGTGGGCGATGATTAAAGACGGACGAGTCGGGTGACTCACTTGTCTCCATTATCTCCGGCCGCGGCCCTAATGAAACTGTTTTGCTCTTTCATCTCGGCAGCACGCCGTCCACGTCCGCCGCAGCACCGCCGCCGTCCGGACGGCGAAGCTCAACCGCCTTAAAATCTCAGTTTAATAAAAAACGATGATGGTTTTCAGTGCAGGTGTCCAGAACAGTTTGGGGAAGGCCCTCTTGGTGGGTTTGTTGTGGGGAATTGTTTTGAGATGAATTGGAACTTCGACTGTGAGGCCGGATTCTCTGGACCCTCTCAAATGGGGGTGTGAGCTGTGTGTTGGGGTTAAATGTGTAGAACGGGACATTGGTGGATGCTGAGGGTGGAGCTGCAGTATGGGGTGTTGTGTGGACCGGATTTCTGTGGAAGTGGACGTTGTTCTAATGTTTACCACCCCACCCCTCTCACCCCCCCCCAGTGCTTCCTGCACTCGGGTGTGTGCGTGGAGGCATGCCCCCCCCCCGGAAACTACACCTTCAAAGGGCGCTGCGTCAGTCTGGCCTTCTGACGGAACCTGCACGCACAGTGCGCCGTGGAGAAACAGGGCCGGGACTGCAGCTCCTACTTCATCCACCAGGGGGCGTGCTTACCCGAGTGCCCATCCGGGTACACCACGGTCAACTCCACGTCGTGAGTTACTGACACACACACACACACACACACACAGGGGGCGCTGTGATGAACCCTGTGCTCACCTTGTAAGTCGCTTTGGATAAAAGTGTCCAATAAATGACCAAATGTAAATGAGTGAGTGCTCTTTATTTAGCCGAGGCCCCCTTCTGGTAGAACTTATTATTACAGCCCAAGCAATTACACACACACTCTGTATACTCATTATATACACATTTTAATAAACAAGTGTGTTTGTGTGTATAGGTTGATGAGCACGCCTTGCAAAGGAATGTGTCCTAAAGTGTGTATGGGACTGAAGACGGTGGACTCTGTGATGGCGGCGCAGGCTTTGCGGGGGTGCACGCTCCTCAACGGCAGCCTCTTCATTAACATCAGAGGAGGATGTACGTGATAATTATTCAAACTTGTACCGGGTTAAGGGTCTCGCTCGAGGACCCACACTGGTAACTTCAGTGGACCTGGGATTTGAACCAACAACCTTCAGATTAACAGCCCAACGCCCTGACCACTGAGCTACCATGTCCACTCCAGAGGCCGGCGTCTCCCGGCAGTTTAGTCGTGTTTGAACTACTTTAGGTGTAGACTGTGAAACCCTGTCTGTGGGTCTGTGACGACAAGCGGTGTTTGTAGATAACATCACCACGGAACTGGATGCCAGTCTGGGGCAGCTGGAGGAGATCACGGGCTACCTGACGGTGCGCCAGTCCTACGCTCTGGTCTCGCTGTCCTTCCTCTGGAAGCTGAATGTCATCCGTGGCGAGGTTCAGGAAGTGGGGTGAGGCTGGTCCTGCGGCGTCGGTGCCGGCGTTCCCGTCAGAACCCCGTCGTAATGAAGGTGCCTTCTTTGTCCATTAGAAACTATTCGTTCTACGTGCTGGACAACCAGAACCTGTGCCTGCTGTGGGACTGGTCCAAGCACAACCTGAGCATCGCGCAGGGCCGCATGTTCCTCCACCACAACTCCAAACTGTGCATGAGGGAGATCCGCCGGATGGAGGAGATCACGGGGACCAAGAGCCGGCAGGTGGAGAACGACATCTCTATCAAGAACAACGGCGACCAGACCTCGTGTGAGTAACGTCGCCGTGGCGACCGCATCATCACGCCACGGTACGGGGGGCGTCGGTCACATGGTCCTAAAGAACCCTGTGTCTCGTGTTTTCATCTCCAGATGAGAACCAAATTCTGAGGTTCACCCCCGTTCACACTCACTATGAGAAGATCCTGTTGCGTGGGAACCGTCCTGGCCGCCGGATTTCCGGGACCTGCTGGGGTTCATGGGTCTGTATAAGGAAGCGTATGTACGGGGGGGGGGGGGGGGGGGGGGGTAGCTGATGATGTGTGTCTCACCTGTTTGTTTTGTCAACTTAAACACATACAACAAAACAGATGGCGCCCTCTGATGGTGAGGTTTATGGGATGATATGATGATCTTTGAACTGGGCGGGGCTGGAATGCTCAAATAATAGCTACTGATGTCATAATATTATTGTATTGATTTATTTTTTGCTTTAGTTATTTTGAGCATGATAATAATGACTGGTAATAGGGGTGGTGGTGATTATGATGTGGTGGTGGTAATGAGGGTTGTGGTGATTGTGGTTGTGGTGATGAGGGTGGTGATTGTGGTGGTGGTGATGAGGGTGGTGATGGGCACAGTAGCTCAGTAGTTAGGGTGTTGGGCTATCAACTTGAAGGTTGGGGTTCAAATCCCAGGTCCACTGAAGTTACCAGTGTGGGTCCTTCAGCAAGACCCTTAACCCTCATTGCTCCAGGGATGTTGTGATGAACCCTGTGCTCACCTTGTAAGTCGCTTTGGATAAAAGCCTCTGCTAAATAACCAAATGTAATGTAAATGTAATGGTGATGGTGATTGTAGTGGTAATTAGGGTTGTGATGAGGGTGGTGATTGTGATGAGGGTGGTGATTGTGATGAGGGTGATGGTGATTGTGATGGTAATGAGGGTTGTGGTGATTGTGGTGGTGATGAGGGTGGTGGTAGTGATTGTGGTGGTAATGAGGGTTGTGGTGATTATGGTGGTGGTGGTGATTGTGGTGGTAATGAGGGTTGTGGTGATGATGAGGGTGGTGGTGGTGGTGATTGTGGTGGTAATGAGGGTTGTGGTGTTGGTGATTGTGGTGGTGACTGTGGTGTTGGTGATTGTGTTGAGGGTGGTTGGTGATTGTGGTGGTGACTGTGGTGTTGGTGATTGTGTTGGTGATTGTGGTGGTAATGAGGGTTGTGGTGTTGGTGATTGTGGTGGTGACTGTGGTGTTGGTGATTGTGTTGAGGGTGGTTGGTGATTGTGTTGGTGGTGTTGGTGATTGTGGTGGTAATGAGGGTTGTGGTGTTGGTGATTGTGGTGGTGACTGTGGTGTTGGTGATTGTGTTGGTGATTGTGGTGTTGGTGATTGTGTGGAGGGTGGTTGGTGATTGTGTTGGTGTTGGTGATTGTGGTGGTGACTGTGGTGTTGGTGATTGTGGTGGTAATGAGGGTTGTGGTGATTATGGTGGTGGTGGTAATTGTGGTGGTAATGAGGGTTGTGGTGATGATGAGGGTGGTGGTGGTGGTGATTGTGGTGGTAATGAGGGTTGTGGTGTTGGTGATTGTGGTGGTGACTGTGGTGTTGGTGATTGTGTTGAGGGTGGTTGGTGATTGTGGTGGTGACTGTGGTGTTGGTGATTGTGTTGGTAATGAGGGTTGTGGTGTTGGTGATTGTGGTGGTGACTGTGGTGTTGGTGATTGTGGTGGTGACTGTGGTGTTGGTGATTGTGTTGGTGATTGTGGTGTTGGTGATTGTGTTGAGGGTGGTTGGTGATTGTGTTGGTGATTGTGGTGGTGACTGTGGTGTTGGTGATTGTGTTGGTGATTGTGGTGTTGGTGATTGTGTTGAGGGTGGTTGGTGATTGTGTTGGTGGTGTTGGTGATTGTGGTGGTGACTGTGGTGTTGGTGATTGTGTTGGTGGTGTTGGTGATTGTGGTGGTAATGAGGGTTGTGGTGTTGGTGATTGTGGTGGTGACTGTGGTGTTGGTGATTGTGGTGTTGGTGATTGTGTTGAGGGTGGTTGGTGATTGTGTTGGTGGTGTTGGTGATTGTGGTGGTGACTGTGGTGTTGGTTATTGTGGTGTTGGTGATTGTGTTGGTGCTTTATCTCTTTATAATATTTGAGTTATGAAACAGATCATGATTTTTCAGCAAATGAAACCTTTGGGGATGAACAATGACTTCATGTTAATGTCAATAATTTGTTGGTCCTCAGGAGAAGGTAGTGAGTCTCTGTCTAAAGTAAATATATGAAATCCCTTACTAAAATCTATAAAATATTGCTAAACTTCACTTATAAAGCATCTATAGCAGGGGTGCCCAATACTTCGTTTGCAGGGGTGTCGGGTAGATCGCGATGGAGATTTAAAAAAAAAAAAAAAAAAAAAAAAAAAAGCGCATCAGCTTTTTTACAGCACAGTATCTGAAGCACTTATACACGCGTGTACACATTTTCACACAAACAATGTAAGTCATTCTGAATCGCTCGATCTCTATCGCTGTGGAAGCGAGCAGCCCCCCACCTCTCTCACTTTTCACAAAACCGTCACGTGGCCACGCCTCCGTGTCTGAATCCGAAGCGCTGCCTCGCGAATCATCTACATTAGATTTAAATTACACTAGATAGTTTCTGTTTGTGTTTTTGCACTTTATTTGACTGACAAGATGAGTGAAGGACTTCACTCCAAAAGAACTAAAATGTACCACTTTCATTTAGAGTGGGAGGAGGAATATTTTTTTTTACAATGTCAAACTCAAAATGCATTTGCTTGATTTGCCAAGTAGTCATTGCGCTTCCATTGTGTTTGGTCAATTGGGTGTTCTAAAACCAAGTTTTCTCTGTGCTATTTGCTGGAATGTGTTTCATAAAAGAGCAATTTCTGTGAAAATCTGAAGCATCAGGGTATATTTGTATGTACTGTATATATGTTTAACGTGCAAGTAATCCAACAGTAATTTTGACCAGGGGTGCCTAAACTTTATGCCTTTGTATAGTCCAAACAGTCATTAAGCTCTTTCAAACTCTCCTGATCATAATTTACCTTTAAGGTGGTGTGCACAGTGGAATTTAGTTTCCTTGCTTTCTTAAGATGTGTTATTTCAATTAGCTGTGAGAGAGCAATTTCCATCAGTGCTGCCTCTCACCACAACGTCACCTCGTGCTGCTTTCCGTCAGCATCCAATATGAGGTCCCGGGCGGGAACTGACCCATCCCTTGTTTCAATCATCCGGATTGAATTCAGCTAAGAAAAAAAACGTAATAGTGTTAAATATAAACTGTATAAATAAACTATACACATGCATTAACATTTTTTAACAATACTCACACTGATTATTACTCCAGTGACACTGAAGTAATCCCCACTGGAATCAAGTGGCCCAGAGGCGGGGTGGATGATGTGGTGGCATTTTTCTTTTATAGCCACAGGAATTTGAAGATCAGATATTTTGAATACCACTGTGGTGGCATTAAAAAATAAACTTTTGTGGCCGTATTTATGAGTGACGTAAGAATTTTTTATAATATATGAGCAACTTTTCAATCCTTCCACAGTCTTCGTTTTATAGATGGGCAACAATAATTTGCTGCCCATCACTTAAAGCACAGGTGGCAATTAATTTTTTGTTTTTTGCTACCACCACACCATTCACCATTTCAAATTGTTCTGCCCTGGTCATCAGTCTGACTGCAAGACACTTTACTTTGAGTGGGGCAGGTTTCTTGTAGGACATGCCAACAGTGCTGCCCTTTCCAGTTCTGCCTTTAAACGTGCAGAGGACGCTACAGACATTACATTTACATACATTTACATTTAGTCATTTAGCAAATGAGAACACCACAAGTCAGAAGCCATGGAGAAAACCAACTATACTGTAAGTTCATCAACCCGATTGTTATTCGCAGCTGCGCCCCCCCCCCCCTTTTTTTTTTTTTTTTTTTTTTTTTTTTTTTTTTTTATAGCAGGTATTTGGTAAATAGATGTGTCTTAAGTAGTTTCTTAAAACTGTTTAGAGATTCTGCCTTACGGACAGAGTTGGGAAGATCGTTCCACCATTTTGCAGTGGTGAACGCCACAGAGTGAGAATTAGCTCTTCGGTGAGGTGGAATCGCCAGGCGACAATCATCACTGGAGCGAAGTGAACGAGTCGGAGTGTTCCGACTCCAGACGATGCTTTAGAGCTTCCAGAACTTTCTCTGGACTTCTTAGACCTCCTAGAGGATGTAGCTGATATACTATCTCCAGGGCTAACTCCCTCATTGAACTTGCTTGCTTCTTCTCTACATTGGGCAACAGCTTCAAACCATGCATTGACCTCAGCAATGAACTCACGAAATGATGTAGCTTTGGGCTTAAACCAACTCTGCTGATCCGTTTTCATTTCGTCTTCAGACATAACCTGGTGTAAAAGTCCCTGTACAGAAGTGTGAAGGTTGCAAAACTCTCCAAACAACTGGTTAAACTATATGCAACTTGGTTTTTACCACATCCACATTGCTATCATCCTCCATTAACTAAAGCATTTCATTCTTCTTTCCAGTTAGCTGACTTAGCTTAGCCCTAGCACTTGTTTGTCTCTGTAAAGCATCCTCCAGAGCTTTCGCTGCAGGTTTTACTTTTTTCCACTGGAGCTGAATCATCAGCCATAGATTAGTTTATTAGCTTTCCACCTGTTAGCCTAGCTGCCACAGTAAAGGTGCACTTAATTCAACTTTTCTTCCTCTGTATCCACCTGCACAGTGTGACGAAGCAGCTTTTCTTACTAATGTAGAGGCAATTTCGTTAGTCAGGGTGAAGCAATGGCGCCATGTCGTTCAGTCCGATAATTATTCATCTTTCCACTCCACTGGGTGATTTAAGTGAAAAAACAAACTTTATTTCCACGTTTCCACAAGTACAATTATCAAACAAAACGCTGGACACGGTAAGAAAACCATGTGCTTCCACAGCTGAAGATTTCCCAATCACTCCCCCCCCCCCCCCCCCCCCACTCACAAATTTACCGCCTTTCCCCCAAAATAGCCTTTCTTTTAAAGAGACAGTACGCATTTAAACTGATACTGCAGTACCACACAATGAACACATAAGAAATCTTATTTACCTAAATATTACACAAACTAACATTGTCTAATTCAATAAAACATCTTATACAAATAACCACACAAAATGAAATTACTGGTAAATAAACATAATGAACAGCTTTGATTAGTTTCAGTACTTGGCCCATACAACTTTCACTCACCTCTCAGGTTTAGTTCTGTCTTCTTCCACACAGAGACTCATTTTGAAGATTGTTTGACCTCGTAAATGTTAAAGCAGCATCCTGAAGACAAATCTAGAGAACTACTGCTGAATTCAAATGGAGCTGCACGCCTTCTCTCCTGCACTTTATCAGATTTAATGTAGAAACTACATACAGCTAACCGTCACATTAATAACTCTCACAATCCAAATGTTAGTGTCCTACTAAATATTAATATGATAGTTTACATGATTGAACACGGATTGTTATCTTATACATAGAACAGAAGTCGATGATAATAGAGCTATACCTTTATCCACCGAAACGAACTCCTTTATATTCTTTTTCACAAAAACCAGATGCAGGAGATTTGCAGATTATGGTAAACAATCTATCTGATTGGCTGCAGTCGAAAATGATTGGCATTTAACCCGCCCACCGTGATCCCATCCATGCTGATGTCCAAGTTCAACCATCTGGGTATCTGCACATCACTCTGCAAGTGGATTTCAGACTTCCTGACTAACAGACCCCAGTCTGTTAAATTGGGCAACCTCATTTCATCAGTCATCACCCTGAACACTGGCGTTCCACAAGGCTGTGTTTTGAGCCCGATTCCGTACTCCCTCTTCACCCACGACTTTGTGCCTGTTTATGGATCAAACACCATAGTCAAGTTTGCAGACGACACCATGGTGATAGGCCTGATCAGACACAACGATGAGACGGCCTACAGGGACGAAGTACAGCGTCTGTCCTCATGGTGCCACGAAAACAACCTGGCACTCAACACACACAAAACAAAGGAGATCATTATGGACTTCAGGAAGACCAGGAGCCAAGCTCACACCCCCATCTACATCAGTGGAGCCGCAGTGGATCAGGTGTCCAGCTTCAAGTTCCTCGGTCTTCACATCACTAATGATCTCACTTGGTCCTTGAACTCCTCCGTCCTTATCAAAAAGGCATAGCAGTGCCTTTATTGTCTTCAGAGTCTCAAGAAAGCTCACCTGTCTCCCAGGATCCTGGTGAGCCTCTACCGCTGTACCATTGAGAGCATATTCACCAACTGCATCTCTGTATGGTATGGCAGTTGCTGGGCTGCAGACTGTAAAGCACTCTAGCGGTGCAAAGTGCTCCAGCGCAGCGCATCATAGGCACCAAGTTA
>JAFMOC010001137.1:0-37772 GCA_019802505.1 Corydoras sp. C115 | reverse complement strand
CTTGAACAATGATTTTGGTCTGTGGGAGGAAACCGGAGAACCCGGAGGAAACCCACGCGGGGAGAACATGGAAACTCGTCCCTAGTGCTGAGAGGCGGACATGCTAACCACTAAGCCACCGTGCCGCCATGTACACATATTGTAATTCAAATACATTTTGTACATTGTACATTCAAATATATTCAGTATTTGCTCAATGCTTGCTACCAGAAACTTGACAGTGCCTCTTCTGACACAAATGAGCCACATTTGCTTTAAGTGAGTGGAGTGAGTGGAGTGATGGACTGGAGATGGGCATCGGTCAGTCTGGATCTGTGCTTGGATTTATTACATTTTACAGTTAAGAGTTTTTTCACACACATATGTACTTTTTTCCATGTCAACTTTTCTTTTATTTTTGAGAGTTTCGAAAGTGACATTTTTGCTAACAAAATGTTTTTGCTGGGAATGGTGAGCGCATACGTAGCATAGTGTCACATCCACGTTACCTTCTGTACCTGCTATTCCCCATCCTGCCACTGGTGGTGCTCGGAGTTCTTCTCCAGAGTTCTAAACTTTCTGTTTATCTCTCTATCTTCGCTGTTCGGTTGGGTTGGCTGTTTGCATCTGATCTTCGGTAATGCGTCCCTTGCTACCTTCTGTTCTATGGATTACCGCTCTGGAGAGTTTCACTCGGTTTCCCGAGTGTCAGCGATCATCTTCATCGCGGCGTTACACCATGAGTACGTTTACTGAGCGCTGTTCTCAATAAACCAGTTATAGAATGTTGTGCTGTAACATGGGCACTATGCTTAAGGTATGCGTTGCAGGAGGACGAATAAAGGTGTGACACACGAGAGATGTACGATACATGTGGAAGAGTAAAGCGATTCGGAGTTCCTATTACTTCACGAGTCTGTGTCTTTCATTAGCACCAGAGACACATCTACACCAGCGACACATCTACACCAGCGACTGTTATACTGTTCATCGACTCCGGCTTCGTTTCTGAGTACAACCCGTTACACACAGAGACGTACAGCTTACGAGTGGGTGGGGCTTACGCAGCTGGCGCTAATCACCAGGCAACGCAGCATACGCAAAAAAATTAAGACATCACACAAACACCACATTACAAATTAAGATAAAATATAAACATAATAATATATAAATAATTAAACCAAATTGCGGGCCAGATTATAATTATAATTTTTATTTTTATTTTTTAATGCTTATTTTGTTAACCCTTGAGGGGCCAAAAAAGACTGCGGGCCACATCCGGCCTGTGGGCCGGCACTTTGAGACCCCTGTTTTAGACAGTTATGTTTACTGCAACAATGCCCCCTGCTGTAGAACGATTGGCCAGGAGCTACCTTTGACGTCCTGCTGTGGTTTACATTGGATCTGCAGGTAAACCACATGAGAGAGTGGAGAAAAATGTAATCTTGATGTCAGAATCTGAGAATAGATAAACAAATATGAGCTTATTAATGCATGCTTTTTTGGTAAATTGCATCTTTTATACACTCTAGATGTTGCCAGAGGTCATGAATTAATTATTGCTTTTATTAATTATTGTATTTTCTTTCATTTATTTTATAGGAAAAAACTCCAAGTCCTGTCATGTGGTTTTGAACCTCCTATTATTATCTTCATTAATCAGAAAAAGGGATGTGATGTGTTGGCCAAGTCTCTGGAAAAAATGGGGGTATGGTTTTTGATAATCTTCATTTATAGCAGTTAACAAATAATTAATAATATTAATTAACTTTGTTAATTATCTGTAAAGTTTTGCCCCTACAATCTTAAGATATAAAACTTCTAAGAATACAACATAAGTGTTTTAAGTTTTATATTTTTGTCGTATTTGCCAATTAAAAAAAATAAATATATCAAAATTTTATGTCCTTGTGTCTGTTTTTCAGTACAATGCTTGTACTTTGCATGGTGTTAAAGGACAAGAGCAGAGAGAGTTTGGACTGTCCAACTTGAAGGCTGGAGCCAAGGACATCTTGGCCTATGATGTTGCAGTAATGATGTTGATCATTATGATGTTGATGTAACAGATGTTGCAGGAAGAGGCATTGACATTCAGAATGTTTCGATTGTCATCAACTATGACATGGCCAAAAATATTAAGGGTAAGCTATTTTGTATTCGTTTGTATTTTCACTCTGGGTTTAACCTTAAAAATGTTATTTAAAACCATTGCCTTTTAATTTAGTTATCTTATTCAAATACGCCAGACAAGTGGAAGATAATGGTGGATGGATGGATGGATTATTCAAATATGACATATTGACTTATCACAATATACAACCTGAAACAGTATTATGCTAAGAGTGAGACCTGTGTTATTTTTGCTTGGTTATGGGGTATCGCAAGGGCTGAAGTGGACCCAAAGACAATGGGAACATGCTATATTGACAGACAAGTTGATGATTCTATTTCCATTACATAAAGTATCTAAGATACTAAATTTCACTCCATATCATTCACCACTAGTAAATGGTGGAATGATCTTCCCAACTCAGTCCACAGTGCTGGGACATTCAGCATTTTCAAGTACCAAAAAAGAAAATAAACTTGAGATGTTCTCTCATTGTAAGTCACTTTTTGGTCTGGAGACATACTTTTCCAATCCATTACCTTTAAATTCAGCTTACTTTGTGGTATGTTTTGAGTTGATATCCTGTTAGAAAACTGCAATATGTCTTAGTTTTCGAAGGATCTGGCTGTGCTTCAAATTGTTATGAATAGCTTTGCAAGACACAGTTATGTTGGTACTCCTCAGCAGGGCACCACACATGCTGGACATCTTGAGTTTATGGCTCAAGTAATCTAGTCATTTGGACTGCTTCTCTTCATCAGGTTGTTTGTGGGCTTTCTTATGCCCCAGGTTCAGGAGAGGATTTGGCAGATACTGTCAGGTTAGGAGGGTTGGGCCCCTCCTCCCTGCCTCCCGTGTATCGGTTTTCGGCCGTTCCAGGCAGTGTTTCGTGTGGTATTGTAATTTTCTATATATTGCAATTATCTATATTTCTCTTTGGGCTCATCTCGCCCCGCATCCAGCGGCTTTTCCGCCGGTTGCTATTTTAAGGTGCTTTACCGATTACTACACGTTTCGTCGGGTAGTCAGCGGCGTTCGCGCTATCGGTGTTATTTTGGTTTATTTTCTATTTGCGTTTCCTCCAGCGGTGTTCCCCCTGCGCTTTAGCGAATAAAGCTTGTTGTGTTTGCTTACCTGGTCACCTGGCTCTATCTACTCTCCACCACACTGCGCTGTACCGCCATTTTCCGGTCAGCACGCCACGAGCGCTGACAGAATGCTGACCTCAGAACAACAGTAGCAGAGTCCAGGATTCCTCCTCCGGGTAAGCGATCTCTTGCATTGTATTCCTGCGCGATTGCGTCCCCCCGGCTTTCGTCCCGGGTTTGTTTTTCTTTGTTTATTAGCGCGAGCAACGTTAGCGGCCGTGCTAACCGCGTTTAGCCGCGTTCCCCGGCTTTCGTCCCGGGTTTCTTTTTTTTTTCACTATCGGCAGCTGCGTTAGCTTCGGCGCTAACCGCGATTAGCCCCATCTTTCGGCTGTTCGCGGTCTTAGCTCCGGCGCGGGCCCGCTTCGGTAGTGTTTTTTCTGCAGCAGCATTCGGCTTGTTAGATCGGCGTTAGCCACGCCATTTAGCCACATTTTGGGCTGCAGCATTTGGCTTTTTAGATCGGCGTTAGCCACACCACTAGCCATGTTTTTCATTGCTGCACCTGGCTATTTAGTTTGTCGTTAGCCATGCCGTTAGCAGCGTTTTTTGTTGCTGCATTTGGCTATTTGAATCGGCGTTAGCCACGCCATTAGCCGCTTCCTCCAGCTGCAGCACCGGCTGTCATAACTCGGCATTAGCCCTGCCTTTAGCCGAGTCCCCGGCTGCAGCAGTAAGGCTGATTAACTCGGCACTAGCCATGCCAGTAGTTGCCCCGTCTGTGGCGATTGGCTTTCTTAGCCTGGCGCCGGCCACGCCGTTTAGTTCTAGCCGCAGTATTCGCTCCTCGGAGGTTGGAGCGAGGAGGGGCATTGATTGGGTCCCGGAGTATGGGGAGTATTGTCCTCCCTCTCTCGGCTTCGGTCAAGCTCCCGGCACCCTGCGACAGGGTGGCGTTAAAGCCACTGCCGTATATTATCGGCTGTCGCAGGGTGTTTGATATGGTCACCAGTCGGGGGCTTTCGGACCGAGAGAGGGTGTTATTCTACCTCTCCCGTCTCCTGGGTCCTGCGCTGAGGTGGGCCGAGGGCCTAGTGGCCACCGGGGACGTCTGTCTCACCTCAGCAAGCCGTTTCGAGTCGGCATTCTTAGCCCGGTTTGCCCCGGGTTCAGATGCCGGCTCCATGGGTGAGCACCTGGACACGGTGAAGAGGCAGGTGCGATCCGGGGCGTGGGTCGAAGTCCCGGTGTCACCTTGCGTTGTTGCCGCCTCGCGCCGCACCTCGCGCCGAACCTCGCGCCGCGTCGCCTCGCACTGCACTTTGTGTGGCTGCTTCTCACGACGCGTTGGATGAGGCTTCTCCTCAACGCGTGTTTCCTCGCGGGTCTCCCCGCGATTCCCCTCGCTTTGCCCCTCTCAGCCCTCCGCGTGTCGCTTCCCGCGGTTCCACTTGTGGTTCCCCTTGCACGGTCTCTCGTGCTGCGTCTCCTGACGTTCCGGTGGAGACTTCTCCTCCACACTGTTTCCTCGCAATGTTCCCCGTGATTCCCCTCGCACAGCCCCTCGCGTAGCCTCTCGCAGCCCTCCGCGCGCCGCTTCCTGTGATTCCGCTCGCGATTCTCCTCGCGCGGCTTCTCGTGCTGCTTCTGGCTGCGCTCCGGGTGACACGCTGCGCCCCAACGCGTCCCTCTCGTTTCCCCTCGCGGTTCTTCCCGGGTTGCTCCCCGCGATTCCCCTCGCGTCGCCTCCCGCGTTGCCCCGCGCGCTGCCCCTCGCACTACGCCTCGCGAGGCTCAGGGTGACGCTCCGCTTTCGCCTCCACGCATTTTGTCTCGCGTGGCTCCTAGTGGAGCCCCTCGTATTTCGCCTCGCGATGCGTCCGGCTCTTCACCTTGCGATGCCCCGCATAGTACTCCACGGGGTTCTCCGCAGGGCATGCCGTCCGGGGGCAGTTTTGTATACGGTCGGGGTTCTGGCTCTGTCTCGGTAAACCAGGACCATATAATGCACAGTGTGGAAAAAGTACTGGCTCTCCCTCTGTGTTTCCAGGTGGCTGAGAGAGAGGAGACTGGAGGTCGAGGCGTGGGGCTTAGCGCATTCCCTAGAGGGCAGTCGAGTGGCCTGGTGAGGAGGCATTGGAGTCCTGTGGTCCCCACACAGGATAGGATGACCCCTGCTCCTGACAATAAGACCGCCGCGCTGGACTATGTGCCTTGTATTGTGGACGACCCGTTCTCCGTCCAGGACCCTTTGCCACGCACTCAGAACAAAGAGACCACCGGACCAAGGACTTTAGAGGCGGACAAGTTCGCATGGGACCCTGGGCCGGCTGCCCTAATCATGGACCCACTCGGAGTCACTGTTGCGTCCACGCGGGTCAGTTTGGCATCCACTCGGGTCACTAGTGCGTCCACTTGGGACAATTCTGCGGTCACTCGGGTCACATGTACGTTCACTCGGGCCGGTTTTGCGTCCACTCGGGTCACTTCGGCGTTAACTCGGGTCACTTGTGCGTTCACTCGGGCCGGTTTTGCGTCCACTCGGGTCACTTGTGCGTTCACTCGGGTCACTTGTGCGTTCGCTCGGGTCAATCGTGTGTCCACTCGGGTCAATCTTGTGTCCTCTCGGTTCCCCCCGGCTGTCGCGTGTGCTTCGGTCTCCGTTCCGGAACTGGTTTCTCGGGTTTCCAGGGGGTCTCCTTCCCCACTCGCACCCAAGGGGTCTCGCCCCCCTCGCACACTCCTAGGGCCGCATCGCCGTTCCATGCCCAAGAGGCCACGACGTCGCCGCCCGCACAAAAGGTCGCGCCACCTCCGCCGGGTCAAGGGGTCACGTCCTTCTCGGACTCACAAGGGGTCATGGCGTTCCCATACCCTCAGATGTGTAGACCCCCCTCGTGCTCTCCAGGGGCCAGGTCCTCCGCGCACGCACCAAGGGTCACGGCGCCCCCGCAGACTTAAGGGGTCCCATCACCCTCGTGCCCACAGTACGGCTAGGCACCACCGCCTACACAAGGGTCTACTTCCCATTACAGGGTTTTCACAGGGTTTTCATACCCTTCGGGCCTCACAACGGCCCTACCTTTTCAAGGAGTCACGTGCCCCTTGTCAATACACAAGGGCACGACGTCCTCACCTTCACACGGTGTCACGGGGCCGCCGCACCCTTCGCCACGGCGCCCCCGCACTCTCTAGGGGTCTCCACACTACCTTCGAGCCCCCTTGTTTTCCGTTTCACGGCCCCGGGTGCCTTTGCCCCCCGGTTGTTTTTGGGGGGGCGATATGTCAGGTTAGGAGGGTTGGGCCCCTCCTCCCTGCCCCCCGTGTATCGGTTTTCGGCCGTTCCAGGCTTCTGTAGGTAGGACCCACCCCCTTGGGTAGGGATTGGGTCCTACCTGATCACGTGCGGCCTACTGACTGCATTTAAGGCATCCCGGCTGAGCAGTCAGTAGGTCAGCATTGAGTTAGTTTGAGCTTTGGCTCAACGTCACATCAGGTGTTTAGTGTGGTATTGTAATTTTCTATATATTGCAATTATCTATATTTCTCTTTGGGCTCATCTCGCCCTGCATCCAGCGGCTTTTCCGCCGGTTGCTATTTTAAGGTGCTTCACCGATTACTACACGTTTCGTCGGGTAGTCAGCGGCGTTCCCGCTATCGGTGTTGGTTGGTTGGTTGGTTGGTTTATTTTCTATTCGCGTTTTCTCCAGCGGCGTTCCCGCTGCACTTTAGCGAATAAAGCCTGTTGTGTTCGCTTACCTGGTCACCTGGCTCTATCTACTCTCCACCACACCGCGCTGTACCGCCATTTTCCAGTCAGCACGCCCCGAGCACTGACAGATACAGTTTCTGAGTTGTTGATTTTTAATTGTTTGGTGAGAAACCAGACAGACATTGTTCTATCAGGATTCTCTAAACAGAGTTTATTCTCTTACAGTTTTTAATATACATACAGCAACCCCATTCCATTAATAAACACAAGCATTTCTAATAAAAACGAATTTGAATGGCAACAGTTAGGATGAGAATGCACTCAAATATGGCATTGTTTACCATAATAAGACTATGAATGCAGTTCAATATTTCACAAGACTTTAATAAACCATGTAACTGCTCTTGAAACATTGGGCGTTTGATATTAGTCATTTAATTTACTTTAAACTTCTATTCAGTTATTAATGCTAAGTTGATGAAATTGTCAGGATAGCGAAGAGACAGTGTACAGTTCATTGTGGAGTGGACAGTGACAACCACAACAAGGTACCAACCCACTCAACAAATATGGCCATCGAACCAAATGTCAGAGAATCCACCATTGGTCTAACACCAACAATACATTTGTCCAAGATCAAACAGTGGTTTACCAGTATGGGTTCCACTTAATGCACATGCTCAGTGTTATATCAATAAGTTGGCTTTAGAATGTAGATAGATGAGTGCTGCCAACGTTCCTGCAAAGGTTAAAGAGGTAGAGGATCAACTGTTGTTCCAGAAGAAGGCTTCTTTTCAAGATGATGCACATAAAACCCGCAAACAGTTGAAGACAAGCAGAATAAGAACTTGGGTTACTGGAACCATGTCCTGATGAGACAACACAAACTTATTTGACATGGGCAGTTGAATTAGAGCTTGCGCCTGAAGTTGGGGGTAGTAAAGTGGGATGTTCCTTGCTATGTGTATTCCAATTTTTTCAAGTATCAAATTGGCTGCAAATATTTAGTAAGCTTTAACAAAGTTTTGGAAACTACCTTCTCCGATGTGAGTGGTTAGTTAGATATCAGTAATTTCTTAATTTTATTTGTTCCATTTAAGATATTTAATTATGACTTGGATTTAGAAATTGTAAATTTTGGTCATTTTTAAGCAGTTAAACTAGTTTTAATATGATTCATACAACTGATTACATTTTTGAAGACTGCGGTAAACAATTTGACAACATGATTGTAATAATGGATTTTCTTTTCTATATTCTATTATATGAAGACTACATCCATCGTATTGGCCGATCTGGTCGTGCTGGTAAGAGTGGTGTGGCCATGACCTTCCTGACCAAAGAAGACTATTCTGTCTTCTATGATTGAAGCAGGCTATCTTGGAGAGTCCTGAGTCTACATGTCCACCTGGTGGTTTTCACATGAAAACCAATTGCTGTTTGATCAGATTACTTGATAAATAAATTTTTGCAATACTAACATAAGTTGTCATGTTTATTTATTTTTAATAGGAAACATTATGTACATCAGAGACTGTTATTAGGGTGACCATATTTTCATATTTAACAATCTATCGCTGGGCACACACTCGCACAGACATACACACTCTAAATGGGGCAATTTGGAGAACTCAATTGACTTGATCCATTTTTTTGCAGTGGGAGGAAACTGGAGAACCAAGAGGAAACCCACGCGGACAACATGGAAACTCCACCCGGATGGGGATTCGAACCGGGAATCCCTAGTGCTGAGAGGCGAACGTGCTAACCACTAAGCCACCGTGCCACCCTAGTATTATATATAGTAATTTTATTCAAAATGTTTAAGTTAACATTTCCTGTAATGAATGAAAACACAATAAAATAAATAATGTATAATCTAAACATCCCTCACTTAACAACCAAAGTCAACTCCAAATAACACATGATGCTCAGTTGGGCGTGGTAGCTCAGTGGTTGGGGTGTTGGACTATCAATCTGAAGGTTGACGGTTCAAATCCCAGGTCCACTGAAGTTACCAATGTGGGTCCTTGAGCAAGACACTTAACCCTCATTGGGATGCCTCCAGGGATGTTGTGATGAACCCTGTGCTCACCTTGTAAGTCGCTTTGGATAAAAGCGTCCAATAAATGACGAAATGTAAATGTATTTGCCCCCAGTAATAAACTAAATATTGTCTGTTCTGTTGCCTATGGGAAAAAAAAATTAACAAATGAACTAATTAACAATCAGCTATAAATTAACAAATTAGCCAATTAACAACAAAATACCTCTTGTGTGAAATGTCAATTGGACACCGAGACATATTTGCCTGCTTTGCACATTGTGCACAAGGCTTCCCATTTGTCTCGACCTGGTCTGAAAGCGGGGAAACTCTTTTGTAAATCATCAGTAAACATACACTTGCGGTTTGGCATGTTGCTTGCGGACTGACACGCAGCTCCGTGCGCAGGGCCGTAGTGCCTGTACATTTGATGATCCAATGAAGGTCATTTTTAAACCAGCACATTACCTCACTTTAAAAAAAAAATAAATATGTGAAATATGGACATATCCTGGGAAATACGGACGTTTGGTCACCCTACTGTTATAATCAAACCATAACATAATCTTATAGCTAATGAAAAATTTTTTTTACTTAAAACGTCAGTATTATGGAAGTAATTAGGATGCACACAAATGAGGAATGCAATCAAAAATGTATTTTTTTAAAATGCTATTGGGTTTAATTCTTCAGATTTGATAGATTTTAAATTTTTCTTACGTTATTGCACATGAACATGATTCATTTACACTTTCTGCAGTTTACACCCTCCAAAGTACTATTTAATTAGTTTGTCTCTACCATGCCAACTCACTCGTGGGTGATTTTAATTCATTTGGCAAAGGAAAACAACGATTTTAGATAAAAATTTGTAATAATGTTGTTACACTTTTGTGTTTAACAGTATAGTACACTAATATAATAACTAATATTGCTAATATATACCTTTGTACATATTAGGAAAAAATAGAATAATACAAAAAAAGCAGACATGTATTTAATACATTTTCAATTAATTTAATACTTTTAAACAATAGATCCAGAATTTCTCCAGAGTAGTGTTTATATGTTTATATGAGCGTGGTAGCTCAAGCTGAATGTTGTTACCAATGTGGGACCCTTAACCCTCATTGCTCCAGGGATGCAGTGATTATCCCTGTGCTCACATTGTAAGTCCCTTTGGATAAAAGCGTCTGCCAAATGTAAATGTTTAAAATTTATAAAGCTAATTATTTCAGTCAAAAATTGCAAGATTTTAGATATAAAATCCTGCATGATATCCAATTAATGATTCTACAAAGTTTAAAGTAACAAGATGATCATTTTCCTACTACATATAAAGAAAACCATACCATTATGCCGCCGCTCAATTTTTAACAAGAACAAAAATGTTATTGATCCTATTAACCATAAATAATACCACATACTAAAGCTTTGAACACAGCTTCTGTTAGTGTAAGGTGTGTTCGTGTAAGGTCTTGTTATTCCTTGTTAAATCGACCTTTTATTTAAAACAAGATATTTAGACACATGGCTTTAAACAAAAAATATAAAAACAATTTAGACTTATGTGAACTTTCATGTAACCCTTTGAAATTGCATTACGTGTCCGCATTAGCCATGCTTAGGAACCAATCATTTTAGATCACATATTTAACAATTTGAACTATGGGTTTGATGTAGGTTGATGTCTGACTGGTGTATCTTTATATATATATATATATATATATATATATATATATATATATATATATATATATATAAAGATACACCAGTCAGATACACCAGTTACAACCACAAACATAAATATATTTCACTGGAATTTAATGTGAAAGACCAACACAAAGTGGTATACAATTGTGAAGTGGAAGGAAAATTATACATGAATCAACATTTTTTTTACAAATAAAAAACTGAAAAGTGCGACGTGCAAAAGTATTCAGCCCCCTTTTCCCTGAGTGCAACCAATTGCATTCAGAAGTTGCCTGATGAGTGCTAATGACTCAAAAGGGTCCACCTGTGTGTAATCTAATCTCAGTACAAATACAGCTGCTCCGTGACGGCCTCAGATGTTGGTTAAGAGAATATTGGGGAGCAAACAGCATCATGAAGTCCAAAGAACACACCAGACAGGTTAGGAATATGGTTTTGGAGAAGTTTAAAGAAGGCTTAGGTTATAAAAAGATTTCCAAAGCTTTGAACATCTCACGGAGCACTGTTCAATCCATCATCCAGAAATGGAAAGAGTATGGCACCACAGTAAACCTGCCAAGACAAGGCCGTCCACCTAAACTTACAGGCCGAACAAGGAGATCACTGATCAGAGAGGCAGCCAAGAGGCCCATGGTGACTCTGGATGAAATACAGAGAGCCACAGCTCAGGTGGGGGAAACTGTCCACAGGACAACAATTAGTCGTGCACTACACAAATGTGGTCTTTATGGAAGAGTGGCAAGGAGAAAGCCATTGTTAAAAGAAAACCATAAGAAGTCCCGTTTGCAGTTTGCCAGAAGCCATGTTGAGGACACAGCAAACATGTGGAAGAAGGTGCTTTGGTCAGACGACACCAAAATTGAACTTTTTGGCCACAATGCAAAACGCTATGTGTGGCGGAGAAATAACACTGCACATCACTCTGAAAACACCATCCCCACTGTCAAATATGGTGGTGGCAGCATCATGCTCTGGGGGTGCTTCTCTTCAGCAGGGACCGGGAAGTTGGTCAAAGTTGATGGGAAGATGGATGGAGCCAAATACAGGGCAATCTTGGAAGAAAACCTGTTGGAGTCAGCAAAAGATTTGAGACTGGGGCGGAGGTTCACCTTCCAGCAGGACAACGACCCTAAACATAAAGCCAGAGCTACAATGGAGTGGTTTAAAAAAAAAAGAATATTCATGTGTTAGAATGGCCCAGTCAAAGTCCAGACCTAAACCCAATTGAGAATTTGTGGCAAGATCTCAAAACTGCTGTTCACAAACGCTCTCCATCCAATCTGACTGAGCTTGAGCTGTTTTGCAAGGAGGAATGGGCAAGAATTTCAGTCACTAGATGTGCAAAGCTGGTGGAGACATACCCTAAAAGACTTGCAGCTGTAATTGCAGCAAAAGGTGGCTCCACAAAGTATTGACTCAGGGGGGCTGAATACTTTTGCACGTCGCACTTTTCAGTTTTTTATTTGTAAAATAAAAATGTTGATTCATGTATAATTTTCCTTCCACTTCACAATTGTATACCACTTTGTGTTGGTCTTTCACATTAAATTCCAGTGAAATATATTTATGTTTGTGGTTGTAATGTGACAAAATATGGAAAAGTTCAAGGGGTATGAATACTTTTGCAACCCACTGTATATATATTTATTTATTAGACAAATTTTGTAATTGCTGTGAAACATAACTGAAAGGCAGTGAATATTTGATTATTTAATAAGAAATTATGCTAATATGATTAAACTTTCTAGTCATAGACTATAATACTGCATTTTGAATTGTATTCAAATACCAATACTATTAGTCAATTACAAACATTCTATAGTTTGCAAGGAAATGCACAAATTACTAACATTACATAACATTACATAAAATTACTTTTTGTATAGAAAAATAAATTCATGTTTACAATTACTTTTGTAACTAAATGTACATTTTCCTTTAATTTACCTACATTTACATTTACATTACATTTAGTCATTTTATCCAAAGCGATTGACAAATGAGAACATTACAAGTCAGCAACTGTACTGTAAAATCATCAAACCTGATTGTTATTACCTAGCAGTGGTTCCAAAGATTCATCCACCAAAATTCACCTTTACATTTAGCAGACGCTTTTATCCAAAGCGACTTACAAGGTGAGCACAGGGTTAAACACAACATCCCTGGAGCAATGAGGGTTAAGGGTCTTGCTCAAGGAACCACATTGGTAACTTCAGTGGACCTGGGATTTGAACCCACAACCTTCAGATTGATAGCCCAACACCCTTTATAATATCATTTTTTATGATAGAAGAGTTTGTAATATGTATATATGACAATTAAAAGTCTGTGAAAAACAGTTATTACAAAATTGCACTTACTTCAAAGTCCACAAAGATTCATAACCATAATAAAAAAATCCAAATTAAATATTTATATAAACAAGATAAACCATAAATCATAATTCTATGTTCGTGAACATTATAATACATGTGATATAAAAAGAAGGATTTGTCGTTTACAGTGTGTGATTTAAATAATATTGTTCCTTGTCAACATTTTATATTTATTAATATTAATAAAAAGTCATTTTTGGGAGGAGGTCTAAAAGTTACAGCATCATGAACATCACAAATCATAAAAGGAATCTATAATATTAGGTGACATAATGTGACATGGTTTCTGCACAGCACCTTCTCCCCAGTATCCAAAACCGATCTAATGGCAGGCACACCCCGTTATTCGCTTTACGATTTATTTATTATGCAACTGACGTAAATATAACACAAAAAGCCATAAAAGCACCGTCATTATCTCAAGAAAACAAGATTTGTTATCTCGTGATGACGACTTAAAAAAACACATAACAAATAACACACGAGTCCACTTCTCTGGACTTTCGAAAAAGGAATGCTTTTGAATCCATAAAAATGCTTTTGCCTTTTTGTCAAACCAAAATTTGACAGGTGCAAAAGTATGGGTACCCTTATCATTTTATTGATTTGAATACTCCTACCTACTTTTTACTGACTTACTGAAGCACAAAATTGGTTTGGTAACCCCATTGAGCTTTGAACTCCATAGCCAGGTGTATCCAATCATACATTCATTCATTATCTCCCGCTTTATCCTCTATTAAGGTCACGGTGGGGTTCCCCATGCCCATCCAGGGGAGAAAGTTTCGGGCGCTGGGCAGATACACCCAGGACAGGGTGCCAATCTATCGCTGGGCACACACTCACTCACACAGACACACTCTACAGTTGTGATCAAATTTATTCAACCCCAATGCTGCGAAGGGTTTTATGGAATTCAGTGGACATTTGTAATTGTGTTCATAATGAAATCTTACAAGGACTTGTTAAAGAACTAAATGCAACTAAGATAGCATCAATTGTTTTTGTCATAAAGTATTAAATGGCCTTTTTGTGATTTCTTCATTGACACAATTATTCAACCCCTTTACAACTACCACTCATAAGAACAGAGGTTCATTCCAGTGTTTTCAATCAGGTATTGAAAACACCTGTGGATGTCAACGAGCAGCAATCAAGCATGATAAGCACCAATTAGGCAGATTTAAAAGGACTGTGATACTCAGCTCCTTCTAGACATCTACTGGTGTGTTTACAAGCATGGTGAAGGCAAGAGAATGGTCCCAGAAGACAAGAGAAGAGGTTATTGCTCTTCACAAGAATGGCAATGGATATAAAAAGATTGCGAAGTTGTTAAATATTCCAAGAGACACTATCGGAAGTATCATTCGCAAGTTCAAGTTAAAGGGCACAGTGGAAACGTTACCTGGTCGTGGCAGAAAGAAGATCCTGACCGCGACTGCTGTGCGCTACCTGAAGCGTAATGTGGAGAAAAATCCCCGTGTGACTGCTAAGGAACTGAAAAAAGACCTGTCAGATGTGGGCACTGAAGTTTCAGCTCAGACAATAAGGCGCGCACTGCATAACGAAGACCTCCATGCCAGAACTCCCAGGCGCACCCCCTTGCTGACTCCAAAGAACAAGAAAAGTCGACTGCAGTATGCCAAAAGTCATGTGGACAAGCCACAAAGGTTTTGGGACAGTGTACTGTGGTCAGATGAAACTAAATTAGAACTGTTTGGGACAATGGACCAGCGCTATGTTTGGAGGAGGAAGAACCAGGCTTATGAACAAAAGAACACCTTGCCTACTGTGAAGCATGGCGGGGGGTCAATTATGCTTTGGGGCTGTTTTTGCTTCTAATGGTACAGGAAAGCTTCAACGTGTGCAGGGTACCATGAATTCCCTTCAGTACCAGGAGATCTTGGAGGAAAATGTGATGGAGTCAGTCACAAACCTGCGGCTTGGGAGACGTTGGACTTTCCAACAGGACAATGATCCGAAGCACACATCCAAGTCCACTAGAGCATGGTTGAACATGAAAGGCTGGAACATTCTAGAGTGGCCATCGCAATCACCAGACTTAAATCCAATTGAGAACCTCTGGTGGGACCTAAAGAAGGCAGTTGCAGTGCGCAAGCCTAAGAATGTGACTTAACTGGAGGCTTTTGCCCATGAAGAATGGGCTAAGATACCCATAGGTCGCTGCAAGACACTTGCTATGCTTCACGCTTGAAAGCTGTCATAACTGGAAAAGGATGTTGTACTAAGTACTAAAAAATAATGTCACTAGGGGGTTGAATAAAACTGATAATGATGTGAGCACAGTAAAGACATTTGTGGTTATTCCATCATAAATATTATGTTATATTTGTCTAATTTATAAGTGCCTCTTTGATATAATTGTAAATAAGATGACTGAAATGATCCAAATCAATGTCAAACTGGCCAAAACACTTTATTTCAGTGGGGGTTGAATAAATTTGATCACAACTGTATATGGGGCAATTTGGAGAATTCAATTAACCTTGATCCATGTTTTTGTACTCTGGGAGGAAACCGGAGAACCCGTAGGAAATCCACGCGGATACAGGGAGAACATGGAAACTCCACCCTGATGGGGATTCGAACCGGGAATCCCTAGCGCTGAGAGGCGAACATGCTAACCTCTAAGCCACCGTGCTTATGGTGTGAACAGTGAGAACGGCGAATGGTGAGAACAGTCAAGGACAATCCACAGATCACCTCCAAAGAGCTGCAGCATCATCTTGCTGCAGATGGTGTCACTGTGCATTGGTCAACAATACAGCGCACTTTGCACAAGGAGAAGCTGTATGGGAGAGTGATGCGAAAGAAGCCGTTTCTGCAAGCACTCCACAAACAGAGTCGCCTGAGGTATGCAAAGGCACATTTGGACAAGGCAGATTCATTTTGGAAGAAGGTTCTATGGACTGATGAAACAAAGATTGAGTTGTTTGGTCATACAAAAAAGACGTTATGCATGGCGTCAAAAAAACACAGCGTTCCAAGAAAAAGACTTGCTACCCACTGTAAAATTTGGTGGAGGTTCCATCATGCTTTGGGGCTGTGTGGCCAATGCCGGCACCGGGAATCTTGTTAAAATTGAGGGTCGCATGGATTCCACTCAGTATCAGCAGATTCTTGAGAATAATGTTCAAGAATCAGTGACGAAGTTGAAGTTACGCCGGGGATGGATATTTCAGCAAGGCAATGATCCAAAACACCACTCCAAATCTACTCAGGCATTCATGCTGAGGAACAATTACAATGTTCTGGAATGGCCATCCCAGTCCCCAGACCTGAATATCATTGAACAGCTGTGGGATGATTTGAAGCGGGCTGTCCATGCTCGGCAACCATCAAACTTAACTGAACTGAAATTGTTTTGTAAAGAGGAATGGTCAAAAATACCTTCAGCCAGGATCCAGGAACTGATTAAAAGCTGCAAGAAGCGACCAGGGGCTGTTATTTTTGCAAAAGGGGGATCTACTAAATATTAATGTCACTTTTCTGTTGAGGTGCCCATACTTTTGCACCTGTCAAATTTTGGTTTAATGCATATTGCACATTCTCTGTTAGTACAATAAACCTAATTTCAATCCTGAAATATTAATGTGTCCATCAGTTATTAGATAAATCAAACTGAAATGGCTGTTGCAAACACCCAAATATTTAGAACTAAAAATGATTAAGATTAATAGGGGTGCCCAAACGTTTGCATATGACTGTATATGGCCTACAGTAGGTGTGAGTAAACTGTCTGGTCAATCTGCTGCTACTTAGTTGAACACAACAGATAAAATGGTTTCCTCGAATCAAACAGAAGAGTTAAATATACAGATGATGTAAGACGTAGGCGGCTTTTGTGTTCGGTTTCAGTTTGTCTGTATATGCAACATGTCGGCCAAATGATTAATTTGGATGACTTGCGTTTATCCAAAGTGACTTACAAATGAGAACATCACAAGTCACTAGAGAAAACCAGCTACACTGTAGAATTATATGTAGCATAGTGTGAAAAAAAATACTAAATTACACAAAATTGTGTAGCTGTAATATGTTACCTAATCCCCATCAGTCCTACACTCAAAAAAATGATTTACGGCCCTCAAGTTTAACCAAACATTTTACATAAAACATATTTAATTATCTAAAATTTATACTTTATTTATTTTCTGAAATTTTAAGACAAGTGGGCAACCTCTCAGTTACAGTAAGTATTGGTAATCTCATGGTATTTTTCAAATATAATTATCTAAATCACACCTAAACACTCTCTCTTTTTTTTAGGTATATAAATGTGGGAATGTAAAGTGTGCGGTACATCTGTGACCAGTAGGTATGAAATATTAAAGCATTTTAAGCTAAAACATGGTCATTATGGGAACAGGTTTAGGTATCCTTGTGTATACAGTAATTGTCCTTGTACTTTTAAATTATGGAGTAATCTTTTAAGCCACATATACTGTTCACACAGTACTCAAGTATGTCAAAAACCAGTGCATATAGCCACATTTTCATGTCAGTTGTGTGCATGCAATGAGCTTTCAAATGAAAGAGAGTACTTCAGTCATGTTAATGAACATTTAAGGAGACAAGAAACAGTGACATGTATGTTTAAAGGATGTGAGTTTAAAACATTATCCTAATTGAAATTTTGGATGTCATCATTTTAGCTTAAAATACTTTATATCATACCTACTGGTCACTGATATGCCACAAACTTTATATTCCCACATTCACATTCACCTACCTTTTTTTAATTGCAGTGTAACAACATCTGTGTCAGACGAGACTGTGTGCTGAAAAGCCTTTGCGTTTACCTGAACGAGAACGTTGACAGCCTTGTCAAAGAGTACATGGTTAGTAGATATTTCACTGTGTAACGTTGTTTGTGTGCATTTTCTATTGTCAAGAAAGGTTTCTTCTACTTTCTTCTGTTCATCTTAGAACTGCAACAGTGAGGATACTGAGGGGGAGATTGCACGAACTGTAATGGGGCTTTATGTAATCCGCAAAGATGGCGCTGATGCTGTGGAGTAGCCTGAGGATGTTGGAGTGGTTATTGAGGGTACTGAGCTGCTGTGCAACCTGGGAAGCATTTCGTTTGGCTGTGCCATCCTGTTGGGACTGATTTATTCACTTAACTTGAGCTTACCCAATGTATGCTGTTCTGTGTCTTTATTAGCTAGTTTTAGGACTGAATTGTTAAGTACAGCTGGTGCTTGGGTGGCCCAGGAGGTTATTACTTTTTTTTCAATGATTATTATGGTTATTATTATTATACAAGTATTAGGGGCAGGGAAGTGACTAGAAAAGAAAAATTCTAAATGTATGTTTTGGACTTTTAAATGCTCAATGTGAAACTTAAAAATAAATGTTTTTGAATTTAACTTTTTGTCCTCGAGTGCATTTTGACAAGTAATTTTTATTTGAATATAGCAAGTAGTAATAACTCGTTTGCAATAAATAAGGTTTATGAAAAAGACCTGCATAAATCCCACAAGTATATAAAATTATAGGTTATTTAATTTATTCATACTTATTGAATGTGATTTTGAAACATAAACTTTAAAGCTATTTTTTACATTGTATTTATGTATTAAAATTGAATGGAAAATTGACATGTAATTGAAATACATAAATTTTAACTCTCGGGCTTAAATATTTTTTTGAGTGTATAGAGTGCAGTCCTCACTCATATTTCGTCAAAAAAATTCAATTGTGAAGCTTGATTATTAATCACCACCATTGTGTACAAGTTGTATGTATTTATAAAGCACATTTAAACACTGCTTAAGATAATTAAACCAAAATATAAAGTAACACAGGTTCTCCATCACTGTCATTATCCAGTTAACAACCAAAAAAAGCATAAAGCATGCTCTGCTGGTCTCACATTAAGTGTACATTGATTCACTTCAAAATTAAAGAAACTTGGGATATTGTAGTGATTTACTCTGCTGTTGAGCTCCTTCATCCTCATCGGTGACTCCAGCATGTTTAGTTTCAGGTGGTGCACCATCAGCGTGGTGCGCCGTGGAGGTCAATTCATTGTTGCAGAGCTCGCATGTTACATGTTCTTTTGTTGTGTGAAGCATGACGTGCTCCTGCAGTTTTGATTATTTAATCAAAAGGGAAGCTTTTTTTTCCCCTACGTTGGCCGTGTTTCATTTGTACGATTTAACAACTTATTTAGCAGATTCCGCCTCGTTCTGTTCAACCTGCTATTTTTTTCCCAGAGTTGATTAAGCGCTGCAGGTGATGTAAGTGGTTACGACATTGCAAGTAATCGTGCGACCCAATGAATCTATAACGAAATTCGTTATCGACACTTTTCGTAATCGATTTTATTGATTTTATCGATTTGTTGTTGCAGCCCTAGTCATTCAGCCAGTTTATTTAGAAGATTTCACATAAATGTGTAATTTTCTGCACTTTTTTTTGATAAGGTTGTCACAGCAAGAGCTCTCATCACAGCTCCTGCCTCTGATGCTGCTCTTACCCTGGCTGTGTTTTATACATTTAAGATGGTGACTCTGTGGCTCCTTAGAAGATGTTGTGGGCCTTATAAAGCCTTCGTGTATCCCCATGTTATGCTGTGCCTCTTCCTCCTCACTTTTATAAAGAGTTTTTTTCCCCTGTATAGGGCAGCATGTTTTAACCATTATCAACAACAATCTGTTCAAAAGTGTTGCTCATTGTTCTTGAGCATTTTAAATACGCTGTAGTGCAGCTCCTGCTTAAATATAACTGGTCTTGTTCACATGGTTTCCCAAGGCCACTTTCCAAGCTTTTTCCAAGGTTTCTCAATCTGTTTTTAAAACTCTGCATAGTACAGAGTAGGGCTGTATTCAACTTAGGTTTTTCATAGTCGAATCTGATTCGTCAGATTTTCCCTATAGTCGACTGATAGTCGAATCAGTTAAAATTTCACCACAAGATGGCGCTATAAGCATGTTTTTTTTAAAAGATTTTTTTTTATATTTTACATGTTTTTCTAGAGCACCGTAAATGGGTTAAAGCGCACACATCATTAAAAAAATATATATTAACAGAAATTAGGATGTGTAACAATCACCTGCGGCACCTGTCCCTCGTTTGGTTTCTGATTATCTCACTTGGGTGATTGGTTGGGTTAGTGCACGTCTTTAATTTGTGGTTACCTTACCCGATGTTGCTTTGTTCGTTTACTTTGTTCTGTTGGTGCTTCGGCACCACTTTTTTAATAAATTCTAGTTTTGGATTTTATCCCGGTGTTCCAGTTTTTCTCCATCAGCATTTCTGCCACGGTGTGTTATTGCGCATTCGTTCCGCGCAGGTCGCACTCTGTTTAGACCGGCTGACGCTGTGGCTTACGTGTAGCCGGATCCCGGGAGACGCTCATGCGCGAGCGGTGTTCGCGATTTCCCCGCGGAGCCGCTCATCTCCGGGGAAAGACGGACATTTGTGACAGGATGATTTTATTTGACAAAAGGCTATATATATAACGAAAACAAAGACATTTCATGTAAAAACTAATGCTTAGCAGCAGCCATGGGCACCCCCATGTGATCAAAATGGTACATTCGACTATGAGGTTCATAGTCGACTACGGTTCTCCGAATCGAATCGTCGAATCAGCGAATATTGCAGCTCACCCCTAGTACAGAGTCTGTGTTGATTAAGATTTAAAATGATCTCCTCCTGGCCAATGATGGGTAATCATGTGATCCTTCTGCTGTTGATCTAACTGCAGCCTTTGACACAGTGAATCACAAAATTGTAACTTCTAGGTTGCACAGTGGGCATTTATGTGTGTGTGATTTACGCATGTAACTGCTTACATCACCTGCAGTGCAAAAAAAAAAAAAACATGGCCGATGCAGAAACACAACTTCGGCTTAAATCATTAAAAGTGTGGGAGCACTTCATGCTTCACACAACTAAAGAGCGTGTAACATGTAAACTTTGCAAAAATGATTTGAACTGCACGGAGAACCACGGTGATGATACACCACCTGAAACTAAACATGTTGGAGCCACCGATAAGAATGAAGGAGCTCAACAGCAGAGTACATCATCACAATATCCTGAGTTCCTTCGGTTTAGAAATGAATAAACGTAATGGTGCATTTATGTAGCGGTATCATGAAGCAAAAATTTTAAAAGAATAATAAACATTTTTACAATGAGAGGTAAATGGAATGCTTCAGTCTTTTTCCTCCCACTGTCACTGATGACCGGCAGGCCTTGGCGATCAACAGTTATTTGTTCTGTCAGCCGGAGTTCAACCGATTTAAGTTTGTGTAAGGAGCAGAATGGGATGCATTTGTACCTGCTGTGTCCATAGACTTTTTGGTGTGGCAGGCCACAGAGTTGGCACACATGATGACCAGATTTTTAGGGTCATGCGAATCCTTAGCATCTTGCTCCTTAAGCTGTCATTTTTAAAAGTCCTATAATGTGGTCTTGGTTTTTGGGCCTATTGTTTGTGATTTTATTGCCATTCAGAGACAGGCTGTCCTGCAATGGTGGTGCAGAATGTTTCGTCATTGAGATATCCATGGCCAAACTCTAACCACCTGGGCTTGCTGCATTGGCAGCCCACTGTTTCCTTGAATAGAACGAGCTCCTCAGTGTTTTCAAACAATATACTGTCTTCCTCCTTTGACTCTGGAACACTCAGGCACAGCTGTGGAAGGACCTGAGTCAAATAGCACAGAGAGCTTTTGTTAATGAACATTTTAGTCTAAAGATAAAGATAAAGCCAAAAAACAAACCTATATATGTGATGCATCACCTGGCTCAAATGAGGCCTGTGGGCAGCTGGTTGCTAACAAAGACCCGTGCTTCTGAGAGGCAGTCAAGCCGGTCGATGGACGGCTGCTTTGTTTCTGCCATGAAGATCTCTGTTCTCTGTCACCACATGACTGACAAGAGAACCAAAAACACAAGACAGTAAATTAACTCAAATGAGGAAACTAAAGGAGAACTAAGCAGTTAATTTACTAAAACCCAAATGAAATGAATGAGCACATAGATAGATATATATTGTTGAGATTTACTCATTAGCATCATTTGCTGTACTTGTTTAAGTTGATTAAGTTAATTAAAGCAGTGTCAAGTCTCTTAGCAGACTGATATCCCTAATAATTCTCACTGTTCTTATTTGTCTCTCCCATACACCTCCCATATCACTGGATAATGGGACATTCAATACAAACTCACAAAAATGTTTAGTCAACTGCTCATTGTTCAAATCCTTCATTGTGTTCATAAACCCCATTTTAGCTCCAACAAAGTTGGTTCCCTTATCATGCCTCGGTTGTTTCACATTTCCCCAGATTGCATTAAATGTGCGCAATGCATGCATGAATGCATCTGTGGTAAGGTGATCAATTATTTCAATATGTATGGCTCTTGAAAACATGCAAGTAAATAGAAGGCCATATTTCCATCCTTTCTTCAGGCAAATCTGCCAATTAGGGTCTTGTGTGTTCCTTCTACACCTTCTACATGCTATACACTTGTAGATATGTGAGGCAACTGCATTACTACCTCCAGTGACCCATGTTCCATTGGATCACAATTCATTCATAGTTGTTCCTCTCCCTTGGTGATGTGCCTTTTCGTAATAGTGCTTAATAAATAAAGAAGATATAAAGTAAGACCTGATTTTGGCATTATGCTTGACATGTGGGTGAAGGCTTAATATTGTCAGACATCCTCCTCTAAGCACTCCATTTTCATTTAAAAATGGACTTAATGTGTAGAGTTTGTTTCCTTTGTCTTTTAGTTTTACTTCACTGTAATCCTTTATACTATTAATTTCATTGCTGAATGGTTCCTTTTGAACTAACTTGATAATGAAAAGTTATGCTTCTTTTCTTTCTTCAACACTTTCCGTTAGTTTTAATTTCAAACTCTTGCATGTTTAGCAAAGAGTTTTAGACAAGCATTAGCTTTAACAGCTCTTCTCCAATCAGAAAATTTTCAGGTTGTCTAACAGTGTCCTGTCCTCTACATTTGTTTTTAGTACTTGATGCTAAGTCTTTTGAAGTTCTGGATTGTTGTCATTGACCTCTCCCACCTTACCATCTCCCAATGGTAGTTTTCAGTTTCATTAAAATTTTGGCCCACTGAACCAATTTGACGTTATTAGCTGATCTGCTGTTAGACTTCTAAATGCATGATTAGGGTTGTTTTCAGAATGCCTTTGCTTGGGATCGGTAACACACTTGATTCTTTGGATTCTGTTGTCTACAAAAACAAAATGTGTGGCGTCGTTATTTATATATCCCATAACAACCTTTGTGTTACACATATACATTCACGCCCCGCTGCTCCGCTCTCCTCTCCACACACACCCACTTCCAGACCTATACGTTCACGCCCCGCTGCTCCTCTCTCGGCTCTTCACACACCCACATCCACACCTGTCAGGCGCAGAGCTTTTTGGTTGACTTCAGTTTGCGTGCTTCTCAGTTTCCCCGTGGCGCTCCTTGCTTTGATCGTGCTGACTTGCTACCTCTTTCTAGGAACACTCTCCTTGTGTGATGTAAGAACATCGGGGATTCCGCATCTTACGCCCCGGCGTCCTCAGCGTTCCTCGCCACTCGCTCACCAGCTTGGACGTGAGCCGCTACCGCTGGTGAAGTCCTCACCTGTATATTATTGCATGTATACATTTAAGTTGTTGGGGCTATCTCCCCTTTATTCCCAGCTGGAGGAAATACAACTTTATTTTGTTTTCACGAAGCACGCTTCCCTCAGTTCCTCCGGCAACGGGTCGCTTAAACTTGACACTTTGAGTCTGTCCAGAAATATTCTTGCAGATGATCTATTTTAAGCTTTTTTCAGAGCATGGCACTTGTTCTTGCTGCTTTGATGGACATCTTCATTGTTGTTAATGACTCTAAGATAAGTATACTCACCATAAGCTGTGACACTGGCATCTGAGAAGTGGTGGAGCTTTTATTGTTGTAAGATCTGCTTTTCACCAAGAACAAAAGGTGCTACAACAACTCAACAACTAACACCAACACCATAAAAAGGCACAGATTTATTAATAAAATAAAAATATATGAAACATGTAACAAGTTTCAAAATCTATAGAACTGCAATACTGACTTCAATACATGCCAAACCAGGACTCATGGACATAAAAATATACCTTGAAAATATTACTCTAAAATCACTGCCGAAACCCATGGAATTATCAGTAGTCTAAGGGATTTATTGTCACACCTTCTTCTGTTCATCTTCTTCTGTTGGTGACCGGCATTGTCCTCTAATTTGTCTGAGGTTTTAATAAATTAACCACTCATTGTTCCCAGTCCCTGTTTCTCGTTTCCTTCCCCGCCCTCTCTTCCATTTTAGTCCCGTCTCAGCTTCTATCTTTGCACTGGTTTATGGCGCTCACTGTTGTGTTTTTTGCTCTAGTTGGATTGACTCTGCTCCATTTTGGACTTCTGCCTTTTTATCTCTCAGCGTCCGTCGGTGATCACGTTCATCGCAGGTGTGCTGCATTATTCTATGTTTGAGTTTTCGGTAGTTTTTGTTAGCATTTCCTCACGTCAGCGATCGCTTTTATCGCAAGTTATAATTAAAGCTTTGAGATTTTTTTTGGATTCAAATTAAATTGAATGCTTTAAATGGATGATGCTGTGTGAGTGTTATTGGCACAGAACACACAGAATTTTCCTAAAAATTCCAAAGGGTTGTCAAGACTACAGCATTTCCTCAGTGTTCTAGAACACATGTGATGTCATTAGGTTGTTAAGACTACAGCATTTCTGTTATACTTCTATTCTATTATTGTAGAACACCTGCAGAGTTTTTATTGAGCTCTGCATGATTAGTGAAGAGCTTACATTTTTTGGAGATAATATGGAGAGAAATATCTGTAACGAGCTGCGTGAGCAGGGCATGCACTGTGATGTAATTATCAGATCAGACGGCATCGACTTTAGAGCTTATCATGTGTGGGTGTAGCCAGTATTTCAGGTGAGGGAAGGTTTTTTATCACACTGCATTTCACAATCAGCTTTAGTTATGAGAATTACAAAAGAAACATAAAAACAATACAGAATCTTTATAAAAAAATTATTCTTACACGTGAATGATTATGAAACTCATCAAAACACGACATTCACAATGAATTCTTATAATATATGTTTAATTGATTTGAAAATTAAATATTAAAAACCTTCCATTTAGACTAACTGATTCAACTGTTTACTTAAAACAAGTCAAACGATTTTGGTATCAGAGTCATTAAAAGAAAAACTTTTTTAGGTTTAAAAAATGAATAACTTTGAATAACACTAATTTAAATGATTCTTAGTTTACTATTTTAGCAGTAAGTACAGTCATGAACAAATAATCAACAAAATCAAAGAATTCATTAAATTAATAACAGCAAATTAAAGTGAACGCTAAAACATTTTTAAAATCTGATTTAGTTCCTGATCTCCTGATTCCCTCTCTTCTTAAACCCCTTAATAGATTAAATGATTCGTACCTAACATCGTGTATCTGATATTCCCCCTCTGATATAAACTGAGCTGCTTCACAGTAAATAGATTTATAATATCTGATTATCATCACTTTCTCCTGTAAATGCAGAGCTCTCTTTGCGGGTAACTGGTACAGTCTGGAGAAGAGGGTGTACTGCATCCCTGGGGTGTCACCAGACATGATGGAGCTGATAATTCAGTATGCATACACCGGCAATACAGAAATAACAGTCAGTAATGTGGAGCGTCTGCTGGCCGCAGCTCATTACCTCGACATCCAGGGTCTCTTTCACCTCTGCTGTGACTTTCTTAAACTCAATCTCTGTCTACTTAACTGCATAAGCATTTGGAGGTACACTGAAATGTACTCCTGTCGTGAGCTGCGTGATTGTGCCCATGCCTTTATCCTGAAGCACTTTGAGAAGATCAGCTCTCCTCCAACTCCAGAGTTCTTAGAGATGAGCCTGTCAGAACTCAGCAGCATTCTGGAGCAGGACAGGTTGAATGTGAGGGAAGAGGAAATGGTGTTTAAAGCATTGATGACCTGGATCAAGCATGATCTGGAACTGCGCTCACCCCACATCATCACTCTGCTCCCAAAGGTGAGTTTTTAGGGGGCACGTGAGGGATGAAGACAGGATTTAGTTCTTTACAATCTTAGACTTTTTCAGCCTTAAACATATTTTATATGATTCAGTTAAGGACTGTAAATAGATGCTGAATGTAATTTGGTGTGTTCGGAGCTCTACCCTAAACCTAATCCTATCCCACCCCTCAGAATCCTGGTCTTATTTTGGGGGTCTTATTTAAATCTAATCCTGGTATATTTATTTCATTCAGATGAAAAACTCAAACAAAAAGTTGCAGGCAGGATTAAAAACAACTAAATTCAAACAAATGATAAGCACTAACTAACAATGGCAGTTCAGTTTGCATATAGATATGGAGCACCTCACAGCTGACATCCTGCCTGCATGGTCCTCATATATAAACATTCAGAGCTCATTTGTGTTGTGCGCTCAGGTACGACTGGGCCTAATGAGTACTGAGTTCTGCCTGTACAAGGTTAAGAAAAAACAGCTGATCTGTCAGTACAAGAAGTGTAGCTCCATCATCGAAAACTCCATGAATATCCTCAATAAGACCCCTGGACTGAGCAGCACAGTCTTATCACAATCAGTGGGTCGCCCTCGGGTGCCACACTCTGTTCTGCTTGCTATTGGAGGCTCAATTAATGGACACCTATGCAACACCATCGAGGCTTATGACTCCAGAGCTAAATCCTGGAGGGTGATCAATCGCTCACTGGAATATCCTCGAGTCGATTACAAAACAGCCTTCCTTGATGGTTTCATATACTTTGTTGGTGGGCTCGACCACCATATTTACAAATGCAGCAACAGCGTCTGCAAATTTAATCCCGTCGTTCAGACCTGGCATGAGGTGGCACCCATGTACTCATGCCGTGGCTACGTTAGTGTGGCTGTGCTGGAAGGATACATATACGCCATGGGAGGCTCTGATGGCATCAGTCCGCATTACGTTACCAACACAGTCGAACGTTATTCGCCTCTGACCAACCAGTGGAGTTTTGTGGCGCCCATGAACGAGCAGAGAACTAATGCCAATGCCACCACCCTTCATGACAAGGTAAGACACTGCATTGATTCATAATCTCCCAAACCCCTGCCTGTCAATGTGTTTTGAGCAGAATATAGAAATACTTACTTTTTCTAATGCTTTCTTCAGATTTACATTTGTGGTGGCCCAATGAATCCCACCACGGTTGAGTGTTTCAACCCCCAAATTGGCCAGTGGACCTATATCGCCACATTGCTTGAGCATAGGACAGAAATAGGTGTCATCACTCTCAATAACCAGATCTATGTGGTGAGTCCAGATACATTACACCTGGTAACTGCATTCCAAAGGGGTTACCCAAAGGTTCTTTGGGTGATAACATGTTTAGAAGGTCACTGACTAACTCAAGGGTTCTTTAAATTGTTCTCGATTATGGAGTCCCCAAAATATATAATTGCCCCTGTAACTTTGGCTGTTTTGATTGGCTAATGACTTTAAGTCAAACCAGCCATGAAGGTTTAAAGGATTTTGGTGGCTTCAGATGAATATTCTCAAGATGGTTTATGGATGTGGTACAGTTCCTGAGTGCCCTAAATGGTTCTTAGTTTTATTCTTAGAGGTTTATTAGTTTTAGGCTTCAGAAGGTTCTTTGGTAACTTTGGTAATAAATGGAAATTTTAGTTAACTACTGATTTTTTGCTAAACATGCAGAAGTTCCTTGGTACTTGGTAAAGGTTATTAAGATGATTAACAGTTCCTGATTGAACTTGTAAAAAGTTCTGAAAAGTGCAAAAGTATTTAGACACATTACACCTAAAAGAGCTTTTGTGACAAACCGTATATTTAGATGGTTAAATAATTGCACCTAAAACAACTTCCACTCTTTTGGGAAGACTTTCTACATGAATTTGTTTTCCTGTTTATTCAAAAGAACATTTAAGATGTCAGATACTGATATTGGCCATGAGAGCCTAATCTGCAGTCTCCATCCTAGTTCATTCCAAACACATTTAATGATGTTAATGTCTGGATTCTGTGTGGATCTGTCAGGGTCCTTCATAACTTCTGGCTTAAGTGATTCTGCTATAAATCATGCTGAAACAGTAAGGGAACTTCCCCAAACTTTTCCTACAATCCATGTCTGCGTGCTTGATTTTACAAACTAGTGTCAATAGTACAGTGACCTCAGTACTTTTGTTCATATAGTGTTTAATGACTTCTGACAGTAACAATGGGATTTTTTGTGCTTTAAATTGCACTTTTCTTTCACATTTCTTTCACATCTGGATTTTAATTTTTTTGCAGGTCGGGGGCTGTAATGGATATAAAAGTCTGAACAGTGTGGAAGTTTATGACCCTCAGTCCAAAAAGTGGAGTAATTGTGCCCTCATGCTTCATCCACGATGCCACTTTGGTATTGGGGTACCAAGACAAAGCACAAATTTGGGCTTTTCAAAACTAATTAGCCATTTTAGAGACTTTAGCTACACGTGTATAACCTTAATTGTTTATCAGCTTTTCATATAAACCCTGACACCATACAGATGTGACAATGTGCTGCATACGTTTGCCCTCCTTGAAATTTTTATACCACTAAAGGGAGACATGACATAATTTATAGCAGAATACCTCTGCTATAAATAGTGATGTTATGTTCTGACATTACATAACACATTATATTTACACAGAGATGCTGGATCTTTTACTTGTCATTGTGTATTGATGTGTTTTTCTGATATTGGTTTTTATCAGTCTTCATTTTTTCTTCTTTTGTTCATGTTTGTTCTCTCTTCTCAGGTGATGGATGAGCGATTGTACGTGGTCGGTGGCTGTAACAATTCTGGAATGACTTCCAAAACTGAGTACTATGATGAGAAAACAGACAAATGGTACAGAACCATGAGCTTTCAGCTTTTACATTTTGTGTTATAGACTCCACTCTTGATTACTACCAGAATAGTACAGTTCTGATTGGTTGAGAGCTGGAACTATTGTAACACTAATTAAAAAATGTCTAATTCACAGAGGAGTGTGCCTATGTATGGTCATATATTATGTAGGAAGTAGACATAATGCATAAGTTGCAGACATAATGACTTGCAGGGTTTAAAGGTTTAAAGGGTTAATATTTATTCTTTGTGCTTTGTTGCAGGTTCGATGTGCCGGATATGAACTTTAGACGACAACGGCTGAGTTGCTGTGTGCTCTCTGATCTTCCTAACATCACAGACTACACAGCCCACTAGGGGCCCAAAAGCCGTGAACTGTCAGACATCCAAACAATTACGATTGATTTATCTGTATTATAATGTAAAAGATTTCTGTTTAAGAAAAATAAAAGTTAAAGCTGATGGACAATTGTTTGTATTTATTGAATTGAAAGTGCTTAATTAGTGTTACAAAAGAGCTTTTATCTTTAACTTATGATTAAATTTGCTAGCTTTTTCTGGTCACCCTAAAATATTCTAAATCACTTTGGGCGATAGGACAGAAGTTATTTAGACATGAAGCAAAATAACTTTTTGGTGCTGGTACGATATTAGTGTTCTTCCAGAATAAGGAAACAGTAGCAGATTGAAGGTGTAAGTGAACGCCATGGTGTTGGCAATGGTTTTGGCAAAATGAGCTTGAACTGGTTAAGCTCATCTGGTAGAGTAGTGCTGCTGGATGAGCGGGTCTGAGGAGGTTGTTTAGATTAGATTAGATTCAACTTTATTGTCATTGTGCAGAATACAGGTACAGGGCCAATGAAATGTAGTTGGCATCTAACCAGAAGTGCAATATATACATATTTACATAAGTAATAACATTAATAACAGTGACTGCTGCATGGTGAGTTGAAGTGTTTAAATTTAGATCCATAGTATGAACATGATTATGAATATGAACATAATATATACATGATATATACATAGTATGAACATGCTATAAGGATATATAGTGCATACAGTAAAGAAGGTGCAGAGAAGTAGTTAGAAGTAGTAGAAGTAGCGTTCAGGAGGAAAAAAAAACTTTTGCTGAGTCTGCTGGTGTGGGAGTGGTGGTTCCTGTAACGCCTGCCAGATGGTAAGATTCTGATTTGGGTCCATGATTTGGGTGGGTTGTGTCCTTAACGATATTCCTTGCCCTGCCCAGGCAGTGCTTGTGATGTATGTCCTCGATGGTGGGTAACTTGCTGCCTATGATGCGCTGATGATGATGATGCCGTTTTTACCACCTGCTGGAGTGCTTTTTGCGGTCTGCAGCACAGCAACTGCTATACCATACAGAGATGCAGTTGGTGAGTATGCTTTCAATGGTACAGCAGTAGAAGTTCACCAGGATCATGGGAGACAGGTGAGCTTTCTTGAGTCTCCAAAGAAAATAAAGCCTCTGCTTAGGAAATCAGTTTGTTCATTATTTTAAATGAAAAAAGGTTTTCATGATGTAAAACCAGTTTGCATTATTGTCAATAATGTCATAACTGGACAAAAAGCTCAGTCAATCATATTTAAGTACTTGTTTTATGAAGTTTCTAATTTACAAATAAAAGCAACAATTGATAAAGACAATACGATTCTGAACATTAAACAAAAGTGAAACTTTGAAACCTTTATTCTTTGATCACAAAATGTTAAATCATGAATAAAATATCCCACCTGTATTTCTCTCTTCTCACTCTGAATGATTCACACTGTCTGTCTGGAAAAAACTGCCAACTTGTCGTTGGCACCAGGTTCCATGGTTCATTGTCACAGTCATTGACACAGTGTAGACTAGCAAGTGAAAATAAACAGTAGCCTTGCAGTGCTCGTGACTGAGCAGTTAAGGCGTTGGACAAGAAATCCAGTTGGGGCTCTCTGTGCAGGTTTAAATCTTTCAGACTATTTATATTTGTAATTTAAAAGATGGTGGTCTTTTTAAAGCAGGGGTGCCCACACTTTTCTGGCCCAAGATCTACTTTTCCATTGGACAGGTCATCGAGATTTGCCAGGGTAATACTTTTTTTAGGCTTTTATAGTGAAACCTGTTTATACACATCATGTTAGTATTGTCGAATTAGCATAGAAATTGCTATTTTAATAAACACATTAGAGCAAATAGCATGGTGAAAACTTGGTTTTAGTACACCCAAATGACCAAACACAATGGAAGTGCAATGGTTACTTGGCAAATCAAGCAAATGCATCAGTGCTGAAAGCAGGTAATCTTTTTAAGGCTCATGGAAATGAAATTGTACCCAGAGAACGTAATTCAATTTTTGGGGTTTAGAAACATCAGGGGCTATAGCCCAGATCCCTTATTCCGCCTCTGTCCTCTTTAAAAAAGTGCCCTTTTGTGAGTGTTTTTATCCATATTCAAACGGTTGTTACAGTATATTGTATATTGTATAAAATTTAATTACTTATGAAATATGTCTGTCAGTAGTGGATAGCACATTTATTTCTAATAAATTATGGTCTTGGCTGAAAAATTTTGAATAAACGAAACTGAGCTTCGGCAAAAAAAAAAGCATGAATCCGCTTTACAAGTCAGTTGCATATTAGACAATTTTAACAAGGTTTTGATTTGAAATACTGTAACTTTGCGACAGTTTGCTCCTTCAGAAAAATTCTGACTGTTTCTGAAAGCTGAAGCTGCTCTTTACTGCCGACATACAGTTATTACAATAACTTTACTCCCGCTACTGGTCCCCCTCACACACACACAAAGCTTGGAAGCACAAACAGCTGATGGTGCCCCAATCAGTCCGGTTTTAGATGTGGTCACTCCACGGTGACAGCATTGCTCTCTGTGATTGACTCACTTAAATCTGCCAAAGCCAAATCTCAATACTCTGTCCTCATTCTGCTAGACCTTTCTGCAGCTTTTGATACAGTAAATCATCAGATTTACAAATCAGATCAGATCAGTAGTAAATCCTCATCCACTACTCATTTCCCTCCATTGGCTCCATGTAGCTGCTCGCATTCAGTACAATTCACTGACTCTGGCCTACAGAACCATTTCTGGATCTTCCCCCTCCTACCTTCACTCTATCTTTTCAAAAAACACTCTGACTCGTTCACTTCGCTCCAGTGATGATTGCCGCCTGGCGATTCCACCTCACAGAGGAGCTAATTCTCACTCCGTGGCGCTCACCACTGCAAAATGGTGGAACGATCTTCCCAACTCTGTCCGTACGGCAGAATCACTAAGCAGTTTTAAGAAACTACTGAAGACGCATCTCTTTTACAAATAGTTGATGTAAGAAAAAAAAAGGGGGGGGGGGCGCAGCATCAGGTGGCGATCAGGTTTGATGAATTTACAGTATAGTAAAAGCATCTGCTAAATGACAATGTAAATGTATGTGAATGTAATGGTGACTCCGACGTTCGGTCCCGCTGCTGGAGGAGAGGCTGCTGTCACGATCGGGTGCACTGTCCGGAAGCTGGCGGCGCAGCGCGGTGCAGTGTGGAGATAGTAAGCGAGCCAGGTGACCAGGTAAGCGAACAAAAAGCACTTTAATTAGCTTTGTACAGCGGGAACGCCGCTGAAGGAGCCGGGAACAGAATACAAAAGACAGAACGATGCAGTGGGAACGCCGCTGCAGACACGACGAAACGTGCCGAGCACCAAAATACACATAAATCCAGAAAGCAGCAGAAAAGCCGCTGAATGCAGGGCGAGACGAGCCCGGAACGAAATATAGGAACACTAAATAAACCACACTACAAACCCGACGTGGCAATTGAGCGTACGCACACTAGTGTGTGTGCTCAGTAATGCTGACCTGCTGACTACTGCGCATGCTTGCTTGAAATGCAGTCAGCAGGTCGCATGTGATCAGGTAGGACCCAATCCCTGCTCAAGGAAGCCCTAAACGGCCAAAACCCGACACACGGTAGATAGGGGAGACAGGGGTGGAGGGGAGCCAGGGTGGAGGGGCCCAACCCTCCCAATCTGACATATCGCCCACCCCCAAAAACAACCGGGGGGGGCTAAGGCACCCAGGGACGCGAAAAGGAAAACAAAAGGGGACTCGAGGGCAGCGTGGAGGCCCCTAGAGAGTGCGGGGGTGACGTGACTAAGAGTACGGCGGCACCGTGCCCCCGTGTAAGGGTGTGGGCGTCGTAACGGGACCCCTTGAAAATGCGGGGGCGTCGTGACCTAAGAAGGGCGCGAGGGCAATGTGCCCCCATTGCAATGTGCGCGATGCGAAGTGACTCTTTGTGGAAGCGAGGGGGATGTGGCCCCTTGTTTGTGCGGTGGTGCCGAGCCTTCATGTGGGCACAAGGGTGACGGGACCCCTTAAGTATGCGGGCACGCCGTGACCTCTGGTGCGTGCGCGGAGGGCATGACCCCAGGTGAGCGCGAGAGGGGTCAAAACTTTTGAGGGTATGGGAGCGCCGTGACCCTTGGTGAGCATGTGGGATGCGTGGCCCTCTGAGGGTATGCCGCAACCCCTGGAGCGTGCGAGGGTGATGAGGGCCCTTCAGATTGCGGGGGCACCGTGACCCCTTGTGAGCCCGAGGAGGGCGTGACCCTTTGAACATGCGGAGGTGGCGCGAGCTCTTGTGCAGGCAGCGACGTCGTGACCCCTTGAGAATGTAAGGATGACGCGAACCTTGGAGTTTGCGAGGAGCGCGAGATCCCTTGGGTGCGTGTGGGTGACGAAACCCTTTGAGGCTCAGGCGGCCCTGTGGCCCCTTGAGAACGCGGGGATGGCTGAACCCCCTAGGAATCCGAGAAACCACGACTGGGGCGGAGACCGGAGTACAGGCGACTGCAGACTGAACCGAGAGGAAGCAGGCATGACCCGAGTGAGCGCAGAAATGACCAGAGTGGACGCACATGTGACCCGAGTGGACGCGGAAGTGACCCGAGTGAACGCACAGGTGACCCGAGTGAACGCTGAAATGACCCGAGTGGACGCACTTGTGACCTGAGTGAACGCAGAAAAGACCCGAGTGGACACACATGTGACCCGAGTGAATGCAGAACTGACCCGAATGGACGCACTTGTGACCCGAGTGGACGCGGAGGTGATCCCGTCTTGACCCCTGAGCAGGGTAGCAGGTATAGAGTCCTCTGAGAATCCACCCGCCCTCAAAGCTCTTAGTCCAGCAGATCCTTTGTCCGAAGCGGGTGGCAAATTGTCCTTAACAGGTGGCTGGTTGTCCACTTTAGAGGGCCAATAGTCCACGGAGGTATGACAGACCGTCGTAGGGGTAAACTGATCCTGTGCGGGACCGACAGGAATCCACTGTCTCCCCACCAGATCACTGGACTGCCCTCTGGAGAATGCGCCGAGCACCACGCCTCGACTCCTAGTCTCCCTCCTCGCCGCCACCTGGACACAAAGGGGGAGTACCACGGCCATACCACATAATATACTGTCCTGAACTACCGAGGCGGTTACCGAACACCGAACGCACCAAAATGTTAACCCGGGAGGCACGGGACCAGACGTGACCGACGTAGCTTGACCACCGAAGGCTGGCTCAACCTCCTGAACCCTGCAAAACGTGCAGGCAGTGCGGCGCGAGTTTCTGGCGGCACGGCCTGGATCAGGGGACGGGCCGCCGGTGGCGCTGAGTGAAGCAATACATGTCTCGCGCTCAGCGTGCAACGGTAGGCTGACCCCGCGCCGTGGGTGGCTTGCGGCGCGCAGCGGATCGCCGGAAGCGAGCGAGGGAACGCTCGTGGCGAGCCGGGTCTCGCTGACGATGCGCGGGGACGCCCTAGCGAGAGGCGCGCCGGATCGCGCTGGGGATCCCCACCCCATCCAGCTCACCAACGGAGCCGTCATCTGAGCCTGGGGCGAACCGGGCTAAGAATGCCGACTCAAACCGACTTGCTGAGGTGAGACAGACGTCCTCGGTGGCCACTAGGCCCTCGGCCCACCTCAGCGCAGGGCCCAGGAGTTGGGAGAGGTAGAACAGCGAAAGTAAAAAGGCGGGGCTAGCGCCACGCTAAGAAGGCCGATTGCTGCAGTCGGGGGAAAACTACTGGTGTGGCTAGCACCGGGTTAAATTAGGCGGGAGGCTGCAGCCGGGGACTTCACTAATGACGGAGCTAACGCTGAGATAAGGTAGCCCGATGCTGCAGCCCAAAAAACGCGGCTAATGGCGTGGCCAGTGCCGAGTTAAAATAGCCAATGCTGCAGCCGAGAAACGTGGCTATTGGCGGGGCTAACGCCGAGATAGAGTAGCCGAATGCTGCAGCCGGAGAATGTGGCTAATAGCGGTTAGCGCCAAAGCCAACGCTGCTAACAGCCAGAGTATGCGGCTAATAGCGGTTAGCGTCGAAGCTAACGCTGCTACTGCGTACAAAAAAGCTGGGACTAATTGAAATCTGAGGAACGCGGCCGCGGAGAGATGCAGTAAACAATAACGCTTACCCGGATGAAGATCCTTGGTCTTTGCAGGGGTTTTTGGAGGTCAGCATTTTGTCATGATCGGGTGCACTGTGGCGATAGTAAGCGAGCCAGGTAACCAGGTAAGCAAACAAAAAGTACTTTAATTAGCTTTGTACAGCGGGAACGCCGCTGAAGGAGCCGGGAGCAGAATACAAAAAACAAAACGATGCAGTGGGAACGCCGCTGCGGACACGACAAAACCTGCCGAGCACCAAAATACACATAAATCCAGAAAGCAGCGGGAAAGCCGCTGAATGCAGGGCCAGATGAGCCTGGAACGAAATATAGGAACACTAAATAAACCACACTACAAACCCGACGTGGCAATTGAGCGTACGCACACTAGCGTGTGTGCTCAGTAATGCTGAGTTCGCATGTGATCAGGTAGGACCCAATCCCTGCTCAAGGGGGTGGGCCCTACCTACGGAAGCCCTAAACGGCCAAAACCCGACACACGGGAGACAGGGGGAGGGGCCCAACCTGACAGCTGCAGAGAAAGCTGCTCTCATTTATCTGGGGCTACTGACAAAACTTCCAGGGCTATAGCCCCAAAAGCCCAGGTCTAACAACGTCCCTGAGTGACACAGTGAGGAACAACAAGTGAATTGGTCAGGCTTTAGAGTAGAAAGCACTAATGTAAAAAAGGTTTCATAGGAAATAATGCCAGCTACAACACCACTATATTGTAGTTGAGTTTATTCATATAATTATTGGATTATACAGTATATTAAAAAAGAGATGGTTGTGGACTTCAGGAGGACAAGGCATGATCACTCTCCACTGAACATCGACGGCTCCGTTGTGGGGATCATTCAAGAACACCTCAAGTTCCTTGGAGTTCACCTGGCAGAGGATCTCACCTGGTCTTTCAACACCAGCACCATCACCAAGAAGGCCCAGCAGCAATTATAAACTCTTAAGAATTTTTAAAATCAAGGACATTTTTCTTCCTGGAACATGTGGCTCACATCACTGGGTGGCCACTGAAGGAAATACAAACAGACCATCAGTTCAAAGTTCAGTAAATGTGGCTGCGTGGCGACTGGGGAGGTGGGCGAGGATTGAATGGACGAATGACAGTTAAAGTCAGGTTGTCAGCCTGACCTTAAACCAACATACTCCCCTAAAATGTGCACGTTCAGCACGTCCATTCCAGGAACTGAGAAATCAGACCTGGTAAATTAGGCTCATAGACGCCTAATTGTCAACAACCCCCCTAGAAGAAAGGACAGCATGACCACCTTCCAGATGCCCTTGACCTAGCTGAAGAACAGCAGAGATAGGGGTGGGTTTTCAGGATAAATAGGGGTAGAAACTGGACTTCTGGACTCTGGCTGGGGAGAGATTTTTTGCTTTGCGGGAGTCAGAGTCGACCGCGGTCTTGGGCTTGTTTTGGAAGAACACACTTTTATCTTGGTTTGTCTTAAATAAACCGCTTGATTCGAGCATCTACTAAAAGTCTGCCTCGTGGTCTATGGTCGCCTCCGGAAAAAGGTTCATCGTGGAAATTGAGATTTCCTAACAGTTGGTAGCAGAGGAATGGTCGGAGACGGCGTGGACTGCAATGCAGAGAATTGATCCCATTGAATAAATGGTTGATGATTCCAACGATAAGGCTTACGCGGTACTCACAGGCCGGCCAATAAGGTAAGGACCTTTCGATCCTATAGTTAGATGAATATTATATGTAGATGTGAGTGGCGCGTAAACCCAAGTTGGAATGTGAATTAAATTAATGCAATTGGAATGGTAAATTGAATTTAAGTTGTTTTGAGTTGAAGTGTTTTCTTCCAAGACTTTGTGGCTTTGTGGCTTTGTGTATTGTGGTGTATTGCGGTGTATGTCAGTGCATTGCGGTATGTTGTAGTGTATTGTGTTGTATTGTATTGCTTAATATTGGAAATTGTTGAATGCTGGGTTTAACTGAAAATTAATAAGGTCATGACCAGGGGATTCTGAGGATCCCATAGTTGCGTTACTGAGGCGAACGGGGTCGCAACCTGTGTGTGCTCAGTCGCGGACTGGCCCGTCTCAAAAGCCGTTTGGATAATTCCTCCAGGTTATATACCTAAAAAGGGGGAATACTAATATACGTATATTGGATACTTGTAAATTCACAGTGTACTGGTAGGTAAATCGGGCAAGGTGATTGGGTCCAAGACCCAAAAGAACTATAAATTCTTGGTAGGTAAATTGGCGAGGTGTTTGGGTTTAAGACCCAAAAGCCACACAGTGTCTCGGTAGGTAAATCGGTCAAGGTGATTGGGTTCAAGACCCAAAAGAACCA